>OY759209.1:49743514-50326532 GCA_963662105.1 Meiosimyza platycephala | reverse complement strand
ACTTTGGACATCACTTGGGGTGGCTCCGGACTCTGGAAGGACCTTCCTCGACCCATTTTTGGAAATTTTGTTTTTGCTTCAATCGATAGGGAAATTTGGCCCATTTTCAGAAAATTTTTTTTTTGCTTCAATCGAAGGGGAAAGGTCGAAAATGGATTTTGAACATCACTTGGAGTGCCTCCGGACCCTGGAAAGGACCGTTTTTGACCCATTTTCGGAAAATATTTTTTTTGGTCCAATCGAAAGGGAAAGGTCAAAAATGGATTTTGAACATCACTTGGAGTACTTCCGGACCCTGGAAGGACCGTTTTTAACCCATTTTCAGAAGAATTTTTTTTTGCTTCAATCGATGGAGAAAGGTTGAAAATGGACTGTAGACATCACTTGGAGAATCTCTGGACCCTGGAAAGGACCGTTTTTGACCCGAAATTGTGTCCCTGGTACCCGTTTTTGTCCCATTTTCGGGTCAAAAACGGTTCTTTCCATTGTCCCGAGCCTTCCTTAGTGATGTCCAAAAATATTTTTGACCTATCTTTCGTTTGAAAAAACAAAATTTTTTTCTCGAAAATGGGTCAGAAACGGGTACCATGGCCCAGGGACACATTTTCGGGTCAAAAACGGTTCTTTCCAGGGTCCCGAGCCTTCCTTAGTCATGTCCAAAAATATTTTTGAGCTATTTTTCGTTTGAAAAAACAAAATTTTTTTCTCGAAAATGGGTCAAAAACGGGTACCATGGCCCAGGGACACATTTTCGGGTCAAAAACGGTTCTTTCCAGGGTCCCGAGCCTTCCTTAGTGATGTCCAAAAATATTTTTCAGCTATCTTTCGTTTGAAAAAACAAAATTTTTTTCTCGAAAATGGGTCAAAATCGGTCTTTTCCAGGGTCCGGAGGCACTCCAAGTGATGTTCAAAATCCATTTTCGACCTTTCCCCTTCGATTGAAGCCAAAATAAAATTTTCTGAAAATGGGCCAAATTTCCCTATCGATTGAAGCAAAAAAAAAATTTCCAAAAATGGGTCGAGGAGGGTCCTTCCAGAGTCCGGAGCCACCCCAAGTGATGTCCAAAGTCCATTTCGACCTTTCCCCATATTTTAAAAAAACACACAAATTTTTTTTGTACAATCGCGTTTCATGAATAGCTCACGCAACACTCATATATTCATACGAAAGCAAACGAAATGAAACGGCATTCACTAGAAGTGAATGTGAATCACACTCGCATTCACAGACTTCGCTATGAGACTGAATACCATTCAGTTTCTTAAAATTTTCTGTGAGCGTGAATCTGTGTGAATCAGCTGAAAGTTTCAACAGATGCATGAATGCCAAAATGATGAGTGGCTCACTGCAGTTCTCTGGTACATACCTATCTTAATTCTTTTTGAAACAGAAGCCTTAGAAGCTTATTTTCCCTAATCAAGGAACGGCACTGGTGGTAAATTTAGGAAAAAGGATTGTTAGTGCAGACGATTTTCAGCTTACGAAATTAGATTATTTGTATCCTCTTGGAAAACAATAACTAAATCTAAATACATAGATATTAAACAGCTTAAAACTTATATCGCAGCTAAAAGCACCATTTTTCGAAATATGAACGGTCAATAGATTTTGATTTTGATATTGCCAGCGACGTTAGTGATGGTGAAAATTAAAAATATTTTCGGACTTAAGAAGTGGATTGAATTAGTTCAAACCCATAAAATGAGATTATAATTGCTGACTAAAAATTAAATTATACATAAAAAACTAAAACTGTAAAAATTGCTTGTAATTTCAGTAAATTTTCCAGTTTTTTCCAGTAATTGTCCGCTTCGTACATGAAACTCAGTAAATTGTAGTTAACCATCTGTAATTTTTACTGAATTTACAGTAATTTTTACACAACTCTCAGTAATTTATATTGTGACACACACTAAAATTTACTGAAATACTGAAAGTAAAATTTCATGTGGATTACAGTATAATTTAATGCACATCCGATGAAAAATTACTGAGAATTCAGTAAAAATTACTGAAATTTTCTTTTTTATTTTGTTTTTTTTGTTTTTTGCTTGAATTCTAATTAACACTATAAAATATTTTTGTTTGGTATTGTTTTTTGTAAAAAAATATATAATTGAAACTCATTTACAAAAGTAATGAGAAAATTCGTATTATTTGCTGGTAATTAATAACCCACCATCATTGTTCATAATTACTGCATGACAGAGCATCATCACGACCAAACAACTTAGTGCGGTGTCACACGACGGGCAATTGACAGCACTCAAACAAAATTTGTTGTTGTTTCCTATAGAAATTTAAAAAAAAACACTGACAGCGAGAGGGAATGAACTTTTTGAACGACGGGCAAAATAATTCATTTTTGAGTGGCGAACATGACAGCAGTCACCACTCACAATAGTGTTGCGAGGTAGTAAATAAAAAATGTACTGTATTAAGGAGTGAAAATGTACATTAAAAAATACTTTTTTAATTAGCATCAAGAAAAAGAGTGAAACACAACACCTTTTTTTAAATAATTTCCGCTGCAGTTCCGCGAGTTGTCAGTTAGAGTTTTTGAATTTTTTGGTAATAGTTTGCTTTTAAAGTGGGAAGTATAACAATAAGCTAATGTTCTTTAATATCTGAGTAATTGACATTTAAGAAAAGTGAGTTTTTATTTTCGATGGAAAAGCCATATACTGGAAGGACAATGGTAGGTAGCAATCACAAATATGGTTTTTTATTACGCTATTTCAAGCACCAATTGTGTTCTTACTGGCCTTTTACGAAAATTATTTTTTGATGCACTCATCGTAATAAAAAAACCATATTTGTGGGAGCTACTAACTGCGTACAACTTTGTTGTTGAATACATTAAATCGCCGCCCGTCACTTGGCAACTACGTACATTAGCCTTCGATGAACTTCTGTTGGTTGTTCTTATGATGTGCATTAACATTTTATTGAAATCTTGACTGGCGTGTCAATTTATCTCAAAACGGAGTAGAAAAAGTAGCAAAAAATATAAACGTCAGAATTTAACCGGCACTCATTTTTTTTCGTCGTGTGACTGGCCTCCACTCAAAAAGTGAAAAAGAGTAAAAAATTATTGTTTGAGCGCTATCAAATGCCCATTGTGTGACATCGCACTTACAAGCATTCATACTGTACATGCAACCCCTTTCAATGACTTCATCTACTCCTTTAACGTTCGATTACAACCATCGGTCGCTTGCAACTCTGTTCAGCGCGCCGCAACAAACAGCAAGAGAGGCTTTTGCGGTCACACTTTTTCTTTTGGGTTTTTGCTGGCACAAAATATATTTTTGGTTTTTGCTGTGAACGTTTCATAAGAGCCGCTGAAAGCAACAGTGGTATAAGTCACATTTAAGTAGTTTTGAGAAAATTGGAGGTTTGCGTTTTGGTACACGGAAAAAACACCAACTCAAATTTTATTAAAAATTAATAGGAGATTATAAAAATTAAAATCTGAAAACAAATATTACTCTTTTATAGCAATAAATAGAAAATCCTTATTAAAAATTCTATTCTAGTTTGTAAATATTTTCATTTTACATTTTTTAATAAGTGCATACTAAAAATTATTTTCTTCATTATAATTATCACCTAAAAACTATGAAATTTTACAAAGAATTTATTAAATTTTAATAAATTGCCACATTAGAATTTTTATATATTTCATATTGTAATACATGATTCCCGCTTTATAATTTTTAAAAAGTAGTTATAGAAAAATTATTTCAGGATTATTAATTTTTATTATATTGAATTTTATATCTCTTTTGTGTTTAATTTGTATTCTGTTTCAGTTCTCGACATGTTCATGCAAAAAAATAAATATATAAGGCTTGCCAATCTCTTACTAATTGGCTTTGAAGTAATGTGTTGAACAGAATTGGGACGGGGTCGGGAAAGCGGCAACGGAAACTCGCTGGCCGTCCCAATTTTGTTCAACACACAAAAAATTTTAAAAATCAATTTCAGTTATTATTATTTCATCATAAAAACTTTATAATGTACTTTTTAAAAAATAGTACAGTCCTTTTAAAATATAATAAATTATTGCAGATATTTTAATATCTACTTTGTAAAAATTAAAAACTTGCATTCGAAAAATTAATGCCTGCTTGCAATTTTTAATTTTTTTTTAATTTTTAATAGACACTCGAACCGTTTCTAAATTACTAAATTACCTTCTAATTTTTCTTAAATTTTGATTAATATTTACAATAACTTCGAGTTTTGTTTTTCCGTGTATAGCAAAAAATCAGTGCATTTCTTTTTGTCAAAGTTTCAACACTTTCGGAAAGTCAATTGTCCAAAATTTAATTATTTGTAAAAATTATTATAATTTTTGAAAAGGTAAGTAACTTAAATTAAGCTTCAAATTAGAATACCATTCTTCCAATTTTTATTTCAAAGAAATTAGCGACAAAGTGGTAAAAGTCAGTGAGTTATACAACTTTTCCTTAAAAATGTTGGCCTTTAAAGCACAGCGCAACCATAACTACTTAACTATTCTTTCCTATATTCCTTTGAATATGTTAATTTAATTAAAATATCTATTTCATAAATAATATTTAATTAAAAAAACAAAATTTTTTTTCATCCAAATAATACTAAAACAAAATTTTTAAATTTAACTCTAACTTAGCAAATGAAACAAACATAATGGCTCGCGCAGAGTTGTACCAGTATTCCGCTTGCAGTTAGAAGTACTTGAATGATAATTACTGACGTAACAAGTTAGAAAACGGGTATAACTCATTTTTCGAAAATTTTGAGTTATACCACTTTTGCTCATATGTACATCGGTCATTCTTTTAATAAACGCACACTTTTTTTTATTGGCGTTTTTGAACATTTTTTGAAATGAAATATCTCAAAAACTATAGGAGATAGGATGAAAAACTATTTGATCATTTTTGTTTAGAAATACTATAACTTAATAAAAAAATTCAAAAAATTTAAATAAATTTGTTAAAACATTAATTTGTTTAATTAAAAAAATTTTTTTCAAAAGATTTTCAATATAACACCTTATCATTTTTTTGACTTTTTTATATATTATTCCTCAATCAATTCTAAAAGTGCATGTGTTTTCATATCGAAATTCCCGCCTTAACTTTGGAAACTACGATTTTTTTACTGATGACGCGCACCATATTTTTTCAACATAAAATTCGACATACATTTTTTTGTTTTTGTTTTGTAATGTTATTTATCCAATATGAGTTCCAATATGAGTTTTTTATAAAGGCGTGCATCAGTCTGATTGTGTGAATTGTATGACATTTTCCAAAGTTATGTCGGGAATTTCGATTTGAATGCAGATAATTCTTAGGATTGATTAGAAATAACATTACAAAATAAAAATAACACAAAATAAGCCAAAAAAAAATCTTATGTTGAAAAAACATGGTGCGCGTCATCAGTAAAAAATTCGTAGTTTCCAAAGTTATGGCGGGAATTTCGATATGAAAACACATGTATTCTTAGGATTGATTGAGGAATAACATATAAAAAAAAATAAATAGAAGTTATAGTGTTTCTAAGCAAAAATGATCGAATAGTTTTTCATCCTATCTCCATAGTTTTTAAGATATTTCGTTTCAAAAAATGTTCAAAAACGTCAAAAAAAAAAACAAAGTGTGTATTTATTAAAAGAATGACCGACATACATATGCAATATTCGTAATATTTACTGTCTGCATCTAATTTTTTTCGTTATTTTAAGCGAACTATGAGTACACATAACAACAAAAACACATGTTTATAAAATTTTATTCTATCTTTTTTTTTCTAGCTTGAAAAATTTAATTTTGCCCTTTTTAGCCATTTTTTTAAGGTGGTCTAGCTTATTTTCAAAATAATTGTGGCAACACTGGCCGTGACTACACAGGTAGTGATAGATAGACGTTATTAATATTGAATATAAGTTTGAATTATTGCATTTAATCCATTTAAGAACTATGTAAGTGCTAAGTTACTTATTTAAATTTTTTCAATTCCCCATGTTTTTCACAAATCCATAAAATAATGCCCAAAATTGAGAGGAAATTTCCATAAAATTTATTTTCCAACATACGGTAGCTTTGTTTTAAGCGAGTTTTGACAATCAATACGTGAGAGTGAAATACATATTTTGGCGCAAAAGACTTTCACTTCTTTTGGTATTCTTTGCTATAAGACTACGACGTCAGTAGAATTGCTAAAATTAGGGCTCGTCAGTTGCAGAGGGTTAATATTCACCTCAGAAATGTCAAAAGTTCATTAAGTGAGTAAAAAGATATCGAATGGGCTTTATGTATATTGAAACAAAATCGGTAAAGGAAAAAGTATACGTGAGAAACAAATTTTCTAAACTAATTTTATTTCATTATAGAGTTTATGGTCCACTCTAAATCGTTTAGTTCTACATAAAGACCTGGTGCTACATTTTAACCTGCCATTTTCCTAATCATCTTATTCCAAATAAAAATAAATTTAGTTTTAATTTCAATTCATTTTTCTTTTGTGTTATGTATTGTTACTTTTGGTTATGAATTTTTCAGTTAACAATTATAATGCAAAAATTACATTAGGGTTTCTTTTATGTAGCTTGGTTTTACCTTTTTTTTTTGTTACTTAGATGACCATAAATAATCTTAAGTTAGAAATCTATTTATAGTATACTATGTTAACGTTATTTAAAATAAATCAAATGAGATGCAATTATATCAAATTACTGAGACGAAAGAAAATTTGACTTAACAGTAAAACTTAGCTTCAACATAAGATTTGCTACATAGCGTAGAAAGGATTGTTGTAATTAAATATGAATATATTAGCATACAATGCAAAAAAAAAAATTTAAATTTTTTTTCATTTTTTTAAAAAAAAATTTACTTAAGTATATATATTTTTTTTGTTTTGTTTTGTTTTAAATTTAATGTTAATGTAATTTTACATTTAATCACATGCCTTATAATTTATTAATAATAGTTTATGATTTGTTTTGAAAATAGATATAATTAATATATGTAATATAATATTTAGAAAAAAAAATTTTATGAGCTATTATAGCTCACGGTTTGTTGGAACTTAAATGTTCATGTTGTTGTCTTTGCTGGTGTTTTGTGATGTTATCGTTGTTATTGTTAAAGTTGTTAGTGCTAAAGTTGGTGTTTTTAAAGTTGATCTGCTGCTGTTGAACAGACTATTTGTACTATTGTGGTTACAGTTGTTGGCTTTTTGTATTGTATAATCGGCTGAATTTTTTTTATTTGAGAGCAACTTCAGTGCTCTTAATCTTTCGTTGTTTGTATCGGGTGTTGAGATTGTAACGCAAAACTGGAATTTGTTGACTTATTGCCTGTTAGTTGGTGCTGTATATCTTGAGAAAAATATTTGTTTTACTATTTATCATATTGAAAAGTTTTCAATATCCACTGGGATATTCGATTTGGGTTATAGATGGCTTATTGCGGAATTAAATTTATTGGTTTATATTTATGCTTAAAAACAATTAAGTAAATTACATCGCGACGAGACTACAAGTATTTTCATCGTTTATCTTGACATGATTCTCTCAACCCGAATTTTATTTCGCATTATGTATGGGACTTTTTTAATTTTGCATTCTACTTTATTTACGTATTCTAGTTACTTTTTCTTTCTGAGTTTGCAACACAAAACCCGTATTTTTTAAACTTAAAAGCGTTTTAGGAAAATTATGTAGCTAATCAACACAAACGCGACACTTGCAGGGTTTAAGCTCTTATAACATAACCTTGTGTTGGTGAATGACAGATTTTTAATGTCAAATTTTTTATCTTTGTTTTATATCAGTATCCGATTTTGTGTATTTTTAAATGTCATCTTCTATTTTTTCTAGATTTACTACGTCTTGTCCGGAGTGATACATTTTTTATTGGTTTTTAATGAATATATTTCTGTCCGTCTTTCACTATGTCTTTATGTCTTTATTTTCACTTATTCTTCCTTTACTTGTGTTATTGTTTTTTTCTTAGTGTGGAGCGCTAGCACTTCGCTACTCACAACTCCGCGAACGTGTTACGACGTAGTTTTATTTTAGGTTATATTTTTTTTTATTTTTATTTTATTTCTGGTAATTTTGACAGCTTAAGGCCCAAATAGACGACAGAGACCGTTTGCACAAATATGTGTTTGTGCAGACTGCTGTGCGGTGTGTGGTGCTGTTATTGTGTTTGCGCAGACCGTTTGCGTAAAATCAAAAATTTTTAATTTTTGTTTGATTTGCGCTAATGGTCTATGCCGTCTGATTTGAAATTCTGTCAAAACGATATGAAAAATTCTGTATGAGCAAACTTTGTCTGTGCCGTGTACAGACGTTATAACGACAAGAAAAACAATGTGTCTGCGCAGACGGTTTGTGTCGTTTATTTGGGCCTTTACTCATATGCTTCTCGAGTTTCTGGTACATATAAAAATATTTAAAAAAAAAACCTCATTTTCAATACAAGAAAAAAAGAATTATACACTAACATACTTTTAACTGAATCATAGTTTTTCTTTTTGCCATTTTTTAATAAGCGTTGTTTATTTTTGTTTAAAAATATGTATAATGGCTGGATCTTAAATCGTTTCGGTTGGGTTGTATCATAAAATGAACTTTATTTATTCTTGCCGCAACTAATCTAAAAAATAGCCACGACCGCACAATCGTCCTCTACTGCAAACTCAAAATCAACTGACTGGTTTGACTTTTTCATTTGCCACGTTAGCGTCCAATAGATGGCACAATTTTGAATTGCTGGTCCTAAGATGAAAATTTCAATTTACATTTCCTCACCGTTACAATATTTGGGCGCAGAGTAGTATTGCCTTATTTAATATTTAAGGCAGTCATAATATTTTAAAATATTATGATATTAGGACACCTTAGCACACCGTGAATTGCCTAATTATTTATTTTGAGTTCAATTTCAATATTTAGTTACATTATTATTTTTATTAGAGGTATTCATCTAAACGCGCAGGTTTGCACAATTGTGCAAATAGGCGAGTTTGCGCGATGTGTTTCATGAACGCTCTTTTACGTATTTTGTACAATTTGTGACAGTTGTTGAGCATGCCAAATTTTAATTGTCAAAATATAAAAATTAAAATGCCGAAGGAAAGCAAAAAAATAAATTAATAAAATTGTTAGAAGAAATCGCTGTAGCCGATTTAACAATGCTGGAATTCTTCGGAAAACACGATGGTAAAGCTTTATTGTATAGCCAATGAATTAATTTTATTGCTACCATTTTTAATTATACAGATAAGCAACGCAAAAAAGAGGATGAAATTCTTGAAGATTTTCCTCTTGCGCTAGCGGCTGCACAACATTACCAATATGCTATGCCATTTATACATAATTCTGTTGTGAAATCTAAAAGTTTTCTCATCGATGTTTTGCCAAATTTGGACTAGTACAAATTTAAGCAAATTGTACGGGTCAGCTGGGCAAATTTTCAAGTCCCGCGGTCTTGCAATCAATTTCCTGTAGAAATGCAGCTAATTATAGTTTTGTATCGTTTGGGTTCCAGTGGAGAGGGTGCTTCGGTGACAAAAATTGCAATCTTCTTTGGAATTGGCGATGGTGGAACACCATTTGAAGTACTAATTCTGGTCTACCTGATTTCAGATTCTTACTGATCGGATTTTTAAGGTAATTCTGAAGCTCAAAAGTCAATTTTTGTATTAGCGGGATCCTTCAGAGCGAAAACTAATAGTTTCCAGAACTTTTTCCGAATTGCCGCATTGTGTCGGTTACGCAGTTGGCACAGAAGTTAATTTAGCCGATAAACCAACAGATGATTCCGAATCGTACTACTCGCGCAAGCAAAGATATTCACTAAAAGCACCAGTTGTGTTCGACTGTCAGCTTCACATTCGCCATATGGTGCTTGGATATCCGGGGAGTGTACACGATGCCAGAATCTACAACAACTATGCTTTGTCAACAAGATCTGAACAATTCATGAGTGAAGCAGAATGGATATGCTGATAGTGCTAACAAATTGACTGGAACTGTTGTAACCCTTTTTAGAACGAATTCAACAGAGGCCAGCCTACAAAAACGCACTGAATTCAACAAAAACCTAAGTCGTTACCGTATTAGGATTGAACATTGCTTTGGGATGATGAAAGAGCGTTTTAATAGCTTAAAGGAAATAAGAATTCCAATTAAAAGCAGTTCGTCTGTAATACAAGCGTGCCATTGGATTTTAGTTTGTGTCATATTGCACAATATTTTATTGGAGCAGAAAGGAGTAGATGATGATATATTCCTAAACGTAGTAGATAATGAGCAGCATGGAGTAGAAAGTGAAACAAACGCTGAACCTGAAAATCATTCAATAGCTGAAGGCGAAGCCAAACGACATGCACTTTTAAAATTTATAATAGAACAAAATGAATAAAAATGTGGAATGTGCTTCAATTTTTATTTTTTTTTTAGAACCATGGAATTTTATCCCCAAAAACCGAATATGGGGAAAAAAATGTCAGTCTCTTATGGCTTCCGAGATAAAATTGGTCAAAGTTTGTAAATTTCATGTTTCAGTAATTATAAATCAAAAGTAGGATAAGTGGGCAGCCTGCGGCCGCTTCTAGGGATTTAAATTCAACACCGACTTCGCGGCGTCTTCGACGCGGATCAGTCTATAAATATACAACACCTTTTTTTGAGTTGACTTTGTCTGTTTGTCGGTGACAGTAGTGTGTTTTATTGTTGTTGTTACTTTTTGTAATATTTTAGTGCATTTTTGGTAAATTTTTTTAATTTATGTTGTCTACTAATGTTCATTTACTGCCTGTATTATAATTGTAATTTAAAAATTGTTTTTTTTTTTGCTTGAAATATTGTGACAATTAATTTAAATTTTTCTATTAATTTTAAAGCAAAGCAATAGTTGCTTGCACTGCTGCTGCTTAAGCGCGCATTAATTTTTCTGTTCCTCTTTGTGCTTTGTTTGTTTACAATAATCTTTTAACTTACGTTGCTTTTTTAATGTTGCTTTGCAATAGTGACTATATTTTGTAAACATTAACACATAGTTTCATCTGTTTGCTAAAATATTTCAACTTTTGTAACCAAAAAAAAAAATTTATTTCTTAATTATTTATTTTTTTAATATTTTCTTTTGCTTTTTTTACATTTTTTTTTTATTAAATATGAACTATTTTTCTTCTGATAACTTGGTAGCTTGTTCCTTAGGAGATCTATGCAAAAGTCAGAATATCTTGAATTCCATGTTTCCTTGTTCAGGGCCGTGTGAGCAGATGTTTCACGCATCTTGTGCAAACTTGACACCACAGTAACAGAATTATTATGTTCTGACCGTTCGAGTCTGCAATGGTACTGTCCATCCTGCAGAGCCCTTTCCCCGTCTATTTTCTTCGCCAAAATAAAACAATTTGGGGATAATTTAAACAATCTAAATACTAATTTTAGAGATATTTTAAGCAATTATCTTGTCTTAAATTGAAACAATTTTAATGAAACCATTTCACCTAACGATAGTTTGCCATCCAATGATACTATAATTGATGTCCCTACCGCTTCTGCATCCACTCCCTCGGCTTCAAATGGCACTAAACAAGCTAATTCCCTTAGGAAGAAAAAAATCCAAAGAAGAAGACCAAGCCAACTAAAAACCGAACTGCAAAGCCAACATCCCTGAAAGAGTTTCGCCAAATCCTCCCCTAGAAACTTTACCTGAAGCATTTAACGCCACTAATCTTAGTCCAGTAGATAATAGTCCCCTTGCTATAAGATCTACTGTTCCTATTTTTTTGAAAGCTATCCCTAAACCTAGATCCATTTTTATCTCCCGTTTACACCCTGACACAATAGCTGATACTGTTAGGGAATTCATAAGGCAACAAAATGTCATTCCTGCTGACGCTTTTATTTTCTGTAGGAAAATCGGTAACAAACCTTTATATTCATCTTTTAAAATTACAGTGCTGTTTATAATTCGAAGATGTGGGTTGATAATATCTTTAAGTCTGAGTTTCAATCTAAAAAAAACAAGGCTGTCCAAAACGTCCGTTCTGGACCAAAAAACTAAATCGTTTATCCCTTTACTACCAAAATGTAAGGGGTATGCGTTCAAAAGCCCATGACATTTTTTTATCTACTCAGAACTTTTCTGAAGATATTATAATTTTTACCGAGACTTGGCTTAACAGCTCTTTTCTCAATCAGGAACTATTTGATAATAGCTTTACTGTTTTTAGAAAGGATAGATATGTGGACGACTCGTCTCCTGTTGGAGGGGGTATATTAATTGCTATAAAAAATAGTCATACTAGTTCTTTAATTGATATTCCCTGTGCTGCTAGTACTGAACTTTTATGTGTTAAGGTAATTTTTTCTAAGTCTAATTTGTACATCCTTAGCGCCTACATTCCTCCCAATAGTAGCACAGAAGTCTACGAGCACCTTTCGAGGGCCGTAGAATTTGTCATAGATAAACTTTATACCAATGACGATATTTTATTGTTAGGTGACTTTAATTTGCCTGACTTAAAATGGAATATTTCGGACAACGGTATATATTATTATGTATCTAGTCCACTAACTCGACAAGAACAAATTTTTGTTCACGAAATCCTGTCTAATTTACAACAAGTTAGTTGCATTACAAATTACCACAGTCGACAACTAGACTTAGTCTTGACTACAGACAGTAGCAATGTTGTTGTGCAAAATGCTCCTCATGCTTTATCTGCGGTTGATGCGTACAATCCACCTCTGAGTGTGTTGTACCAATCAGATAGAGATAACGTTGTTACTGCCAATTCTTCTGGCAGATTTTATGAATTCAATTTCAAGAAAGCTGACTTCTTGAATTTGAATAATATCCTAAATGATAGATCTAACATTTTGTTGGACTTTTTTAATCATATTGTTTTAGATGACTGCGTAAAGTTTTTTTATGAAGAAATTTTTTCGGCTATATCTCTGTCTGTGCCATATACTCTAAGGTATGTTAATGATTCTTCGTACCCATGGTACACTAAAGATTTGAATAAAATACGTAACGGCCGCAATAGGGCATGGAATAAATACGTTTGTAGTCAGGACCGTATTGACCTGGAGGCTTATCTGCGCCATTTTCAGGAATTTAGGCTTAAGTCAGATTCAGCTTATTCTGAATATTTAACTAAAACGAAGCTCAATATTCTTCAGGACCCCAAAAAATTTTGGGGATTCATTAACTCAAAAAAAAGGTCAGATGGTTTCCCATCTGAATTCAAGACTGTTGATGGGCTCACCAGCGATCCCCAAATTATAGCTGGACTATTTGCTAATTTGTTCAAAAAATCTTTTTCAACTGAAGTGTTTAGCCCTGATGTCAACTACTTTGAGTATATGAATACTGATCCTCAGGTTCCATTTGGTGCAATATCTTTTACCCCTGATCTTATAGTAAAATATATTGCATCTCTTGATGATGACTTTGGTTCTGGACCTGATGGCATTCCAGCCACAGTTTTAATTAATTGTAGTCTTATCCTGAGTCAGCCACTCAGTTTCCTTTTTAATAAATCTATTAATGACGGCTATTTTCCTAAATTTTGGAAGGAATCTTTTATAAGTCCTATTTTTAAAAAAGGATTAAAAAATTATATTTATAATTACAGGCCTATAGCCAAGTTATCATCAATACCGAAGCTTTTTGAGCGAACTATTTATGACCAAATTAAGGTGTGCTGTAATGAAGTCATAACAACTCGTCAGCATGGTTTTGTTAATGGTAGATCTACAGTTACTAACCTTCTTGATTTTACGTCTTTTGCTTTAAGTTCAATTGCTTCTGGGTCGCAAGTAGACTGTATCTACACAGACTTTAGTAATATGTAACGGCAGAGTGTAATCTAATGTACACTGGCATTGGAATTTCGAGAGTCATGCCAGAGATGTCAGAATGTCGGAATGACATTTCTGGTCTGTCATGCGAAATTTGCGTACGTGCGTTCGATTCAATGAAAAATGGCTGAACACCGCGTCATTTCGCAATTTCGGTAGCCATTTTTCGATGATTCGAGAGAACGCGGGAGTTGGTTTTTGGCAGTCAAACGTATCGGTCGTGCGATTTTGTGGATGGGTGAAGAAATTAATGTACGGTATTGTGAATTGGCCGCATGTAATAATTAACGTCGTCATTGTAGTATTTTTTTAAAAAAAAAAAATATGAAAAATTAAATAACCCAAGTGATACGCTGAAATATACATAATATCAACTATCAGATTTTATTAAAAACGTGCTAAATTCTAAAGTTTTCAAATTTCGAGCTATTAGTTAATCATTGGCTCATGAACAATAAATTATAATTGTTCTTTATATTATTTTATTTGGTTAACATACAAAGAAGTTCGTCAGCGTAATTCCGTTTAAGGAAAACACGGGCAAAACAACCTGGTTGCTGCTCAAACAAAAATTTGCCGTAGGCGCATTCGCGGAAGTGCTAGCGCTCCACACTTCACCCATAAGAAAAGTTTTGTCATTGAAAGAAAAAAAAAAGAAAATGGCCGCATAAGTGAACTTCGTGTATCTTACGAGCTGTCAGAAATAAAGCATTAAACATACCAACTACAAACACATTACCAATATTGAACTGCAAAAACAAACAAAAATATTTAAAATACTAAAGAAATGAATTTCATCATAATAATTAATCAATAAGTACAAAAACACACTATCTAAAGTTACCTAAAACATAAACTACATAAGCCTACACAAAATGATACAAAAAGTGCATAGAAAGGTAATTAAATTACGTGAAATAACCAACAATAAACAAAACATGCACAACATCACACAACTTTAACAACAATAGTAACAACATCTTTAAAACTACACAACCGCAACAGTATGCGACACCAACTACGGAAAGCGTGAGCTCACGAATTTTCATTTTTTTTATTTAATTATTAATTAGTATTACAATCAGATTTAAATATGTGTTTCTCAAGTATTAAATACTTAATTTTTTTTTGTAATTATCGATATAACTTTTTCCTTATACAATTAATTACTTAGACGTATAAGCAACCAAAAAAAAAATATATATATATGTATTTTAAAGCTATTTGAACACAAAGAAGAAAAAAAACCTTCAACAAAAGTCATTGATGCTAAAGATTTGAAATTTTGCAGAACGTTTTACTATTTACTAATGATTTTTGAAACTTTGTGTTGACGAGTTCTCTTCTTTCTGCACATAATCAGCTAAAGAAAAAAATAGTTTTTTTTGTCAAGAAACAAAACTCTGTTATTTAATAGAAATTATTGTCAATAACACTGGGCAAATGAATTACAATGTTTTTTTTTTAAAATGTAACAACTGTTGACTTTTTTTTTGACATTTGTAGTACAGTGTAATTAACAACAATATTATGCTGTAAAACTAAAACAAACTGCATAAATAAATGCAAAAATAAATATAATGAACTAATAATCAAGAATTTTTTTGTTAACCTGGCATAAGGAGTAACAATTAAATAGAATGGCAGCTTAAAACTCTGCACCGTTTGGCCCTATGTAGAACTGAACCAGTTAGGGTGGACCGTATATTTTGTCCCAATGGTCCACAAGGTAGGGTGGGTAGAGTAGGGACCCGAGCCGAACACCAGTGCTCGATGGTTTAGCAAAGAGGAACATTAGGGAGGCCCATATTTTTTTTAAAAAGATTTTTAATAGATATTAGGTTTTGATAATTTTTGATGCTTCAGAGTGCAGCTACCCCAGTTCAAGCACGAGAAAATTTATTTTTGTACGGTGCAGGCACACCATGGGCAGCAGCGAACCCACACCAACCCACCGAACTGCTAGTGATGGCATACCAGCTCGTGCTGCCGCTGACCATGTTGTCCGCGTTCAAAGCACCCATCGCTTCCGCGATTACAAATTTTGGCGCCCAACGTGGGGCCGTTTGAAGTTTGAACCAATCGCTTGCGCGATTACAAATTTTGGCGCCCAACGTGGGCACGTTTGAGGTTGAAGGTTAAACGAAAACTGTAAATCAGTGGACAATTATGCCCCTTAAAAATTTTTTTTTAGTATTTTGCCTTCGATTTCACTCGGTTCCATCCGATTTACCCGTGCTGTGCTCTGGATTTTTGAAAATTTTTATTTAACTTAACCTGTTACAGGAAAATTTTTGTTTTTGTCTTCATTTGAATTTTAAATTCAAGAATCTAATACTCAAAGCCTGAAGCTGGATTTATCAGTCCGGGAGGATTCCGTTCTGATCCGCTCAGACGCTTTTGACTCTATTTATTCCTATTTGTGAAAATTACCCTGTAATAGAAGACTAAATTTTTTGCATAATTTTTTTTGAATAAATTAAATTTCAGTAACTTCTTACATTTTTGATATTTTGATTCACTCTTTTAGCGTGAATGCGAATTGCGGCTGCAAGTCAAGGTAAACTGCTGGATTTTGCGATTAAGTTGCAATTCACTGCGCTTTTCGACCGCTTTACTGAGACTTGGATGGGTTGTAATTCAATTTCATGGTTGAAACGAGATTTAAATTTTATAGATTCAGATTATTCCTCCCTAAAATTTTCTTCGTGGCTGACCAAACAAATTAATAATAATAATTTGCAAAAGTTCTACATAGGACCAAGCTGTCATTAATAATTAAACTTTTTGTAAAGAACATTTTGTTTTTGAGAAAAACAAAAATTTAACAAGTTAAATTTTCAATAAATTTGAGAAATTTGTTCAGTAAAGTTTTTTTATAAACTTTATACAGAAATTTGAATTTTTTGTTAGAAGGAAAGAAAGAAAATTTCACAAGTATAATTTTCTTTTGAATTTGAAAATTTTCTTTTTTTATTAAAAGATATTCAACACGGTTTATAATGAAAATTTAAATTTTTTTTTTTGAAAAATTTGTTTTTGATGAAACATTTTAAAAAATTTAAAAATGTAAAACGATAAGAATTTGACATTTGAAATTTTTTTTTTTGTACAAATGTAGATTTTTGCTAAAAATTGAAAGAAATAATTAATTAGAATTTGATATTTGGTAATTTAGTGGTAATTCCACGGGGTATTCATAAATTTAACTTTCGGCCATTTTTTTTATTACAAAATTTTAACTTTCGGTTTTTCGATACCTTTCATCTCGGTCGCGGATTCGGTTTTTGAATTTTTCACGCGAAGGATATTAGAAAGTAGTGCCTTCAGTTTTTGTAACCAGCCACAGCAGATTTCGAAAAACTGTTTTGTAACGGCAGAGTGTAATCTAATGTACACTGGCATTGGAATTTCGAGAGTCATGCCAGAGATGTCAGAATGTCGGAATGACATTTCTGGTCTGTCATGCGAAATTTGCGTACGTGCGTTCGATTCAATGAAAAATGGCTGAACACCGCGTCATTTCGCAATTTCGGTAGCCATTTTTCGATGATTCGAGAGAACGCGGGAGTTGGTTTTTGGCAGTCAAACGTATCGGTCGTGCGATTTTGTGGATGGGTGAAGAAATTAATGTACGGTATTGTGAATTGGCCGCATGTAATAATTAACGTCGTCATTGTAGTATTTTTTTAAAAAAAAAAAATATGAAAAATTAAATAACCCAAGTGATACGCTGAAATATACATAATATCAACTATCAGATTTTATTAAAAACGTGCTAAATTCTAAAGTTTTCAAATTTCGAGCTATTAGTTAATCATTGGCTCATGAACAATAAATTATAATTGTTCTTTATATTATTTTATTTGGTTAACATACAAAGAAGTTCGTCAGCGTAATTCCGTTTAAGGAAAACACGGGCAAAACAACCTGGTTGCTGCTCAAACAAAAATTTGCCGTAGGCGCATTCGCGGAAGTGCTAGCGCTCCACACTTCACCCATAAGAAAAGTTTTGTCATTGAAAGAAAAAAAAAAGAAAATGGCCGCATAAGTGAACTTCGTGTATCTTACGAGCTGTCAGAAATAAAGCATTAAACATACCAACTACAAACACATTACCAATATTGAACTGCAAAAACAAACAAAAATATTTAAAATACTAAAGAAATGAATTTCATCATAATAATTAATCAATAAGTACAAAAACACACTATCTAAAGTTACCTAAAACATAAACTACATAAGCCTACACAAAATGATACAAAAAGTGCATAGAAAGGTAATTAAATTACGTGAAATAACCAACAATAAACAAAACATGCACAACATCACACAACTTTAACAACAATAGTAACAACATCTTTAAAACTACACAACCGCAACAGTATGCGACACCAACTACGGAAAGCGTGAGCTCACGAATTTTCATTTTTTTTATTTAATTATTAATTAGTATTACAATCAGATTTAAATATGTGTTTCTCAAGTATTAAATACTTAATTTTTTTTTGTAATTATCGATATAACTTTTTCCTTATACAATTAATTACTTAGACGTATAAGCAACCAAAAAAAAAAATATATATATATGTATTTTAAAGCTATTTGAACACAAAGAAGAAAAAAAACCCTCAACAAAAGTCATTGATGCTAAAGATTTGAAATTTTGCAGAACGTTTTACTATTTACTAATGATTTTTGAAACTTTGTGTTGACGAGTTCTCTTCTTTCTGCACATAATCAGCTAAAGAAAAAAATAGTTTTTTTTGTCAAGAAACAAAACTCTGTTATTTAATAGAAATTATTGTCAATAACACTGGGCAAATGAATTACAATGTTTTTTTTTTAAAATGTAACAACTGTTGACTTTTTTTTTGACATTTGTAGTACAGTGTAATTAACAACAATATTATGCTGTAAAACTAAAACAAACTGCATAAATAAATGCAAAAATAAATATAATGAACTAATAATCAAGAATTTTTTTGTTAACCTGGCATAAGGAGTAACAATTAAATAGAATGGCAGCTTAAAACTCTGCACCGTTTGGCCCTATGTAGAACTGAACCAGTTAGGGTGGACCGTATATTTTGTCCCAATGGTCCACAAGGTAGGGTGGGTAGAGTAGGGACCCGAGCCGAACACCAGTGCTCGATGGTTTAGCAAAGAGGAACATTAGGGAGGCCCATATTTTTTTTAAAAAGATTTTTAATAGATATTAGGTTTTGATAATTTTTGATGCTTCAGAGTGCAGCTACCCCAGTTCAAGCACGAGAAAATTTATTTTTGTACGGTGCAGGCACACCATGGGCAGCAGCGAACCCACACCAACCCACCGAACTGCTAGTGATGGCATACCAGCTCGTGCTGCCGCTGACCATGTTGTCCGCGTTCAAAGCACCCATCGCTTGCGCGATTACAAATACCTTTGACAAATTACCACATAGTTTGATTTTTTTAAATTAAATAAACTAGGATTTCCTATAAATTTTGCCAGATGGATTGAATCTTATTTATTTGATCGTTCTTATCGAATAAGATTTCGAAGGGTGTTGTCCTCTCCTTTTACAGCGTTTTCAGGTGTTCCGCAAGGAAGTCACCTGGGGCCGTTCCTGTTTATTTTGGCTATCAATGATGTTACTCATATAATCAAAAACTCTCATCTGCTTATATATGCTGATGATATGAAAATTTACAGGACTGTGAGGGTGGATAATGAGAACTTTGCCTTTCAGTCTGACCTGAAATCATTTGAAGTTTGGTGTTCTAAAAATAGCTTACATTTAAGTCCTGATAAATGCCAAACTATGATCTTCTCTAGGAAGAAAATTAATGTGGAATTTGATTATACAATTAATGATATGAAAATCTGTCGTGTCGATATAGTCAAAGACCTTGGTATACATGTTGATGCTAAATTGACGTTTAATGAACACATTAATATAATCTGTAAGAAGGCTTCGTCATTACTTGGATTTATAAACCGGTGGGCAAAAGAATTTAATAGCCCGTTAGTAACAGTAACTTTATACAATACAATTGTGCGTCCTCACTTAGAGTATGCTAGCCAAGTATGGTCTTCATATTACAATATACATATAGATTAGGGATGGCAAACCCGGGACCCCGAGATTCGCTCTTAATATAGGCTAAAGTAATCCCGGGATTATAAAAAGACAATCCCGGGATTTTCGGGATTAGAATTGGATTTTATCCAATAAATATTCTTTTATATTACATATTCAAATCCAAAATCGGCAAAATAGTTTTTTTTAATATTGTTACAGCTTGCAAAATGCATTTCAATTGTGTATTGACCTTTAATAGCCAAGGCATTGACAAGCAATTTTTACCTTAACTATCAATTTTCAATAAAAATCGGATAGAGTAAAAAATTATTAAAATTGGCCAAAGTATTTTTAAAAATAATTTTTTTTATTGTATTTTGTATATCATTGTACATATTTTTATTGAAAATTGACATTTTTGGTAAAAAATGAAAAACATAACTTTTTTTTCTAATAAAATATTAATCTCCAATAAAAAATATAGGTTTGTCTTCAAAAGAAAACCACAGCCTACCTAGATTTGACTTTGAAATTTTGACCCATGAATATCTAGACCTGTCATATACTATACATTAGGCTAGTTCAAAATCTTATGGAAAAATTAAATGTAGTCAAAATGTTGGTGCTCAGGCCTGAAAATATACCATGCGAATATGAGTCCCTTGTGCAAAATTTCACTCGAATCGGACCATGGGAAGGCGTGTCAGTGGGCATTTTTGTATGATTTTTGTCCATTTGCGAGACTATTTTTTAGTATCATTTCTTTTAACTAAAAAAATATCAACTTCGGTGTATATTCGTGGCTATAGTTTTTTGCGGACTCAGTATAATGTGAAATATGTATGAAAATTATAAATCAGAAAATTGCCGCAAATTTGAGTATTGATTCATTGATACGAGTGTAGAAAATGCTAAAAAATCTAACATACGTCCAGTTTGCTCGTCCGAAACCATACCTATTTTATACTTTTCAGCCACGGCAGTATGCTCAATCGATTGGGAATCCTCTTTTACACAGAAAACGATAAATCAAAAATTTTTTGTACCATCGATACTATCTGGAGAAATTTTTGATAAATAAAAGCAAGCATTTTCTTCATAAGAAAATAAAGATTTTTAGTTTATTTTTGTTCCAGAAACGCTAACATATAACATTTGACCATTTCGTAGATTTTTTTCGGTTTTCGGCAGCCACTTTAACTAATTTTTTAAACTTTTAACTTCGTCGTTCATTATCTGTTTGTTGAAATTTTGCAAAGACCAATTGCACTTTCCGCGGTGTCATTTACGGCATGGATTTTCTGGAAAAAGGCCCCATATGCTGGCCAAATGAAGAATAGTATAAGTGTTCGAAGATTGTGGCCCAAAAAAAGCGATTGCTCTTGTGCAAAATTTCAACGAAGATCAGTTACACAAAATACTTAAATTGGCCGCCGAAAACTGGAAAAATCAACAAAATGGCCAAATGTGAAATATAAGCGTTTCTTTAATGAAAATACACTAAAAATCTTTATTTTCTTTTGAAGAAAATGCTTTCTTTATTTATCAAAAGTTTCTCCAGATAGTTTCGTTGGTACAAAAAATCTTTGGCATATCGTTTTCTGTGTAAAAGAGGATTCCCAATCGATTTTAATAGTAAAAACACTGGGAGTTTTTGAGAAAATCAGTGTTGTTTTTTTTCATAAAAAGCGCTTCACCAATTTTCAACAATTTATAAATTTTTTAAAGATTCTGTCAGAGAATCAAAAGGCAAAAATTAATTATTTTGATTTAGATGAAAATGCCACTATTTTCAAAAATTTTTTAGCTGTTTTTCAAGTTTTGACACTAAAACTTTAAATGGGCATAACTTCGTAAAAAATGTTTTTTAATCAAATATGTGTCCCCTTATATCCTCTGAAAAACAACATACATATTAGATAACCAATTCCGAGATTTGAAGTTAGTCCGACTGCATGGTTTGAAATGGATTTGGTCTGCAGTGAAATAAAGCAATTTTAATTTTGTAAGAACATATATAAAAGCTTCTCGTTTTTTGTAGTTTTTCTATGCATTTATTAAAACTATCAATTCCGGGATTGATCCCGGGATCCCGGAATTGGAAATTTCGATCCCGAAAATCCCGAACTGAAAAATGGTCCGGGATTGCCATCCCTAATATACACTCACGGTCAAAAAACGCAGACTTGAATTTTGCAAGAAGTTTTATATTTTGATGCGTAAAATAATATCTACTCTTGTTTAACGGTTTTAAGTTTGTTAGATACTGTTACTAGGGACAAGTTTTGAGTATTTTCAAAACTATCTACCTAACAGTAATAAATTCTAGGAACCTTTTCCAAATAAACACATAATTGCTAGTTTTATAATCAGAAATTACAACTTATTTATATGAAATAATACATTGATTTTTGTAGTTTTTTTTACGCATTTTTAATTTCTCACATATTCTTTAATTATTAATTATTTAATAATTTTAAATAATACGGTAAAATTGATTTTAATACCTCGTAGGACCTATTTTTGCCTTGATGACGCTTTCCATTCCAAAAGGCATGCTCTCATAGAGTTTCCGTA
This sequence comes from Meiosimyza platycephala, assembly GCA_963662105.1. NCBI lineage: Eukaryota > Metazoa > Arthropoda > Insecta > Diptera > Lauxaniidae > Meiosimyza > Meiosimyza platycephala. The sequence goes on along the minus strand of OY759209.1, from coordinate 50,303,992 downwards.
TTAATTCCATTAAAGTATCGTTGTACCAAGTGGATTCAATTATTTCCTTTAACTTTGGAATATTATTAGGGTTTTGTTGGCGCACTTTGCGTTTTAAAATGGCCCAAACATTCACAATGGGATTGAGGTTGGGGCTGTTACCGGGCCATGGACTGACTCAATTCTCAAAAAATCCTTATATTCCTTTACCTATGCAAAAATAAATAGTTCATTATTGTAAATCTATCAAAAAAAAAACGTAAAAAATAATTATTGTGAGTGGGACACTTACCGATTCCGACCGATGACAAGGTGCAGAATCGTTTTGAAATATGACTTGCTACGTGCTCGTTTAGTCGGTCGATGCTAGGTAAAACGCCGTTTTTTACGATATCAATATAAACTGCGGAGTTCACATAACCTTCCAGAAGAAGAATCTCTCCCACCCCACATCTTGTTATTGCCCCCATTTGACCAAAGCAAAAGTCATATTTCAAGACGATTCTGCAGCTTGTCCTCACTCGAAATCGGTAAGTGGCCCACTCAAAATCAGGCCCGTGCGCAAGGGGGGATTTTGGGGGTCCTAACCCCCCCATTGGAAATTTTTTTACATAGACTTTTATTGGCAATATGTTCTTACTTAAATGAAAAACCAAAAAGACTTGCGCCTCTTACGAAAAATTAAAATTTTTATGAAAATAAAAAAAGACTCACATATAGTACATAAGTACATATGTATAGAAAAAAGTATACTAAATGATACACTTAAAAATTTACTTATGTACACATGTATATACTTTTCAAATAATGATGCCCAAGTTTGCAGCTTATACTCGTAGTAATTTATCCGCAAATTCCGATATTTCACAAACCAGATCCAAGCGAAAGTTGTCGTTTAAATATTCTGTTTTTTCATTAAAAAAAAACTTATTTTGAGAGAAGAATAAGAAATTGAAAGTGTTGGTAAGGTTATCTTGCTTCAAAATTTTTCCCAACTAATACTTTCTGAAATCTTTTTTGCAATTAACTTTTGATTCACAAAAATGTTTCTCAAAAATTTGATATGTACTTTCATATTGAAATTCCCGCCATAATTTGGGAAAATGTGAGTTCTAATTGTATGAATTTTATGATATTTTCCAAAGTTATTTCGGGAATTTCGGGTTGAAAGTACATGCGTTCTTAGGTTTGAATGAAAAATAACATATAAAAAAATCATAAAAAAAAGAAGATGTTATATCAAACTTGTTTCAAGAAAAAATTTTTTAAATAAAAATTAAATTAAATTAATGTGTCAACAAATTTATTTAAATCTTTTTAATTTTATATAAAGTTATAGTATTTCTTAACAAAAAAGATTCTATAATTTTTATCCTATCTCCTATAGTTTTTGAGAAATTTCGTTTCAAAATATGCTCAAAAAGGTAATAAAAAACAAAGTGTCTAGTTATTAAAAGTATGACCGATATGTACAATGTACATACATACATAAATATGTACTATACACACATAATCATATACATTTACATACATAATATATTTATAAAACAATTTTTGTCTTTTTTTGTATGCTTTGTAGTCAAAAATACCTTTTTTAGAACTTTATAACCTGACATGAAATATCGGAGTGAAAACCCCCCCATGGATGATTTCTGCGCACGGACCTGCTGGCAATAATTATTTTTTACATTTTTTTTTGATAGATTTACAATAATGAACTATTTATTTTTGCATAGGTAAAGGAATATAAGGACTTTTTGAGAATTGAGTCAGTCCATGGCCCGGTAACAGCCCCAACCTCAATCCCATTGTGAATGTTTGGGCCATTTTAAAACGCAAAGTGCGCCAACAAAACCCTAATAATATTCCAAAGTTAAAGAAAATAATTGAATCTACTTGGTACAACGATATTTTAATGGAATTAATACGGAAACTCTATGAGAGCATGCCTTTTCGAATGGAATGCGTCATCAAGGCAAAAATAGATCCTACGCGGTATTAAAATCAATTTTACCGTAATATTTAAAATAATTAAATAATAAATAATTAAAGAATATGTGAGAAATTAAAAATGCGTAAAAAAAACTACAAAATCAATGTATTTTTTCATATAAATAAGTTGTAATTTCTGATTATAAAACTAGCAATTATGTGTTTATTTGGAAAAGGTTCCTAGAATCTATTACTGTTAGGTAGATAGTTTTGAAAATACTCAAAACTTGTCCCTAGTAACAGTATCTAACAAACTTAAAACCGTTAAACAAGAGTAGATATTATTTTACGCATCAAAATATAAAACTTCTTGCAAAATTCAAGTCTGCGTTTTTTTTTTGACCGTGAGTGTAGATAGAGTAGAACGAATCCAAAAAAATTTTGTTCGGTTTGCTCTCAAGGGCTTAAATTGGAATGACCTCTTAAACCTTCCTCCTTATGAGGATCGTTTAAAGTTATTACGTATGCAGTCTTTGAACACTCGTAGAAATATTGCGGATATAATTTACTTGCATCAGTTTGTATCAGGGTCGCTTGCTGCGCCAGAACTTCTGACTTATATTCATTTTAACACTAATCGTAGGAGTAATCGTAACTCATATCAGATATTTTACCAATCAGTCAGTAGAACTAATTATATGGCTACAGCTAATTAACAATTGCGACGTATATGATATTAGCTTGTCAAAAGGTCAACTCAAGCTTAGATTGAAAAATAACTAAGGGTATTCCTCTAAAAGCGAAAACTCGAAAGCATGGAAACCTCGAAAGTTTTCGAGCTTGTTTAAGGGAAAACCCCAATCTATGCAAACGTGCAAACGAATGAGAAACGCCTTTTGTTGCCTAAAACTGCCTAACTCGTGTGAGAGAAATCAACATGTGTCTTAGTTGTCAATCAAAAAAATTAAATAAAAAAACTTTAATTTGTTAAAAAGATCATTTTTTGGATTAATTTTAAACCATTCTTCTTGATTATAGATGGACCGATTTGAAACTTTTTCACACTAATATTATAGCTTAATAAATTACTTATCAACTAATACCTATATTGTTTAAATAGAAACATAAAATTGCTTAACTGAATCAAAATAAAGACTTTGTAGCGAATTCAAATTTGTTTTGAAAATCGAAAAATCGTCATAATTTAATTTTCGTTTTTGACACTTTTTTATCTTTTTGAGAACAATTGCGCTCTTCTCGCTCAAATTATTCATTTTCCAACTTTCGAGGCTACTTTCGCATCAAATTTGCCTCGAAAGTTTTCGAGAGTTGCGTAAACTTTTTTTCATACAAATTATTTTCGAGGCTAAGAAAAAATTATAAAAATATGACAAATTAATTTTCATGTATAATTTTTTATTTCCATAATTTATTAATAAGCTTTTTACTTGGTTTAAAGCTTCAAGCTAAATTGCTAAGAAGGCTAATAGCTGTAGTAGCTAAAGATGAATTTTCAAAACTTTGAACCGCTATAACTTCTAAACCATTTGATAGAAAAATTTTTTATCACTATTGCATATAGGGCCCCATTATAAATGCATTTTGAAGTGGAAATTTTCGTGAAAATAAATGTGAATTTTTGAAACTTTAAGCGGTTGTATCTTCTAAACCATTTGAGACCGACATTTTGTTTAGCACCATTGTGATCAGCGCCCCAATATACATAATACAAAATTAAAATTTTAGTTTTCGGGCTATAGGTCCAAAAGTACAATTATGCCAAAAATGTTATAAATGCACATTTATTTAATTTATTTAATAAACAAAATACAAAAAGGATTTTTGGTTGCTCCAATTTTTTGAAAAAAAAGTGTCGGTCGGATTTAGTTTCGGAGATATAGTCATCGGAAGTTGCGAATATAGCTTTCATAAAAAGCGGTATAAGTTGGGAACCCCTGGATAGATTTCCAAAATATATACTTTTTTTATAAAAGCTATATCCGCAACTTAAGATGACTATACCTCCGACCGAAACTTTTTTTTTGCAACTTTATTTTTTATGCGCTGCTTCTAAAAAAATTATCACTTATTTTTATATATGATTTCCAATTCATACATTCGGATTCTTTTCTCGCTCTCAACCTGAAGTTTACGTATTTCAAAGTCCTGCTCCATTTATGTTTTCTTAATTTCGATGTCATTTATTGCCATCTCCTTTTCAAGTTCAAATTTCTTAACCTCGATTTCCAATTTTTTTTTCTTGCAGTGAAATGAGCATTGCAAATGGATTTGGATTTTTGAACTTAGGAGTTGTATGATGACCTTTTCTTAAACTTTCCTTTAAGGCACTAAAATCACAACACGATTGAGAGCTTGGAGACGGTTCCGGAGGACTGACTGAAAAACTTTCATAGCCAATTTCTAAACTTCCTTCGTCTATGTCCACCACTACGGTTTCATTGAGGAACGTTTCATCCAGCATCTCCATCGATGTATCGATTATGCAGCCAGAATTCACCCCTCGTCTCTGTCCAAATATTTCGTCAAGATAGTCCCACTTAGGGCATATCTTCATTATGTACTCTTCCACGCTCTTTTCCTCACCGTTGGCTAAAGACCAGCCCCAGTCTGATGCTTCCAATTGAGAACTTGAACGTAAGTGGACTTGAGGTGCCGCATTTTATTTTCGATGCATTTCAGCTGTGACGATTTTCCAGCAATTTTTTTATAAAAAAGTTGAGCTGTGGGTTTCTAGAAGGATTAAAAAATTTGTTTAGTCAAAAAAAGTTGAAACTAAGCAAAAGTCGAGATATAACATCAAAAGACTCCGGCCTGTCTTTGACATCATCTGCCACCTCTTGCACCAACTTATTATCTCTGCATCACTCCAGCGATGCGTACCATTCAATCGGCGCTGGTTTTTTCTTGGTTCACCAACTACTTTCTGTTATAAAACAATAATAATTAATAAATTTCTTTGCTTTAAAAATATTTCGATTTATAAATTGAAAATAATAACTTGAATGCAGGCGCGGATCTAGAATTTTTTCCGGAGGGGGTCACAGGATAGAAAAAAATCAAAAATAACAAGAATAACCAAATAAACAAAGCAAACCGAATTTCTTCAATGAATAAAAAACAAAGTCAGAATAACTCGTCCAATTTGTTTTACTTGAAAATTCATTACATTCATATATAAATTAATTGTTTATATAAAATTATAAACTGTTTATATAAAAAAAACATGTGTGCAGTTCACACGTGGTAGAAGTGAAACCTTCAGAAAACTAAACTGCGAAATATTGAGGCAAAATCTTTTATTAAATTGATAACAGTAGACGGGATCAGCCAGGCTTTGGTTAATCAGTGAATTTAAAAAAATATCAATTTTTTCCAGGCTTATATCTCATTTTTTGGTTGGACGATCTCAAAGCTTATAATTTTTGTCCACTTGAGTACTTTAATTTGATATATCATTTACTGCTGTAACTATTCCTGATGCCATCAATTTTTATAACTTTAATAAATACTAGCATTACCCTGTGCGAAGCGCCTTTTTTTTATTTCAATAAAATAAAAAGCAGAATCAAACTTTTTTTTTTTTAAATGATGTAAATTTAATTCAGTTCAATGTTTTTTGGTATACAATGTTTTTAGATTTATTATTTGGAGTGTAAATATGTAAATTATTTGGATTTCTAACTAATGAAAGTCCCACATATAACTGACCATGTGCAAAGCAAGGCTTTTCCAAATTTAGTCCAATTACATTCAAAGATTGTTCTTGTGATTTCTTTATTTGTGATATCTAAAGGACCCTTAATTAAAGTTTTATAGCTAAGCTATGTCTCTTAATATAAAAAACACATGGTGTAAATTCAATGTGAATCGATTAAGTGGTTTTTGTGAAAAATGTTGTAGCCTAAGCTATGTCTCATGATATAAAAGCTACGTGGTGTGAATCGGTTAACCGGTCTTCGTGAAAATGATTTTTTAAAAATATTTTTTATGAGAGCCACCCTGAATATGAACCCTAAATAAAAAGCTATGCCTCTATGCCTTTGCCTCTTAATATAGACGATACGTCGCACTATGGGCCCGCTGACAATTTTTTCTGGCCAAAACTCTGAAAGGCACCATAAGGGGGTTTTCGGAGTCGCTGATTTCGAATTTTATGACAAAAATTCAAAATGGCGAATCCAGTATGGCGGCCAAAATTTGAAAATGTCAATTTATTTGTATGAAACGCTATGTAAGGGGGCTTTTGAGGTCGCTGATTTTGAATTTGATGTCAAAAATTAAAAATTCAAAATGGCGGATCCAGTATGGCGACCAAAATTTTAAAATATCATTTTATCTGTATGAAACGTCGTGTAAGGAGGCTTTTGAGATTGCTGATTTTGAATTTGATGCCAAAAATTCAAAATGGCGGATCCAGTATGGCGGCTAAAATTTGAAAATTTGATTTTATCTGTATGAAACGTAGTGTAAGGGAGCTTTCGAAACTTTCAATACATTTTGCTTTCAAGTTAAACTATATTTCATGAAATTTAGATGGAAACCTTAAACCATTCAACCCTTTTGATAAAAAAATACATTTTTAAACTGGAAAAAGGTGTTTTTCTTAAAAATCGCAACACAAAACATAATAAAACAGACTTATCACTAGGGTGTTTCATTTTTTTTAAAGGTTCTTCAAATTCAAACCTTAAACCGAAATTCGATTTATTATCAAAAAAAAGAAATTCATGAATTTTTTCAGATTTTTTTAAGGTAATTTACCACTCGCCACTTTAATAAAAAAAACTCGCACAATACATTTTTTCCTTTATAATTTTTTTTCATGACTTCTAAACTAAATTTTTTCTTGTCTAAATATTAAAGAATAATAATATCTTTGGGTTAGGTATCGAAAAAAAGGTTTTTACCTATCTTCTAAGTGTGAAAATTGGAAGAAATGGACAAAAAATTGCCTAATATTTTTAAGTAAACAAGCGAAAAAGCAAAAATGAGGCAAGTTTTTGTCTATTTCTTCCAATTTTCACACTTAGAAGAAGGTTTGAATTTGGAGAACCTTTGAAAAAAAGTTAAACACCCTAATATCTATATTATATGAAACAAAGTCGGGTTAGTTACACTCTGCATATCTCAAGAACGGCTGGGCAGATTTTGATGATCTCTAGTTTTTTGGATTTGTCTCTGCCCCGAGAATGACATAGGTAATAAAACTTTTATCTAAAGTGCATATTTAGGGTGGCCCTTATACAAACATATTTTTAAAATAGCATCTTCATGGTGGTTCTCATACAAAAATATTTTTAAAATAACATTTTCACATTCACATGAAATTTACACCACGTAGCTTTTATATCAAGTGGCATAGCTTAGACTAATGTTGGCCATTTACCCTCCCGCGGTCACATTGCCCGTTTCGGGCCATCATTCAGCCCGCCGTGCAGTTGCTGATTTCTATGCGCTGATTCGCATGAAAATTGAATATGCAAGAATCCCAGTCGGAATCAAACGTGCAAAAACAAGACAAATGCAAACAAAAACATTATTTATGCGCAATGCAATTTTTTAAGCATGTATTATTGAAATATTAGCTGCGTTTTATTCGCCATCCTCTGCTAGATATCTTTAGCTAGCAACGATAATTGTATAGGAAAACAAAAACAAAATCGTAGACTTAGCGACTAAAATTATAGTTGCTAAGTATACAAGCAAGTTTCTTAAATGCCAGTGCTACCCAGTGAATTTGTGTTTTGTCTATTGTGATTTTGTATTTTGACAATTTTGTCAATTATGAAGTTTGAAATTAAAAAAAAATATTGAATTTTACGAAAAAAAAATTTGAACGGAAAACATTAATTTTCTTATTCTTTTTTTAAATTCAATTCAATTAATTTTTCAAAGCAGTAAAAATACATTTGTGTAAACACCAGGATAACCTGGCAAGGCACAACCATTTCCCCAGGACACAATGCCAGCCAATTAATTTTTCAAAACAGCAAAAACACAAATAAATGACATATCTGACGTAGCCAGTGCTACCCAGTCAGCTCTAAGGCAACTTAGCAACTTGTCGTTTTATTCGTACATAGATAGCGACTTGGCCAATAAAACGGACCTATTATTTAATTGTTGTAAAAAAATTCAATTTCATGAAAAAATAGTCACCGATATTGCGTCTGGCGTCATCACAAAATATTGAACCAGATATTGAAAGTCTTATTTTAAGTAAACTCTGTTAATATGTTTGTATAACATACATATGTATACATAATATGTATAAGATTTATGAAATGTTTTCATTTTGTTGTTAAATAAAAATACAATTATTTTATATACCAACATTTATCTTTATTTATTAACATCAGTGATGAACGAATTTCTACTGGGTCATTTTTTTCTATACGTGGAAAAGACAAAATACATTTATTTTCATTTTTTTTTCGCTGGAATTTCTTCACACATTTGTACACATACTAGTGCGAAATGTTTGTTGTAAACGTCAGCGCGCTTTCGACTTTTGGGCACCGCAGCTGGCCATCCCTAGCTTAGACTAAAAAACATTTATTTGGGATGCATATTTAGGGTGACCCTTATACAAAAATATTTTTAAAATAGCATTTTCACAAAGACCACGTGAACGATTCACATGAAATTTACACCACGTAGCTTTTACATCAAGTGGCATAGCTTAAGCTATAAAACTTTTTCTTAGGGTGCTTATTTAGGGTGGTCCTCATCCAAAAATATTTTTGGTTTGGAGATAGATTGAACCCTAAAGAAGGAATAGAGAATTTATTTTATAAAATGTACTTGTTTCAATTTCTCATTTATTCTGCTATCTATAGTGTAACTAGCTGACCCGGCTGACATGAACTCAATCGGTCAAGTCGTAGAGAAGTTACGTAATCACAAACAGACACACCAACGATTATGGTATATGTTTGTATATAGGCCACCCTAAATATGCATCCCTAATAAATGTTTTATAGTCCAAGCCATGTTTCTTGATATAAAAGACACGCAGTGTAAATTTCATGTGAATTGCTCACGTGGTCTTTGTGAAAATGCCATTTTAAAAATATTTTTGTATAAAGGTCACCCTAAATATGCATCGAGGAAAATTTTTTTTGCGGACCCCACCCCAACCCTAGACATTTGACGTCGTTCTTAAACTTAATTTTGGGCTCAATAATGACAAAGACACTCAAGCTTACCAACCGTTTGGTTTTCACCCGGACAGTCTGGTTTTTGAGAGCTTGGTCCGGTTGTCAAACTCAACCAAGCATAAAATGTCCGGTTATCTGACGAGGTTAGGGAACGAATTAATTTTTTTTGGCTTTAATTTTTCCGGTTTTTAAAGGTATTTTCAACACTATGTCCGGTTTCCTAAGGTCTTAAAGTTGACAAGCCTACAGACACTACTTACTCGTTTATAAGGGCAAACATTTTTTATTAGGATTTTCATGTAATTAAACCACAAAATGAATAAAAATTGTGGAAATGTAAAGGAATTCAAAAAGTTACAAGTCAAAGTATGTATGTAAATTAAACTCAGACAAATATTTCTTGGTCAAAATAAAGCTAAGAAAATAAATAGTTTTTTTTTCAAATCTTTTTTAATAAAGAATATAATAATAAAAATTATTTTTTTGGTAAGTTTATGTTATTTTATAAGCGAAATTTGTTATATTTTCTTCTGTGGAAGTTTTTACTTAATCAGATGGATGATGTTGTTTTCTTGAAACCAAATCCACAATGTCGGGCTCTATATTCTTAAGTTTTATCCTCAGGTTTTCTTCTACATTAAACTTGTTTCTATACTATGATTTTATGTATAATAGTATCAAAAATGCCTTTTCACACAAATACGTTGTACAAAACGGAAACAAAACTATTCCGTTCCGTTCCGTTCCCTGCAACTGCAGGGTAATCGGATTTTAAGAGTAACCAAAAGTTAGTTAGCTCAATTTTATTGAACTTTAGTTTCAAAGACGTATCGCAAGAGATATCCACGCGCATATCTTGCTCTAATGTCGATAATTGCTTAGCATTTATCTGTGATAAATGGATCCCTGATCCCATCGTTAACAGAAGCAGGACAAACAAAATACTTTTGGAAGCTGATTTTTAGAGCCATCAAAAGCAGCCGAGTTTCATTATTGAGTTCTCTATAAGGAAATTCTATAAAATCGCTGAGTGTTGGAAAAGACTCATACACACACTTTTGAATGCGTTTTGACCATAATTCCATTTTTTTTTTTTTGTAGTCGCTTCAGCTTCATATAAATTTAAAGTTGAAGATAAAAACTTTAAATTTATATGAAGCTGCACCTTGTAGATTCAAACTGAAATTTACAAAAATTGATGATGTTGTAAAAGAGTGGAAAGAGTGGCAAGAGTTAGGTGCTGGGCATCCCGGGTTTGAACAAAAGTAAATGCACACTTTGTTTTTTAAAAATAATTTTTAATAAATGAGTTATTTGAATAAAGCGAAAAGTTCGATGATGTAAAATTATTTGTTGTCAAAATTGTGTCGCGGACCCCTGGAATGGCTTCGCGGACCCCCAGGGATCCGCGGACCACAGTTTCAGAATCTCTGGTCTAAGCTATGTTTCTTGATATAAAAGACACGTGGTGTAAATTTCATGTGAATGTGAAAATGTTATATTAAAAATATTTTTGTATGAGAACCACGCTAAATATGCACCCCAGATAAAAGTTTTATAGTCTTAGCTATGCCACTTGATATAAAAGCTACGTGGTGTAAATTCGGTGTGAATCAATTACGAGGTCTTTGTGAAAATGCTATTTTAAAAATATGTTTGTATAAGGGCCACCCTAAATATGCACTTTGGATAAAAATTTTTTACCTATGTCGTTCTCGGGGCGGAGACAAATCCAAAAAACTAGAGATCATCAAAATCTACCCAGCCACTCTTGAGATATACAGAGTGTAACTAACCCGACTTTGTTTCATATAATATAGATATATACATCAATATCTTAAAAACTAGAGCTAATCCAGAACTTTCACGAATATATTCGTTATCTGGGTACCTGAAACTATACAAATCCGCAGAGACATCCAGGGCAACAAAACCACTGTTGACCAGTGTTATTGATGTCAAAATTGTTTCCTGGGGGTCCGCGGACCACAATTTAAGAACCGCTGAGATAGATCATTACGTATTTAGAGTTTGTACGAAAGGCGAAAGAGATACGTGGAGTAGGTATGTATTACAATAAAAACCAAAGCATAAATTTTTTTATATATTGAAATGTGATTTGCGACTTTTACGGGCATTAAATTCTCGGACAGTAGTTTTTAAGTTCAACATTTTTAGCATATCTGTCTCTACTATATATTTAATATTGATAAAGCATCGAGCCTTTCCTGCAGCACCGTCGTTCTTTTATCAATTTTTATTATTTCGAAAAAGATCGTTCCGCTGTGCAGTTCGATATCATCGTGTATTTGATATGAACTTGTGCGAGGAAAATCACTGGAACTTATTTTATTTATAACATATGAATGAAACTGCTGAATTTCGGTTTCTAAATCGGTATTAAGGTCTTCGTATATGCGTCTACTAATTTTCTACACTGCTGACTGTATTCTGATGTTTGATCGGAGCAGACAATTTTATCTGTATCATCATGCTATTTCTTTATATCATATATACATACATATCTCTAATCTATCAAATCACATACTATATGCTAAATCCAATGTTTAGAACACAATTCAATTCAAGACCAAAAACTTTTTTGTATTTTAAAGAAAAAACATATGTGTTACAAAATTGCAATTAACTTTTTTGAAGAAATTTTAATATATTTTCAGTGCTGTTTATGGTGCCCCCCCCCCCCCCCCCCGAGACGTGATGTCCTAAGCAATTGCTTAATTTGCTTATGGGCTAATCCGGAACTGCCCTAAATAAAAGTTTTATAATATATGACATAATATATGATCGATACTAATATACTTTACAAATTTCATCAAAATTGGCCGGATAGTTTTCGCGTCCATAAATTGACCCGTACCGGCCCAGGGGGTCGTTTGCGATCAGGTCTCTCATACAATTTTTTTTTGTTTCGATCCAACAAATACAAAAACGCAAAAAAATAATTTTGTCCAGCTAGCTTGTTCAAGTCGCAACAGTGCGCCACCGTTCAAACATAGTGGCGTCGACTACGCTGGACCAATTACCATTAAACAATCGACTGCGCGCAACAGGTATGCATCTTGATATAAAAGATACGTGGTGTAAATTTCATGTGAATCGATTGCGTGGTATTTGTAAAAATGCCATTTTAAAAAATTTTTGTATGAGAACCACCCTAAATATGCACCCCAAATAAAAGTTCTATAGCCTAAGCTATGGCACTTGATATAAGAGCTACGTGGTGTAAATTCGGTGTGAATCGATTACGTGGTCTTTGTGAAAATGCTATTTAAAAAAATATTTTTGTATAAGAACCACCATAAATATGCACCCCAAATAAAAGTTCTATAGCCTAAGCTATGGCACTTAATATAAGAGCTACGTGGTGTAAATTCGGTGTGAATCGATCACGTGGTCTTTGAGAAAATGCTATTTTAAAAATATTTTTGTATAAGGGCCACCCTAAATATGCATCTTAGATAAAATTTTTATAGCCTATGTTATTTTTGGGGCAAGGACAAATCCAACAAATTAAAGATCATTAAAATCTGTCCAGCGATTCTTGAGTTATACAGAGTGTAACTAACTCGATTTTTCTTCATTTGTATATAGATAAATACATACATCAATATCTTAAAAACTAGAGCCAATTCAGTACTTTCATGAATATATTCGAAAACTGAGTACCTGAAACTATAGAAAACCGTAGAGACATCCAGGGCAACAAAAAAAAAAGTTAATTTTGTTGAGGTGTGTATTTAATATGAATATTTAGTTTTTGCCTAAAATAGGCAAACCAAATAAAACACTATTTTTTTGTCAGTGCAAAGCTTAAATGAGTTACTTTATGCCAAAGAATAAAGAAATAAAACTCTCGGCAGAATTCCAATACCAACGCAAAAAAAATGTTTGGTTGTGTGGGTACATTTAAAACTCACCCTGGTGTGGTAACTATTTTTACTGTGGGTTAGCCACTTTGGGTGTTTTATTCCAAATTTGGAATATATTTTTATTTTTTTTTGTAACTTATCAAAATTTTGCTGTATTTTAGTTAAAATCTAACAAATTATTCAATAAAATAAATAAACAAAATTGAAAACGAGACTCCTGTTGTTTTTATAAATGACAATTAATTAATTTTTTTTTTTTGCTTATTGAAATCACAGTATATGGAAACGTATTGAGCTGTCAAGTTCGGAAAAAAACTTTACCCCAACAAATATCGTTATCAAAGAATATCTTTCTTTGATCGTTATAATCTTGATGGACATCAGCGGGATTTGTATAAAACAATATCTTAAATATAAGATTTCTACTAATTTTTCTTTTATTTCTTTTTTCAGAAATATCAGTTTTTCTTAAAACTTTTACTATAATTTTCAGAAATATCAGTTTTTCTTAAAACTTTTACTATAATTTGTGCTAAACATAACTAATATTAATTTTTTTACAGTTGAATCAAGATGCCGAGGAAATGCGAGATTGAATGCGAAGGAGTGACGAGACTGTTCAAGTTTCCTGACAGGAACAAGCAGAAAGAAAGGAAAACGCCGATCTCTAGGTAGTCTAATTGAGCCAATACTGAATACGGTTTCGCTGTATCAAATCAAAAAGAACTCAAACAAAAGTCTACGCGACTACTTTATTGACGAATATGGCTCACCGGAAAGTGAACGTTTTCGATTAGCACAGCAGAATTTCGTACAAAGTTGTGCATCGTATTGCTTGATTTCGTATTTGTTGCAGGTTAAAGACAGGTGAATTAATTAAACATCTAAATAAAATTCAGAAAAATTTAAATTTTAAATTCTTTTTACAGGCACAATGGTATCATTCTACTACATTCAGATGGTCACATCATACATATTGATTTTAGCTTCATACTCAGCATATCGCCAAAGACTTTAGGTCAGTGTTATATTTCATTTATTTGTTATTATTATTTCAATAACGATTTCTTTTATTTCAATTCCCTTGTACAGGTTTTGAACAAACAATCACCTTTTAAATTAACACCAGAGTTTGTTGATGTCATGGGCGGTACCAATTCATTCTTTTAATAGTCATGATGACCGCAAGTAAACACATGGATCGCATTATTAATTTCGTTGATATACGTAGCAGTAAGTAAAAAGCAAATTACATTCGTTGGAACTTAAAACGTTCATTGATTGAAATTTTATTTATTGTAAAGATTGAAATTTTATTTATTGTATAGATGGCGGTTGCTCCGGCACCGTGCAGAAACTCCGCAAGCGTTTCCACATGAATTTAACAGAACAGGAAATGAAACGCAAAGTAGATCAACTGGTGCAAGATTCCCTTAAAAGTCTCTCCACAAAGCTCTACGATGGCTATCAATACTACACGAATGGAATATTGTGGAAAGGTATTTTATGAAGGTCTAAAATTTGCAAAATATTAATCATGGACTGATACTAAAAAAAGGATATACCTATGTGTGTATATTTAAAAAAAGAACTCAATGAACTCAATGCGCGTGTCTGCAATCGTGCTTTTTTTATATACATGCATAAAATATTTTATTTTTCAATCGTAATATTTAAAATACTGAAAATGAAAAACAAATAAAAAAAAATTTTAAATAAAATTATGTATATGATTTCTTTGTTTTACTAATGTAGTGTAATAAAAATTACAGTTCTATTGTTTTATTTTGCTCTAGGACGATAGCAATATTTGCTACTTCGGCAAAAAGACAAGCAATGTTTCTTACGCACATTGTTTTTTTTTGGCCTTTTGTTGCTTATGCCATGATTTTATCCTTAGTAGAAAAATTACAAATTGATAAATTTATTTTTATAATATGTATTAAATTCCATTTAAAAATTTAAAAAAATATATTTAACTAATTACTACTTACTTATTGCCAATCAAGTTTTTATACACTTCAAAAAGTATCTTTCAAAATTATTCATTGTTTTCTTACTTAAACTTAACTATCTCTCACTTTAATACTATCTTCCACGATTGTATTTAAATCAATTAGTTTATCAAATTGCGATGGCATAAAATTTAATTTAGCCAGCTCTCCTGTCCAAGCGATGACATCAGCACGCAGTTGCAAACGAATTTTGTCGTCATCTGACATGGGTCTACTTGTAGGCGATACTGTTGTGGATGAAGACGTAGATGCTAAGCCAGACTAAATTTCGCAAACGCCGCAGTGATTCTGTAGTTTTTTGTACAGAATTTTAAACATCAGGAACTGCTCCAAAATATCTAAAAATATGTATGTACATAATTGAATATTATTACCGTGCACTCAAACTATTATTTGCAAATTATACAAGTACGCACTCTTTAGTAACTCAAGAAAAAACTTTGGTCAATACAGTTTCAACTATTTCACCACCCAGTTGAGCTGTTGATTGTTCAGCAAAAATGTTCATTGGATGAGTGACTCGGCAATTTACGGTTGGTCTTACGATATAGACGAGGTAAATCATTTACTTGATGTAAATTTTCTAAGCCACTTTCTGTTATCAATATGTTCAGACACTTTCATCCGTATTTTGTGTTGTTTCACTGAACTGTGCATCTGTGAGTTGTACATCGGATTCCTGTAGACCAGACTGCTGTATATCATCTGCAGCAATATGAAGAATATATGATTTATCTAATAAATTAAGAAAATAATTATTTAACCTATTAAACCTGTAAATATATTGATAAATAACTTACCTTTTTCCTTCATTGTTTCCATTTCATTTTGAAATGTCATTTTTGGCTAAACATCAAAATCAGATGTTAACTTACTCACCAAAGCTTCAAAAACTCTCACCTCACTCACGGTTGAAAAAATCCCTTCAGTTCCACCCGCACCGCCACCAAACATGGCTGCCAAAATTTTCAGCCTAACCCCTTCACCCACCCGCGCCACAAACATGGCTGTCAAACTTTTTTTGGCTCTGTAATTTCACCTTAGTGAAACCTAGCGTGGCCACTAGTACCAAAAAATGTATTTGTTGGATAAAGGGAAACAAAGAATTCCCGACAACAACTTATATACTCCGAACGAAAATGATTAACATTTTTTGATTTTGTAAAACTACACCATACTTCTACACAAAAGTCTTATTTCACTCCCATACATATTTATACGTATTGAAGATATGTGCCATTATTTTGTGCTTTTTTACTGATTGCAACTAAGGATTCTTTTTTTTTTGTTAATTTGTTTAATATATGAGCCGTTTATTTTGAAAGTGGCATAAGTCACTTTGTTTTTAAGTCGAGATATTTAAGTTAGCATCCATATTTTTAAACGTGTTAAAACGCAAACCCTTAAATGAGCCGTTTATTTTGAAAGTGGCATAAATCACTTTGTTTTTAAGTCGAGATATTTAAGGGTTTGCGTTTTAACACGTTTAAAAATATGGATGCTAACTTAAATATCTCGACTTAAAAACAAAGTGACTTATGCCACTTTCAAAATAAACGGCTCATATATACAAAAATCAATCGATATTGTTGTTTTTGGCCCTCAGTGAAATTATGTAATGATAATTTGGCTCCCCGCTTATAAAATGTGTGCCCTCCTGGTGTACAGTGTGCATATGATGGGCCATCTGTCACATAAAACTCTGATAAAAGAGTTAGTAGGACTTCGATAAGTCTGAAATTTTAATTAAAAACTACTATTATTACACATATATAAAATATTATTTTAGCATCGTTACTTAAAATAACAATCTTATATTGCAATGAACGACATATTTTTTCTCGATTTTCTTCTTTAACTTTTGGAAAGTAATAGTACGCATTATTATGGTCGTGGTTATATCTATCGGTAGTGATGGATAGATGTTATTAACCTTGAATATATGTTTGCATTATTGCAATTAATCTAATTAAATTAAATTAATTTAAGGAGTAAGTGTTAAGTTACTTATTAATAATTTTTTTATTCCCCATGTTTTTTACAAATCCCCCAAATAATGCCCAAAATTGAGAGTAAATTTCAATAAAATTTATTTTCCAACATACGGTAGCTTTGTTTTTAGCGAGTTTTGACAATCAATACGTGAGAGTGAAAAATTGTGGCGCAAAAGACTTTCATTTCTTTTGATATTCTTTGATATTTGATATTCTTTGCTTATGCGCACAATGCGTTTTCAGTTCAGTTGACAAAGAATACCAAAAGAAATGAAAGTCTTTTGCGCCACAATTTTTCACTCTCACGTATTGATTGTCAAAACTCGCTAAAGACAAAGCTACCGTATGTTGGAAAATAAATTTTATTGAAATTTACTCTCAATTTTGGGCATTATTTGGGGGATTTGTGAAAAACATGGGGAATTAAAAAAATATTAATAAGTAACTTAACACTTACTCCTTAAATTAATTAATTAATAAATTAATTTAATAATTATTCCGCCGTGAATACTCAAAACGATATCAGCTTGGAGATAAAGCGAAGACTCACTCTTGCTAATAGGTGTTACTACGGTCTCAGTAAGCAATTGAGTAGTAGAGACCTCTCTCGCCCGACAAAACTGACACTCTACAAGACGCTCATCTTACCCGTGCTACTCTACGGTGCAGAAGCATGGGTTGTGTCGCAGACCGATGCAGCCACACTTGGGGTGTTTGAGAGAAAAATTCTTCGCAAAATCTTCGGTCCTGTTCGCGTCGGCGACGACTACCGTATTCGAATGAACCATGAACTGTACGAGCTCTACAATGACATCGACATAGTCAAGCGCATCACTATCCTACGTCTGCGCTGGCTGGGACATGTTGTGCGTATGGACGAAGAAGCTCCGGCGAAAAAGGTGTTTGATGCGGAAGCCGCTGGGCGACGACGGAGAGGAAGACCATGCCTCCGATGGAAAGACCAAGCCGAAGAAACCCTATCCACGCTTGGTGTGCCTGATTGGAGAAGGCGCGCGCGAAGCAGAGGCGCCTGGAGAGAGCTTTTGAGGTCGGCCGTAACCCGGTAACGGGTTGTTATGGCCACCCAAGTAAGTAAGTAAGTAATAACATCTATCCATCACTACCGATAGATATAACAACGACCATAATAATGCGTACAATTACTTTCCAAAAGTTAAAGAGGAAAATCGAGAAAAAATATGTCGTTCATTGCAATATAAGATTGTCATTTTAAGTAAAGATGCTAAAATAATATTTTATATATGTGTAAAAATAGTAGTTTTTAATTAAAATTTCAGACTCATCGAAGTCCTACTAACTCTTTTATCAGAATTTTATGTGACAGATGGCCTATCATATGCACACTGTACACCAGGAGGGCATACATTTTATAAGCGGTGAGCCAAATTATCATAACACAATTTCACTGAGGGCCAAAAACAACAATATTGATTGATTTTTGTATATATATTAAACAAATTAACAAAAAAAAGGAATCCTTAGTAGCAATCAGTAAAAAAGCACAAAATAATGGCACATAATTTCAATACGTATAAATATGTATGGGAGTGACATAATCTAAGACTTTTGTGTAGAAGTATGGTGTAGTTTTACGAAATCAAAAAATGTTAATCATTTTCGTTCGGAGTATATAAGTTGTTGTCGGGAATTCTTTGTTTTTCTATATCCGACAAATACATTTTTTGGTGCTAGTGGAAACGCTAGGTTTCACTAAGGTGAAATAACAGAGCCAAAAAAAGTTTGACAGCCATGTTTGGTGGTGCGGGTTGGTGAGGGGGTTGGGCTGAAAATTTTGACAGCCATGTTTGGAGGTGGTGCGGGTGGAACTGAAGGGATTTTTTCAACCGTGAGTGAGGTGAGAGTTTTTGAAGCTTTGGTGAGTAAGTTAACATCTGATTTTGATGTTTAGCCAAAAATGACATTTCAAAATGAAATGTAAACAATGAAGGAAAAAGGTAAGTTATTTATCAATATATTTAAAGGTTTATAATAATATTCAATTATGTACATACATATTTTTAGATATTTTGGAGCAGTTTCTGATGTTTAAAATTCTGTAAATCAAACTAAAGAATCACTGCGGCGTTTGCGAAATTTAGTCTGGCTGAATTGAGCCAAAAAGAAATTATCTTTAAAATATACTTAAAACAATGGTTGTTATGGTAAGTAAAGTAAATGAAATGTATGTATTCAAATGTTGTTTACGTTGTATTTCTTATTACACAGAAATCAAAATCTGCTGCTAGTCGCAAGCAATCAATAAACAATGGCTTGTCAGGAAAATTTGAGTACACAGGCCGCATGTTGGAGCTTGTTGAAGGTTACAACTCCGCAGTTCAAATACTTTTTCCAAAATATCCATGGTTTTTATATCCCGGACATTTGATATATGCTATTTATCAACGATATATGAAGTACTACAAAGGAAAATTTCGTCTTGTACCGATACCTAATTTGCTGTATGAGCTTTTGTTAAAAAATGAATTTATAAAATCAGAGCACATAGTTTTTGCCCCACAAGAAACATTTGACACGTATGCTGAATCGCATGATGTTAATTTTGTCAATCTCATTTTATCCACTGGGAAATCGACAAATGTAACAATACAAAATCAAGACAGCAGTGCTGATGGCTCTTTAGAGTTGGTTATTCAGCAAATACTAAATCAGGCCAAATTGGAGCACTTCAATGATGAACAGACTATACCTAACATAGCAACAAAAGCACACATTTATATGTTAAATAATCCACACGAGTTACCACCAGATCTATCTGAATTAATTTTGAGTAATTTTTTTAATACGCCGCGCATTCTACACCGTTGTCATACATATCGCTGTGAGGTGAATGCTAAGCTAGTAGGTACTGCTGCCTATTCACATTATTATCTTATATTTGCATACCTCAAGTATGTACATTTTCGCTGCGTTCATTTGGAAATAAAAGGAAGTGACTTTGAAATGCAGGCGATAGCGGCAAAAAACTTTACAAATCTTGTACAAATTGCACATACCCATCATTTTCTTCCACGTCAACTATTGGACAATGTAGCGATAGTGCAGAATTATCCATTGGGATTGCGTGACACGTACGAAACGTTGCGGGCCTGCATTGATGCATTCTTACCAAAGAAATCAGCATGCCTTCTTCAAAGCATATCTACCCCTTGTTTTTGTTGTTAGTGCTGGTAAAACTAAACTAACTAATGCTGTATCACAAGATCTAGGAATGTATGTGTTCGGTATAGACTGTGCAGATATCGTTTCGCAAGTACCATCACATACGGAACTGAAACTGAAAGCTGTTTTTGCTAAAAGTCTTATCAGTGAGCCTCTGTTAATATGCTTTCATAATTTTGAGGTAAGTTTAGTTATACTAAACTCTTCGAACATGAATGCGTTTACTTGGGGACGGTATTTAGGCTGGCAACACAATTCTTTATGTTGCAAGGAATAAAAGTAAAATATTTCATGTGGTGGTGTCTTTATAAAAGTATTCTTTTTATTTTATTTTCATGTTACAGGTTTTCTGTGCTATGATGGCATGCACCATACACTGTCGTCATCTGATGGTATGGAAAATATTCGCTCCACGCTTTATTTACGAAGCTCTTTCTACATTTGCTAGTTTACCAGCTGTTATTATTGGTTATTTGCTTATTGTACGAATACATTGGTCTGTTGATAAATTAATTAATAAAATTAACAAAATTAAATAGTAAATTAATTTTACTCACTAAATTATTTACCTTAGTTTTTTATATAGAATTTTAGCTTCTATCAAGACTCTTAAACAGCATATTTGTTATTGAAATTTAATTTAACATCCAAAGACTCAAACTTTTTATAAGCAATAACTATGTATGTATGTATTATTTATTTTTTAGCAAACAATAAATAAGCTAGTAAATCATAAATCTTGAAATAATTTAAAAAATAGAGTCATGTGCAGATTCATCCAAAATTCTTCATATCATATTTATAAAGATGCAGATAATAAAAAATGATAGGAATAACATATACCTCAGTAGCAAAAAAGTTTTTAGATGAGACAAGTGGATTGTCAGTCAAACATCCTTAGGTTACAAAACCAAAAAGTTGGTGCTCCAAAATCATCGCATGAAAGTTAAAAAGTTGTGTGACACGAGTTCAAAATTTCTTTTAACTCCGCATTGAGCATTCCGACTGATATTTTACGTAAACTCAATTTTGTCCAAAAGGAATCCGAAAAACCAAATTCGTTCGGTAGGACTTACCACATAGATTATATATTTTCGTGGCAATCAAGATTCAAATTCCATACATCATTTGTCAAAAAACATGTTTTACGATGTAATCAAAAATTCAAATAACTTTTGTATGTTTGAAAAATAATGAGTCTCCACAAAGTGTAATGTGTGCATATTGCAATACCGCTTTTTACCTTATTAATTTATAGTACCTAAAATATTCAATAGAACACCTAAACAAAATTAATAAAAAAATCGATAAACTTTAAGTTCTTCTTTTTATTATAAGTTTTGTTTTTATTATGTGTTTTAATTATTGAGAGACTTAATTATTTTAAACCAATAGATACAATCGAAATCTGATGATTTTTAAGCTTTTTTTATAATATACAATTTCATTACATTTCATTTACAATTATGTTTATAAGATTGATTTTTATTAAAAATACATTTGACTAAAATTTTAATTGTAATTTTCCAAAATTAAATACAAACAATTTTGATGTGTCATTTTTGTTGACAGCTTGTTGAGTTTTCTTATGCATGCACAAACTACATATTCTAATTTAATAATAATGCCAATTATGTTCACATTTAAATTTAAATGAAATTATTTACTTATAAAATAAATAAAAACTGATATTGCTGAAAAGAGAAAAATTAGTAGAAATTTTATATTCTTTGATACAAATCCTGCTGATGTCCAGAAAATAACAATATTTTGTGGTGGCTTAGTGCCGAACTTGAAAGCTCAAGACGTTGCCATATGCTGTGATTTTAAGAATAAAAAAAAAATTAATTGATTTTCACTTATAAAAACAACAGAAATATCGTTTTATATTTTGTTTATTTATTTTATTCAATAATTTGTTAGATTTTAACTAAAATACAGCAAAATTTTGATAAGTTACAAAAATAAATAAGAATATATTCCAAATTTGGAATAAAACACCCAAAGTGGCTAACCCACAGTAAAAATAGTTACCACACCAGGGTGAGTTTTAAGTGTACCCACACAACCAAACATTTTTTTTGCGTTGGTATTGGAATTCTGCCGAGAGTTTCATTTCTTTTGATATTCTTTGCAGTTGATCGCAAGCATTGAAGATGGCAAGACATATGTCGCTTGCTTTGCTCTTTTCTTCTTCTTATTTTTTCTCCATATCGTTGTCGTACCACTACATGGAAAAGAAATTTTGCATGCATGTTGGTGCTCATCATTGATCATGATGAATCGTATTTTAACTTATGAAGAGTTTAGCACTCTCCTTGCTCAAATTGAAAGCTGTCTCAACTCGCGGCCTCTTTGCCACCTCTCAACAGATCCATCAGACTGCAACGCGCTTACTCCATCTCATTTCTTATTCGGCGAGCCTACTCTTTGTGTACCTGAAGAAAATCTACTTGAGTATAATATTGATCGTCTCAGCAGATGGAAAGTAGTTGAGAAATTAAAGCAACAGTTCTGGGGGCGTTAGGCAACTGAGTGTCTTTGTCGGATGCAAGCGAGACCTAAGTGGTTGAAAATGCACAGAAATGCAGAAATCGGAGACCAAGTACTTATATTCGACGACCGATGTCCACCTGGACAATGGCCACTTGCTCGTGTGCAGCAAAAACACCCAGGAGCAGACGGAATTGTGAGAGTCGTCACTTTATTCTCAAATGGCAAAACTTTTAAGTGGCCAGTTTCGAAACTTGCATTTCTCCCAGTCAACACACCATCACCACACGTGCTTTCTGAGATTGACCAGCAGGCAGCTGTGAGTAGAGGCACAGCTAGGTCAACAAAGCGACCAAACCAAATTACCTCCATCGGGTCAGAAGAAGACAGCACATCTAAAAGCGGTTTCAGAACATTCGTTCTTCGTGGGGGAGAATGTTGGAGCATTTTATATATTTTTTCTATTACTCTTTTTTTGCGTTACTCTACTTAAATTTACCATTAACTGTTTTTTGATGCAAATATTAAAATCCGTAATTTATCTTCTCTTAACAACAACAATTGTTAACTAATTCATCTGTATTAATAGGTCTGTTTGTTTACTGAAAATTTGTACGAATTTGTAACAATTGTTACTGAAATGCGTTTGTTAACAAAAAAATATCCAGTAACGAGAGAGAATAAAGTGACAATTTCTTGCAAGAGAGCTTGCTAGTTTTTACTGGAAAAAATTTTACTAGCAAAAATTTTTCAAAAAGATAAACATGATTTTGACACTTCACAATATTTTTTCATAAATAAAATAGAAAATTGTTTTGAAAAACTTCAATATTTTGTCAGTTTTTACAAATTTTTACTGGATTGCGTTTGTTTACTTGTATGAAAATTTCTTTCTTTGAGAGTAAATATTTTCTTACTCTTTCAAATTTCGTTACTGGATAATTGTTACTGGGAATGTAAACAAACACACCTAATGTAAGCAACATATTTTACTCTCTTTGAGTTTCTTTCTTTTCTGACTGTAACTTTAATTTTTAGTGTTTTAAGAACCCTTGCACATTACAAAACTGGCTGCTGCCTGCAAGTTTATTTAAATAAAGTACAGTCAAGGAAAATTTGATTGTTTTATTTTCAATAATTCTCACACACAGAATTTATGCATTCTTGAAAATTCTTCTCTTATTCGTTGCCCTACATTTTTTCCAAATTTATTAATTTGTAGCTTTACATCTTTTAGTTTATTTTTCGATAATGAGTTTCTTTTAGCACTTTCGATTTTTTATTTTTTCATTAATATTTTTTCTGCGAATCAATACGACTCACAATAATTGCAACTTTTAATAAGAAGAAAAAAAGCGTTTAACCTTCATCTGCTCCTTGTGTAGAAAACTACACAAAAGAGATTCTTTTTTTGATTTTTTCTAAAACCATCAGATAAAATCTTACCAAAATTTATGACTTTTTCAACAACATTATTTCACAAACAAATATAGGTTTTCCGTTAAAATAAAAGTTTTTTTGGAGATTTTATTCAAAAAGTTAGTTTTGTGTAGATTTCTACACACATGTATGTTTCATATCGCGCGTTTGCTGCAAGACCGTCATAACTCAAAAAAATTTGTTTTTGAGTTAATTATACACAAATATCCGCCGTTTCATGTTTTATTTTGTGTGAGAAAATGAGAAATGTATCTAATAAACTTGCCTTGCAAAAAGAGTTTTTTAATTTTCATATAAAAAGTCACTTATTGAAAACTGTAAATGCGAGCAAAAATGAAGTCGAAACGTTTGTATAAAATGCATTAAAAAGAGATATTGTAAATTAATTTCACTTTTATCGTTTATTTTCTCAAAATATATAATTATAAATGTTATTATTTCTTCGTATTCGTATTAAATATTGCACTGAAAATTGTGAGGACAAAAATTATTATCCATCTGATAAATTTTTGCCCCACATAGTTTCCTACTGGGTACAGCAATTTCAAAGTCTAGCAACAATAAACCAAATAACAGCAACCTAAACACGCCACTTTTTCTACACAACAACAATAGCCCAGCCACCAATAGTTCGAAAACACCAGAAATAGTTGGTAAACAACATTAGTTAGAAAACAGCAGGCCCATGCATGATCATACAAATAACATGTTTGATGGTTCGAACGCAACTCAAACCGGTTCTGCTGTATGTTCAGCTGTGCAGACCAACAACATTTTTGATGGTTCGAATGCAACCCAAACTGGTTCTGCCGTATGTGCAACCGTACAGAACGTGAATAAAGAGAGGTTGTAAGCAGAGCAGGAGATCATTCAGTTGGAAACCAGCAGCAAGTGCAGTAGTAAAAACTTATTCAAAGTGAAGTGAAGTAAAGTGAAGTGAAGTAAAGGAAAAGCAAGTACAAGAGGCGTATAAACTGGCAGGCAAAGCAGCATCAAATAGTGGAGTCTCGACAAAGCCAAACCGAACGGCGAAAGGTTGGACCAGGAACCACCAGGAGTTGGGATATAGGTAAATATAGTGCTTTCAAGGATAAGAATTAGACTTCAAGTGCCCATCCGAGGGTCTTGAAGCCAATTCTTTGCACAATAACGAAGACCACCAGGATAGTTAATTTGGAATACTGTTAATTTTCTGTGTCAGCCCTACATCTATTAACTTTATTCCGAAGCTAACCTGTGCCGATTATTATTGGCCGGTCTAAGGAGTTGAACGAGCCTGTAAGTACCGTAGTTACCCACCATCCGGATCCTTGGTGGCGATAGGAAAATCCCTAACCAAAGGTGCGGCTAAGTAGAGGCCCCAAGAAAGACACCCGAAGGTTTTCCGAATATATCCGAAGGCGGAAAACCTTAAAACGAAGACTTGCCACGTATCATACAGAAATATAAACCCCAGCAGCGTGATACACCGAGTCACCGAAAGTTCCAGATAGACACCCGAAGGTTTCCGAGTAAATCCGAAGGCGGGAAACCTAAAACGAAGGCTTGCAGCGTATCACACCGGAGTATCAACCCCAGCAGCGTGATTCACCGAGTCACCGAAAGTTCCAGATAGATACCCGAAGGTTTCCGAGTAAATCCGAAGGCGGAAAACCTAAAACGAAGGCTTGCAGCGTATCACACAAAAGTAATAACCCCAGCAGCGTGATTCACCGAGTCACCGAAAGTTCCAGATAGACAACCAAAGGTTTCCGAGTAAATCCGAAGGCGGAAAACCTAAAACGAAGACTTGCAGCGTATCACAGCGAAATACTAACCCCAGCATCGTGACTCACCAAGTCACTGAAAGATCCATAAAGACACCCGAAGATTTCCTAATATTTCCGAAGGCGGAAAACCTAAAACGAAGGCTGGCAGCGGATCACACCGAAATATTAATCCCAGCAGAGTGATGTACCGAGTTTCGTTAATTTCCCGAAGGTTCCCGAGCACACCCGAAGGCGAAAAAACCAAACCGAAGTTGTGCAGCGTCCAGCACGGAAATTCTAAGTCCAGGCCTGTGATTTACAGTGATATCCGGGTCACCAAAGGAAGACCCGAAGGTTCCCGAAGACACCCGAAGGCTGCAACGTTGAAACTAAGTGACAGAGTTCCTGAAATCAAATAAATAAATTGTAGGGAGAGAAAACCTGAATAAATAAAGAACAAACATTGAAAATTTTACAGAAATAAAAGTAGTTTTCAATTTACCAACGCCTGGTCAACCGGCGAGTTTACCCCGGCTGGAAAAGGTTCCTTACAAAATGTACTGAAATCTCATATGTGTAGAAATCTACACATAAGGAGAAACAACGAAAATTTTTTTAAGGAGCAGATGAAGATTAAAAAAAAGGTCCAGCTTCAAATACAAAATCAGCACTTTTTAGTTCTTTAAAAGAAAACACATTTTCACATGTCTCGGAATAAAGTTCTTGCCTTTTTAATTTAATTTTTTTTTATTGTTTGCTACCACACGATCTAAACGATTTTTTCCCCAACCGCCCGCATGGAAAATTTTGCCGCAACTATCGCTTTAAAAATTTCACAGCAACTGTTGTTCTTTTTTCTTTTGTCGCATGATGCCGCTTGTTCGTCCACTCATGTCATACATACATACAAACAAAAAACAAATCGGCATCTTTGTCCCTTTAATGCCTACGTTTTTGGTTTTTCTATATTTGACATTTTCAATAATGACAGCTAAGATAAACTTAATTTTCGTAGCGGTTTTTTGAAATAAGTCTAATTTAGGCTACAGTGTGTAAAATTTTTGTTTGCTTAAATCTGAAAACTGGGTTATCATATGTAATTTGAATTTGAAATTGAAAATTAAAAAAAAAGGTTTTAAAAAAAATTCGAAAACAGAATTTAAGTGTTAACAGGGAAGCCGAGTGTGTGTTCCCATTGGTTGAACTGTTTGCCGGTTTATCAAAAGAGGTGTCAAGATTTCATTGGGCAATTTTGTCGGGTGATTTCAATCATTTTGACAGCTCAATTGAAGTAGCTTTTGTGGCCGAAAGATGGCTGAAAGTAAGATTGACTTTCAAAGCATAACTAAATTAATTGAATTATATCTTTATGTTATTTTTCATTGAAATACCTTTCCAACAAGCTATAATTCATCAAATCGGTTCATAGATAACAACACAGTAATATTCTTTCTTTTGTTAATAGTGATAATAATGAAATTAAATGTAGATAAAAAATTAAATAAAGTTAGAAGTAAAAAAAAAAACAATACTAAATAAAGTAATCTAAACTAAATAAAATAAATCAGATTTTCGCTAAGAAGGATAATCTTTTATGTATTGTTCGGTACTACCTGTAAACTTCCACAAATATTCGAGCCTTGTAAATAAGTTTCATCGAAGGCCATTGAGATGGATAAGTCCAGTGAAAGGCAAAAACAATCAAAAAATCGTAATCTTTTCTAGTAACAAAATCGGACAGCGATTTTGATTGAAAATCTTGCAAAGCATCTTCAGTGATTTCGATCTGAGTGCTGCCGATCGATTGTCGGCTTAAATTTTCAACCATTTTCTTCTTTTATTCATTTTGGACGGGTGGATCGAAAAAGGCAAAAGCAACAATTGCCTCCATCAGATACCACAGGTTTTTTATTAAATCTTTTTGCTACGACCTCAGAAATCTTTTCATTCACGCTGGAGTACGCAATCGCATCTTTGATAAACTTGAGGTCTTGATTCGGTGCAGATAATCCTTTCATGCAGTTGAACTATGACACATTTCGCGTTACCTCAAATTCTCCAGGGAAAAAATCGAATAGTTTCCGGAATTTCCAATACGTAAGTCCCTTTCACCATTCATCGAGCTTGGTTGGTGGCACCTGAGTCGGAGAAATTGAAATTCTGCACTTCACCGCCGAGGAAAATAATGGTTATCTTTAAGTACTTCTTATAATCAGCTCGACGTTGTTGATTCATCAGTTTCTTATGGCAAAATTCGATTATTCGATTGGCAACATCATCACTGATTGCTCTTCGAACAAGTTTATCTTTGAGCGCTGACTCGTATCGCGTGACATCAATTTTACTTAACGTCGATTGCTGCAAAATCTGTTGAAATTGTCTACCTCTGAAGATTTTAATTTTCCAAATTCAGATTCGAAAACGCAACATTTCAATATCTCATAAACGTGGTGACGGCACGTCAGAGATAATAAATCGTGTCCGATCATGTCCTGAAGAACTTTACAGGCACTAGTACATATACGGACCAGTGTTCGATGCTGTGGTATCGAAACCGATAGCCTGGACTTTATCGGCCAAGTCCCATTCTTTAAGTGTTTCGAACACAGCTTTCGTCACCGATTCTCCTTTTCTATTCGGAATACTTGGAACGCCAAGAAGTTTTTGCATCCCGGAAACAGATTCTACTGCAATGACAGTAAGACGTTCTATTTTACTTAATTTTGATAAAGGGATGAGTTCCGAAATCATCTTACCGTCCCAGTGTATTGCCAAACCACTAGTTTTCAGCAACTACAAGTAATAATAAAAATAAAAACAAATTACATATCTAATCCCGATCCGAAAAGGGACATTCGCCGATAGTGATATTTTATAGAAATAAGATCAAGTCAAGCAATATTATTATTCAGTAAATTAAATAAAACTAATAACTTTCAGATGAATTCGAGTCTTTTCACTTGAATTTCAAAATATATTAGAAGAAATTAAGAGATAAAATATCATTATGAGGTTATCTTCCGATGTATTAAAGCTTGTTGGAAACATATTTTGATGGCAAATAACACAAATAAATAATTGAATTCATTTACTTAGTTGAGTTTAAAAGAATTAATTTTAATTTTAATAAAAAAAATCCTATTTTCGACCAGAATATTAGCCTTTTTACAATTTGAGTGGCTTGAGGGCCGGGATCCTGATATCGGATCAGCTTCATATTCAATATTTACAACTTCTGGGTCAATTGACATAAATTAAGCCATTTTGGAGCCCAAAAAAACTGTTATCGGAATTTTGAGTACCTCTAATGTACACTCTAATTCCTATGTTGCATCTTCTTATGTATTATTTGTCAATGACAGTAGCTGTTTTTCATTTGCTTAATTTCTGCTTTACGCCGACGATCTTAAAATTTACTCAGTGGTAAAAAGCCCACTGGATGCCCAAATGCTTCAGGTGGAACTTGATAAGGTTAATTCTTGGTGTAGCTGTAATCTTTTAACTTTAAATATTAATAAATGCTTCCACATCACATTTTTGACAAACTGTCGTTCAAACCTCCTAACACATCTCTAACTGTTATTTGAAGTCAATAAAAGAAATCAAAGATTTAGGTGTAGTTTTTGATTTCAAGTTTACCTTCTCAAGCTATATTAACTATACCATATCGAAGGCATATGCAATGCTAACTTTTTTCAGACGTAATAGTAGTGAATTCTCAGATCCATACTCCCTTAAAATTCTATACACTTCTTTCGTCCGTTCTAAGCTAGAATATGCGTCTTTCATTTGGTTAGCAAATCGGAGAGCTATACTATCATTAGCCTTTATTTTTGATGTCATCCAAGGTGTAGTTGATTGTCCTTCTCTACTTGAAAGGATTCCCTTCAATGTTCCCGCCAGAGCTCTTCGGCATTTCGATACATTTTTTGTCGGATTTGTTAGAACAAACTATGCCCTAAATACCCCAATTAACCTCCTATTATATTAAATGAGCAATAATTGGATATATATATGTTACCGGCCAAACTAGTTTTTAGGATAAACTAGTTTTTCCTAGGCCAAACTAGTTTATCCGATGCGTGTTAGGATAAACTAGTTTAGCCTAGGACGAACTAGTTTGTCCTGATAAAAAAATTACCATTTCAGGACAAACTAGTTTGGTCTAGGATTAACTAGTTTTTTTCTAAATCAAATGCTTTGACGGTAATTATGTACTTTTTGACCAATTTTCACAGGGAGTGGGGGTTGCGGGGTAAGTTCACAAAGGGTACTCAGAACCTAATTCCGTTGGATTTAACCGGTGGACACCCCTTGAAAAATTTTTATATGTCCAACACCTAGTTTGCCACAGTAATTTTACATAAGAGTAGGGATAAGTGGGCGGCCTGTGGCCGCAGCTCAGGATTTAAAACTCCCAAAAATCCAACACCGGCTTCGCGGATCAGTCTAGGAATTAGCCGTCGGCAACTCCTTTAAAAAAATTATGACGTTATTTTCACGTCATATCTCGAAAACCATTCAAGATATTGTAATAAAGTTTGGTACACGGAAAACTGGGCGTGGTACTTTTCAATAATTGAAAATTTTGATTCAATATTACTCAAAAACGGCACTGACGATTTTTATAAAAATTTAATAGATGTCATATGTCACTATATTGGCAAAACTCGTTGAAGGGCGTGGCACAGCCCACAATATTTATAAACGTTATAATAGAAGAACTAACAATGCAGTAGTTATGAAATTTAGCATGGTAGGTATACTTGCTATAAGGTATTTTTTAACCATAAATGGGCATGTTATATTAAGTGCACTATGGGAGTCATCTTAATAAAATTTGGTACAGAGATGTCGGTTACCATAAATTTTTAAGTTAAATGGATTTCGGCGAGATTTCGTTAGTGGGCGTGGCACCTGCCATATATAGGAAAACGTTTAATGTTATATTTAGTGTACTATGGGAGGTATTTTCTTTAAATTTGGTGTAGAGGTGTCGATTACTATAAGCTTTGAAATTATATGGATTTCATCGGACATTTTCCTTGTCCTTTGGAGTATCCCGGAGGTAGTCACCTCATAAGTGACTTCTCATCGAGGTGGTTCACTTCAAGTCACTTTGGGCACTTGGAGTCACCGAGGTGAGTGAAAATCGCGATCTTGTGACTTGGTGCATAGATGTCGATTAATATAAGCTATAAAATTAAATAAATTTCGACGGGATTTCGTCAGTGGGCGTGGCACCTCCCATATTAACATAAAGTTGAAAGTGATATTTTAAGAATACTATTGCAGCAATTGGCATGATACATAAGATACATTTGCCAGTAGTTATCTGAAGCGGACAGCGGACGAAGTAGCACCACTAGGCGTGACACCTCCTATACAAGTAAAATACCTTAAGTGGCATATCTATCAAATTATATGAGCAATCATACTGAAATTTGGTATAAGAGGTTTGTTTATGGAAAGCTATTTCTGGATCAAAATTGGACTCGATTGTATCAATGGGTGTATCACCGCCTTAAATTTTAAAGTTAATTGAGGTATATATCGCAAACTATACGGGCTATTTTGCTAAAATTTAGTATGTGGATGTCAATGACGAACATAATTTATTGAACCAAAAGTAGGAGGAATTGGAGAAGTGGGCGTGACAAATTTGGTTTTCTGTGTTTCTATTTTATTTTTTCCAACATTTTCCACATTCTTTTGACTTTTCCAACTTTTTATCTTTTCCTAATATATTCCATATGTATATTTTCCACTTTTACAACCTCTTTCAACTTGATTCGACAGTTTCTTCATTTTTTCGACTTTTTCATGAATTTTGAATTGTTTTAAAATTTTTTAACTTCTTGCAACTATTTTTGAGTTTTTTAAACACTTTGAACATTTTCCACATTTTTTCGACTTTTTCAATTTCTTTTAACTTTCTGCATTGGTTTCCATATATTTTAGACTTTTTGAGTTTTTTTCAACTGTTTCAACACTTTTCAACCTCTATTACATTATTTTCGACTTCTTCAACCTTTTCAATGTCTTTTTAACATTTATTTGGAAATTACTTTCAGTGCAGTGTAGGGTATGTGAGTTTCGGCCTGGCCGAAGATAATGCCTTTCCTAGTAAAGTTTTTGAACTATTTTCTTTAATGTTCATTGATACATTTGAAACGAAATTTTGTTTTGATAATATGTTATAACGTTTTAAATGCCATCGTGCTCTCTGTTAAGCAACGTGGAATAACGTTTTATCAAGCAATGAGTTCTGGATATGAAACGTTTTTCCATTTTAAACAGAAATAATAACTAATTTATTAAACAAATATTATTATAAAACAGTATTTTTTTCTTAAAATAATTTTTTTTAACTAAATACTTCCATAATGAATTTCAAAAAAAATGATCAGAAATTGTCTTCTACTTTTAAAACATTTTTTAAGAATTGTGAACAATTTGAATTTTGTCGCATACAACGTTGTTCGCGTGTCTCCTTCAATTATCTGTCTCTAAAACAAAAAACTATTTTTAGAAATATTTATATGTGTCAACGAGAGAAACTCCGCGAAGGCAGTCGTTATTTAGGAGTCGTGAGTGGCAGTTGTCCTCGGCAGTCAAATTAAACTTTAAACCATTTTCTTTTACATACATATATACTTTATTTTGTTTTAAAATAAACTTTGAATTAAATTAAAGCTAATGAATTTAAATTAAATTGGAACTCGGTTAGCCTAACAATTCAGAAGTGGAATAAAACACTCATCCTAACAGAAAACGCGAAATTTTATACATACCTACATACATATATATATGGGGTAAAATTTGCCAAGCGTGCCAGGTTAAAATTATTTATGTTCCGATCTTGTTCAAATTTTGGTTACTTGTAGTTCTAGTAGCGATCAATTAAATTCCGGTAGGATTTTGCTCCAACATTATTAGTTTTTAAAATACAGTCGTGTAAAATTGGTAATTTTCGTAATTTTTTATACGGACGTCTTTCTTTGAAAATTAAGTACTTAGATTTCATTTGTAAATTAGGAATTGTAATGAATGATTCTAATGGACTTCTTCATGATCATGATCACATTTCAATGCTCGGCTACGAAGTGAGACTTTTTGCTCTACTGCAACGTCAGAGTTGCGTATGTAGACTGTCATAGACCCTAGTCATCGTATCCGATTGACTTTTCCCCGGCTAGCTCAAGATTTTCGAAGTGGTCCTCAACCCAACCAATTGGATCGAGGTCAGACAACAAAAAAAAAATTCTAAAAGTCGAAGCTTAAAAAAAAACTAAATTTCATAAAGACTCTAGGCAAAAAGAAAACTCCCAAGCCCCGGGTTAAATCCCCTTTCCACACAACACCGACCAGAGAACGTACTCACCTCGCCACGCCAGGAGACCAAGCCATGTCTCCTCTCGCCTCAAATTTTCCTAGTGTTCCATAATTTATTTTAATTACAACAAGAAATTTGATTATAATTCAATTTATATTTTTAATTACTATTAAAATTTCTTTTTACACCAAAAAATACATTTTTATAAAAACATCATATATTTTTTTCTTTTTGAATAAAATTGAAGTCTTAAGCTTATTTTCATTTAGATTTTTATAGTTAACATGTAATTATAGGTAAGTATTGGTAACTGATTAGCTCATTAAAGGTAAGTATAATATTGGTAAGTACTGGTAAATAATTAACAAGTAAATATTGGTGAGTAATTAACAGGTAAGTAATTAAAAGGTAAGTACCTATATGTAATTTTTGGTAATCAAAAGTAATCGCTGGTAAGTAGGGGTAAATTGTAGTTCAAAATCATTATTGTTAAATTTTTATTTTATTTTAAATCGCTTTCAAAATTTCAAACTATGCTTGTGGTGCCAGATTCCGCAGAGAAGGTAAGCTCATTTGTTTACGTCATGTAAGTAATTAATAAACACAAAAAAATATATAAATAATTACCCTAATTTCCAGTTTCAATTCAACTGATTTATCCCCTTTTGTTAAATTGGTGATAAATTTTAAATTTAAATTCTTTTCTGGTTTCTTTTGTTTTGATCTAAATAAATTTTTAAATTATACTCTTTTTTTTACTATTTTTTTTTTTAATTTTAAGTCTTACCGAAATTTAATCTCTATTACTTTTTTTTTTAAATATATTTAAAAGTACACGGAAAAAACACCAACTCAAATTTTATTAAAAATTAATAGGAGATTATAAAAATTAAAATCTGAAAACAAATATTACTTTTTTATAGTAATAAATAGAAAATCCTTATTAAAAATTCTATTCTAGTTTGTAAATATTTTCATTTTACATTTTTTAATAAGTGCATATTAAAAATTATTTTCTTCATTTTAATTATCACCTAAAAATTTTGAAATTTTAATAAATTGCCACATTAGAATTTTTATATATTTCATATTGTAATATATAGGGTGTTTTTTTTAGAGGTATAGAACTTTAAAATGGAATAAAACAAAGATGAATTTTTTAAATAGACATGAAAATTACTTTATTCGAAAGATAATCTTCTGGCATTATAATTTAAATATGACTTCTGGCATATGAACGCCACGGCTAGCTCGGACGTAGTCTAAAATGGAGGTCCAATTTTCAAGGTATATCGCGAATTACGCGAGTAATGTTGGCTTCGAAGTATTGAATCGTAGCTGGCTTATCGACGCATACTTTTGGCTTCACATAACCCCAAAAAAAAAAATTAAGGTGTGATATCACAAGATCTAGGCGGCCTTCTTGACTTCATAATTGCAAAAATCATGTGAATTTTGAGTGAAAATAAAGTTGAAATTTTAGTGACTATAATAAATTTGCACAATTTGGACGCGTTGTTCATGCGTCAACCTGTTCATGATGAAATGGCAAACCAAACTGAATATAAATGACATTAGAGTTGCCAGATTTGACCACAAAATCCCAGTTTTATCTCTATTCGAAAAACAAACCTCTAAAAAAAACACCCTTTATGATTCCCGCTTTATAATTTTTAAAAAGTAGTTATAGAAAAATTATTTCAAGATTATTAATTTTTATTATATTGAATTTTATTTCTCTTTTGTGTTTAATTTGTACTCTGTTTGAGTTCTCAACATATTCATGCAAAAAAATAAATATATAAGGCTTGCCAAACTCTTACTAATTGGCTTTGAAGTAATGTGTTGAACAGAATTGGGACGGGGTCGGGAAAGCGGCAACGGAAACTCGCTGGCCGTCCCAATTTTGTTCAACACACAAAAAATTTTAAAAATAAATTTCAGTTATTATTATTTCATCCTAAAAACTTTATAATGTACTTTTTAAAAAGTAGTACAGTCCTTTTAAAATATAATAAATTATTGCAGAAATTTTAAAATCTACTTTGTAAAAA
The DNA here is from genome assembly GCA_963662105.1 of Meiosimyza platycephala. NCBI lineage: Eukaryota > Metazoa > Arthropoda > Insecta > Diptera > Lauxaniidae > Meiosimyza > Meiosimyza platycephala. The sequence goes on along the minus strand of OY759209.1, from coordinate 50,268,729 downwards.
TTAAAAACTTGCATTCGAAAAATTAATGCCTGCTTGATGCAATTTTTATATTACGCTTAGTAATTTTTAACAGACACTTGAACCGTTTCTAAATTACTAAATTACCTATTAATTTTTCATAAATTTTGATTAATATTTACAATAATTTCGAGTTTCGTTTTTTCCGTGTAACCATACTTGCGTTTAAGGGTATATTTTACCAGGTGCTGTCGCTACTTTTGCTGTTGTTGTCGCTGATGCTATTGCTGCTGTTGTTGCATATTGTTGCTGCAGTAGCTTAGTAGTAGTAGCTTTTACTTTTCTTCTTTTTCTTTAATACTTTTTGTTTTTCTTTTTATTTTACCTTCTATATTCAGCTTTTTTTTTTTTAATTCTTTTTATTTTGCTATTATTTTAAGTCATTTTATTTTATTTTTTTATTTTAAGCCATTTTGTTTAATTTTTTTTTTTCTTTTTTTCTTTTATATATTTCTTATTAGTTCGTAGTCGTTTTCTGGGTCGCTGTTTAAAATCCTTGCTGATGCTGTCGCTGTTCTGCTGTGATAATTGTTGCTGCACTGTTGTTCAAACTTTTCTTGTGGCAAAGAGACAAATTTCCATTCTACTTTATCAAGCTCAAAGCACTCTTCTGGACCTAAGTTATCAGTATGTACAAGACATATGCCTTAAGATATAATAGAGTCAGTAGGTTCCTTAAAGAGGCTCTCAATCGTGAGATATTTCTTTCCTGTCACAAAAATAATATCGTTAATCTTTTTAAATCCTGTGATTTTGATAGGAGTATTTAACATTAAAGAACAATTGTTGTCGGGACATTTGGAACTAAGGAAGTATCCACGTAACGTAACAGTAATGATCTCACTTTGCTTGTATTATATGACAATATCTTTTTCTTTAAGAATCATTCTCATTTGCAATTCTTTTGCAGACTTGCTGTAATATCTTTGAAGGTTCTCGTAATATATTTTTTTAGCACTTGCAGATAATTCTCAAAAGCATATCCCGAGAACTTAGAAATATCACCAAACTCTTTGAAACATTCCGTTAAATGTAAAAGAACGTGTACATTATGCGACACGCTATTTTCCCCAAAAATTACGACAAAATTTTCGACAAACAGCTGCAACATCATTTGAGCTGATGAAATATTTTGTTTGCATTTATCAGGGCATGATAGCAGACGGTAGGAGCAGTGCAGAAGAAGAAATTCGTAGTAAACATCTTCATGTATATTGTTTTTTAAAACTACTATGCCCGTGTATAAAACAAACTGACGGAAATCGGTTGCTTTCCAATTAGCTAATTCATCAAAACCTCTAGGTTTACGGACGAACTCTTTCGGAATATATGGTTATCAGATATATATTTTTTTGTTTTCATTAGTTAATTTAAAATTGTTTTTATCGTTATAGATTCTTAAAATAAATTTTCTCATGACCCCAAGATCTATGAGATGCATTGCGTCAAGTGGTGCTTGAGTTATCATATTAAAACTAATCTTCTCAAAAGGAGTTCTGTTGCTCATAAATTGCTTTTGGTGGTGATTTAAAAAATTCCTGGAGCTAAAGTCTTCATCTGATAATAAACCTCCAATTCTAGTAGAATAAATTAAGGTACTATTGATTTTTTTTCCAACTTGGTTGCATTTAGTGCATCTATGTCTGGAAGTATGGCCAACAATTCCACATACAAATGCTTTTGCTGGGGCATCACATATGGTGCTCCTACTCTAAATGGAATCATTTGATTTTGAATTAATATACCATTTTTTATTAAATGCTTTAACTCGTTCACCAAATTGAACAGAAACTCATTAATATCCTCAGGTTTTTTTCCCTACACGGAAAAAAAGGTTTTGTAAAAAATAGCGTGTGATATTCAAAAAAAACAAAATAATCAAGAAAAATTGTCGCATATCCCTGTAGTTTCTCATTTCATGGGATTCTAAATACAAATTGATAAGTAAACTACAAACATTACAGTTCAAAACTTTATTTTTACAGTTTCAAAATGTAAAATATACAATGTGGTTAGAAAAAAATTTAGTTAGCAAAAAATACTGAATAAATATTGAAAATATCATATGATCGACAAGTAAAAATTACAGGGCAAACTGTAAAATCTTCAAATTTATCACATAACAATACATTTATTTTATGATTCGATATTACTTTTTTGTTATTAGCATTGTACAAATACAACATAAAATGTAGATATACGGTTAGAAGAAGAAAACTGTGTGAGTATTGCCAGGCTGGCTCTCTGTCTCATAATAAATTAAGAAGTATGATTGAAAAAAAGTATGATTGTAAGAAAATATAGAATTTGCCGTTATAAAATATTTTTGGAGTTAATTTTACATTTTACAGTGTGTAGAATGTAATATTTCATTTATACTTAAATCAATTATTACAGTGTGCACACTGTAATATTTCATTGACACTCAAATCAATTATTATAGTTTTTCGCTTACTATCCGGACATTACAGGGTAAAACTGTAATTATTATCGGAAATCCAATGAATTTTTACAGAATTTTTTTTCCGTGTACGAACAAGACAACACAAAAAACAAATATTTTCTGCGTTTGTTATTTTCATTAAAATGGGCCATAGCTGAGTTCTTGAACTTTTAAACAACGGCAGCCCATCAATGTTAATATTAACAACAATCTCATGTAGGGGAAGGCGGGGCAAAGCGGTACAAAAGGTATATTTATCCTTGCATTACAACGCCATCTAATGTAATTATAAGGAAATTGTTTTTGAGTAGTGCTCTTGTAACTGCCAGATTATAGGGGCATTTCGACCTTCCGTTTTCGAGATCCACGAGGTTCATCAAAATGAGTGCAGCCGATGTAAGATTCAAGTTTTTTCGACTTAAGTAAATTCATTTCATATGAATCATTTAAAAAATATTGTAGTATATAATAATAACATTCATTTTTATTGACAACGATTTGCTTATGTTGATAAATTTTTGTTTCGTGAGTCTGTATGTTTATATAGATCATGGCGGCAGAGTGGTATTGCACTTCGTATAAACGTACTTTCTTTTCTTCTGTTGAGAGGCATACCGCTTTGCCCCACCTTCCCCTAAATACCTGATTTCTTTTGAAACTCTTTTTATCTGGCATTCTACACCAATATGACAACAAAATCCATGATTGATTCTCACTATTTCACTACTTTGCGATGTTCCAACAAGCGCCAACGCACTCAATGGAACATCTAAAGTGTGAATCTCTAAAGCTCGTTAATTTTCCATCCTTAAAAAATCTGGTTGGCCATGAAAAACCAACTCAGAATAGCATACCATTTCAAAGGGCATAAGATGCGCTTTCATATGTATTAATAAAAATGTTTGTAAAATAGAAAATTTTCCAAAAAAATAACGGTATTTTAAAAAAAAGTTGACCCGAAATTTGGATAAATTGTCATATTTCGAAAACTTTCAAAAACTATAGCTGAAATTTCAAATTTTTCTGAGCTTATATTATGGTTAATTAAATTATCTTTCATATGACATCCATATTTTTAAAGTCGATTCAGGGGTTCCCAAATTATGACGATTTCATTAAAAGCTATATCCCCGACTTCCGATGGCTATATCTCAGAAACTAGATGCACCACCCAACTTTTGTTTCCATACTCGTGTTCAGTATTGAAAGCCGACCACTGTGTAAAAATTATGTAAGCATTATTTAAAAAACTGTATTCAATTCTCTGAATAATAACTTTTGTCCCTATTATTTTTTCCAGCCAAAGGACATTCAATGGCGGTTCCATGGAAAATGAGTGCGCATTCATACTTGAATAATATTGCTAAATTAAGTCCTGTTAGATAACGTTACGTTACAGTCAATTCCATTAAAAACAGATTTTAGCAGAAAAAATTATTCAATAATAAATAAATTGATGCGTTTGTCCCTATTATTTTTTCCAACACTGTATATCACTCAAAAGAGCCTAGCATTATCATAGAAGTTTTACTGCGAAAATTGATTTTGGTAGTAGCAGGTATCCTTCTACTTTCCAAACTTAATTTTCTATATTTTCCGATTGATTGATGCAATAAATTTTTTTTCTCACATGTGCACGACCCAACCACTTGAATGTTCACAGGGAGTGGTCATATTTATTTGTCTACTGGGCTATTACGATAATATGCAAGAAATAATCCACCCATATGTATTCACATTAGGGGACGTCCATTAATTACGTGAGCTAAAATAGGGGGAGGGCGTCCGGCAAAATCTCACCAAGGGGGGAAAGGGGGTTAAGGAAAACCTCACGTCAAATTTTTAATGCATAGAATTTACATTAAAAATTAATATTTAAATCTCACGGGAGAGGGGTCCCGCCAGATGTCACCACATATCACCAAGGGGAGGGGAAGTCAGAATTTTCAAAAAAATACCTCACGTAATTAATGGACGTCCCCTTATATGAGAAAACACTGTTTCTTTGTTTCAGTTGGCATCTATTTGCATTTAAACTACATGACTACATACGAGTAAAATTTTGTATTTTTCGGTTAAATGTTCTGCTTTGTCTTTATTTGTCTCCATCTATTGTTGTGGCATCTTTAGATAGAACCACAAGTATTTGAAAGTTTTATTTTTATACCTTAAGATATTTGATATTTGTTAATATCAGAACGATTTTATATATAAATCAAAGAGTTTATAATTTCGCACTTGTATTTTGACGTTGATTTTATTTATTTGATTAAATTTATTTTTTATAATATTTAAATGTATTTGAAAAATTGAAAATTAAAAAATTATTTGACAAAATTGGAAAAATAAAGACCAAATCCATTTCAAACCATGCAGTGGGGGTGACTTCAAATTGCGGAATTGGTTGCCGATTAAATTTGTTGTTTTTCAAAGTAATTAAGGAAATATACCGTTCCCCGATTTGATTGAAAATTATTTTTCACGAAGTTATGCCCATTTAAAGTTTTAGTGTCAGAGCTTGAAAAATCGTTGAAAACTGTTTCAAAATAGTCACATTTTCATCCAAATCAAAATAATTAACTTTTGTCTTTTGATTCTAATAGAACTTCTGATTCTCTGTCAGAACCTTTAAGACATTTTGAAAATTGTTGAAAATTAGCGGAGTTTTAGCGCTTTTTATGAAAAAAACAAGGCTGATTTTCTCAAAAACCCCAATCTTTTTTACTCTTAAAATTTTTTGTGGATTTGCATTAATATGTGAGAGAAATGACATGAGTTTAATGCCTGCCGAGGTCAGGAGATTTTTTTCCCCAAAACAAAATGTCAATTTTTTTTTTCAATCAGTGCCAAGCCACTCTCCACGGTACTATTTTAAAAGCAAATAACAACAGCAACATTCCAAATTACTTTCTGCAAGTCCTGCTTGCATTCTGTATACTTTTTTTCACCGTTATTTTCGTAATAACATTTTATTATGGAAAATATATAAAAACATTGTACGCAAATATAGCTATTTCACTGACTGTACTTCTGTGGGTTTAGAATGTTTTATTTGCTTGACTTAAGCAGCGAAAAAGCTATATGTGCTTACAAGGTTTTTATATATTTCCTATGATAAGATGTTATTACGGAAATAACGGTGCAAAAAAGTATGCAGAATGCAAGCAGGACTTGCAGAAAGTAATTTGGAATGATGCAGTTGTTATCTGCTTTGCAAAAAGTACCGTAGAGTGGCTTTGCAATGATGAAAAAAAAATTGACATTTTCATGTTGGGGAAAAAAAATCTCCTGACCTCAAATGTGGGTTAACAGGCATTAAATTCATGTAATTTCTTTATCATATTAATACAAATCCACAATAAAATTTTAAGCGAAAAAAAATTGGGGTTTTTGAGAAAATCAGCCTTTGTTTTTTTTCATAAAAAGTGCTACAACTCCGCCAATTTTGAACTATTCTCAAAATTTCTTAAAGATTCTGACAGAAAATCAGAAGTTCTATTAGAATCAAAAGACAAAAGTTAATTATTTTGATTTGGATGAAAATGCGACTATTTTGAATCAATTTCCAACGATTTTTCAAGCTCTGACACTAAAACTTTAAATGAGCATAACTTCGTAAAAAATAATTTTCAATCGAATCGGGGAACGGTATATTTCCTTAATTACTTTGAAAAACAACATATTTAATCGGAAGCCAATTCCGCAATTTGAAGTCACTCCGACTGCATGGTTTGAGATGGATTTGGTCTTAAGTTTTTTAGAATTCAAAAAATAATTAAATTTTAGAAAATTTTGGGCAAGTGTATTGTGATGATGTTACATTATTCCTCTCCTCCCCCCGTAGATTTAAATTGTGTTGTTAAGGAGATTAACATAGATTCCTATCTATGGCAGTGAGTAGATATCTATAGTTATTTGATATTGGTAATGGGCCGACCAGATCGATGTGTAACATATATGTTCGATGTTGTAAGTATAGTTCTTCTGCTTCGCTGGCTATTAGTATGTGGTCTAAGTACACGAAAATTAAGTATAGCCCGTTTAGAACTTCGTTAATGAATCTTTGGAATGTTTGCGCTGAGTTCCTCAAGCCGAATGATATTCGGAGGAACTCGAACATTCTGATAGGTGTGGTGATTGCTGTTTTGAGAATGTCTTCAACAAACAATAATAACTCGCTAGTTAAAATCATTTTCGGTTTGGGCTTGCATGTCAGCTGCTGGTACCGGAAATTTGAATTTTATAGGAAATATCATGAGTATGGGTATGTGTCTCCAGATTTTCAAGGAAAATTTGTTGCAGAGTGCCGAAAATCTGTTCATACAGACAAATTTTCGGGTATACCAAGATAAAGACCCAAAACAAAAAGCGGGCGTAGTTCAGTCCTGGTAAATGTACTAGTGCCCGGATTTGATGGCATCGTCAACATAGTCGCTAGACCTTATAGTAGGGGAGCCCAAACGGGGATTTCGGGATTTACTCGAGCGCGTCAGATTAAGATATGGGGGATACCTTGCACCTTGTTGAGTACATCTACCGAGTATTAGCCCTAGTGCCGCGAGTGTAGGGAAGCCGGTCAGAATAGTAAAAAAAGATCGATAGCTGGATTTACTCGAGCGCGTCAGATTAAGACATGGTGGGTTAATTACATACTAATCTGACGATTTGACCGTGACGCAAGGGAGTGGCAGGGTCACAAACTTGCAAAAAAAAACGTCACCTGGATTTACTCGAGCGAGGTCAAATTTTTTTTATTTTGAAGGAAATAATTCAAGGATAACGGAAAACATATAATCTGTCGATTTCCACAAGCCGAAGCAACAAAAATCGACATTAAAGTTTAGCGCGTGTAGCTAAATTTTTTGGTTTTTAGGAACTTAGTATACAAATAATTTAGTTGTTCCTTATTCTTTTTAGCTGTTCATTGTTTTTCTTTTTTTTTACGTCCCGTATTTCTTAAAAAATAATCCGTGCCGGGAAATACGGAACCTTATGTATTCCCCACTCCGTGCCTATCTAAAGTTTTCGAGGATTGCTAAAGGGCTTTTATTCATACGCCATTCTTCAGCTAGTGCGTTCTAAAAAATCGTCATTTTTAGTACATTTAAATAATTTTCAGGACATTTTCAGTACATTTTCGGTACATTTGGACAGTTTTTGATAATAATCTTTTTTTGTAAATAATCGGAATGTGTGCATTTTGTAATTAGTTATTTAATGTGTGTGAAATATATGTCAGTTTGTTAAGGTTTATCAGGTGGCAAAATGAGATTTTTTTTTTAGAAACTATAGATAAATCTAAGTAAAATTGTGTGTTCAAGACTAAAAGGACATTCGGCCTCTAAAAGTACATTTCAAGTCTCGATTCTGTACATTTTCACAAAATCCAAATGGCATCACTGATTGGGATTTTTAAAATTTAAGAAAAAAAAAAATTATGAAAAAAAAAAATTTTCAAACGGTCAGATTAAGCAAACTCATCCAGATAATCGTCAGATTATGGATCATCATGACCAGGACATCAAGCTGAACCGTCTGTATAAAAATCTGATGCGTTCGAGTAACTACAAATATCGATTTTTTTTTGCATTTTCGAAAGGTGGCCACACGCTTGCGTCACATCCGAATCGTCAGTCTAAGGAATAGGAGCTTCGTTTGGGATCACTTAACATCCCCTATGAATATCTGACGCGCTCGAGTAAATCTTTTTTTTTTCATTTTTAACTCATCCGTACGGCCACACCCACCATCCAAATCGGCAGATTAATATATCTCCGTCATCAGAGGCATGTCCCAGCATATACACCATCAATATCTGACGCGCTCGAGTAAATCCATGAGCATGTTTTTTTTACATTTTTGAAAGCCTGTAGTGACTTCCCCCACCGGTGAAGGGATAAACATTATATTACCTGTTTTTCTTCCTACCACCTAATCATATTTAGCATCGTGGGCTCCTCTACTATTAATGTGGTTGTAAATTTATGTGCGATTTTGGTAAAAAAGTTCCGAACATACAGTATTTCCACCAAAAACGACCAAAAAGAGGCACTTAAAATTGAGTGGCATAATATTCCGCCAGATACCATAAAAAATTTGCAGCTTCGATACCAAACCGTCTTTAAGCCGTAGTTGACCAAAGAGGCTACTAAACTACATATTTAAAATTACAAAATCATTATTTTAAACAATTTTTTTTCAATTTATACATGCCTGCATCAAATAAGCTGTAACATGAAATTTAGTAGTTTATTTTGATTTTCTATTCTAAAAATTCCACGTACTATTTTTTGCATTCTTGCTTTCCTTTTGGAGCCATTGCTGATAATACGCGTTGTAATTAATATAGTTTCTAACACTGAATGTAACTAATAGGTGCAAAATAATGCAACGTAAAACAAAATACTCAAAATAATCCTTTATAGAAAAAAATATCGACAATTTTTTCACTGCATGGTATGTTGTCCGATTATGCGTTGAGCAAGTAAAAATGAGTTATTCATTTTTTATAATTTCTAAAAAATTTTTGGATAGGTTTTTTTAAATTTTTTTGTTTTTGTTGTTGTATGAATAGAGGATTAAGGATGAATTGAATGGCATTCCAATTTTTTTGAAGTTCCATTCAAAATTATTTAATGTACAGCAGTTTTCGAATAATTACTAATATTTTATTAAAATTTCTAGTTCTCGTTCATATGTTTTCCTTAAAAAACTAAAATGTGTGCAGGACCTTCAACATGTAGTGAATTTTGAAAAGTTATATGAGTAATTTCCGATGACTATATATCCGAAAGTAGATTAGAGCCACAATTTTTGCTTAAAAATTTTTTTTGAAGTATATAAAGTGCATTTTAAAACTATTGCTTAGTATAAATTAAGAGATTTGGGTATTTATTATGTTTTTTACAAAAGTTTTTTATACTTTTTTACATTATACAAATTTTCAAAATATAAATCTGTAACAAACAATAAATGCTGTCATAGTTTCAATGAAATATACAATAAGCTTTAAAAATTATAATACTTTACCATTCATGAATTGCAGATTTCAGAGATTTATAAAGATTTATCCAGTCGTACTGAAAATCACCCAATTTCAATCTTCCAAACATCACAGTGAAAAAACTAAAATCGCGGCTTGTCATTACCATAGATTAAAAATGTAAACCGAATGTCCATAAAAATTTTGCCATAAGGAAAAAAAACTTTCTTTAAAATTCATTGAACAAAAATTCTAAAAAAAGATGGTGGGAAAAATATTCCCGCTGCTTTAAAAAATGTTAAAATCTCATGCAACGCAAAAATTTTTCAATTCAAATGGGTTTTTTAAGGAATTTACGTTAAATTTAACAGTTAATTAGTGAAGAAAAATTTTTTTGTTCAAACAAAAATTTATTTTCGATGGAATTGTACAAAATAATGAAAATGGGGTAATTTTGATCTAGCTACATTTTCAATTTCTTATTTTAAAACTATGCGAATTGAAAAACAACATTTTGGAAGTAATTATCTGGTCTTACTATCATTCAACTTTACGATTCCTGTTCAATCAAAAATCGCTCATCTATTTAATTGAATAAGTGAGCATTTACCAAAAAATTTTGTGATTTCAAGCTTTTTGTTATGTTGCTCTTTCTTAACACAACCTTTCAACAAGTGAAAAAAAAATGAAATACTGAAAAATATTTTATAAGGCAAGTATTGGACAAATACAATTGAGACATGAAATTTTTTTTCCCTCGCTTGTCAAAAGTGAGTTTCTAGTCTCGTTGCCTACGATTTTGACAGTCTTCAATTTTTAGCCGCAAGAAATTTGTTTGGGTGAAAAAAGAAACTCTTTTTTGGAGTGGAAGGGATCAGCTGTTTTCTTACTCTCATTTTTTCTCTCTCAACCATCACATTTTTTCCGGCTCGAACGCTTTTTGTGGTAAAACTTTATAAATATTTACCTTTTTTTCCGGCTCGAACGGACCTTATAAGACCAAGTACATCACCGCATGCAGCATCAGTTGTTTTGGTTACGAAATCGAATAGAGAGAGCCGTATGTGCATCCATTATCGTGTGCTGAATTCAGTTACGCTGAAGAAACACTTTCCTATGACGGAGGTCGAGGAACAACTTTCAAAGTTGGCTGGAGGTCAATACTTCACTACCCTGGACATGAAATGAGAGCTATTACAAAATTCCTATTGATGAAGACAGTAAGCAGCTTTCAGCGTTCCTGACCCATGAGGGAGTGTTCGAGCATAATGTTATGCCATTTGGATTAATAAACGCGCCGATGTATTTTCAAGAAATGGTAGTACGCATGATATCTACTTTAAAAAGTCGTAAATTCGTTATAAGCTATGTCGACGAAGTAATTATCGCCTCAGGTACAGTGGATGAAGGCTTGTAGACTCTACAAGAATTTTTGGAAGCAGTAAAGCAGGAAGGTTTGACCTTAAGACCATCTTAATGTGAGTTATGGCCAGCGTAGTAAAATTTCTAGGCCATACAGTGAGCTCAGAAGGCATATGTTCAGGTAAGGAAAATACTGAATGTATTGAAAAATTTCCTAGACCGACGAATGTAACCGAGGTGAGACAATTCCTGGGATTGACTGGTTTCTCTCGTAAATTTGTTGAAAGGCACTTTAAAATAGCGATACCATTAACGGCACTTCTTAAAAAAGGGACTGAATTTGATTGGGAAGAAGAAAATGAAATTTCTTTTGTAGCATTAAAGCGTCAATTTCACGAAAATCAATTTTAATACTCTACGATCAAATAATCGACATGAGGTACACACGGTTTCAAGTAGTATTGGTTTGTCAGGCATGCTATGCAATGTGAACCAGAGGACTTGAAACCGGTATTTTTCTATAGTTGACAGTGCAGCGAGCCTGAAAAGAAATACGCAAGCCACGAATTAGAGGTACTTGCCATAGTGAAACGCTTGAGAGGTTTCGTATGTATCTTTCATTTTCATTTTCATTTATTCATTTATTTCGAAAACCGGCACAACAAAGTTTACAACCTTAATAACAGTACCGGTAGCGTAGAAGTATAAACATCAAATGTATATAGAGCTTAAATACCTTAATATATAATAATTAGCAAAGAATACAAAGAAAAGGGATAGCATTAAACATTTATAAGTAAATTTCAACTATTACCATAATTAACATAATTTTTAAGAATATTTATTTATTTATTATATTCAATTATTACAACTATAACAGCTATTATAGCGAAGTAAAGTGTAAAGCTAATTTGTATTTGAATTGCACAACGTTATTGCACGATCTTAAACTAATAGGCAGCGCGTTCCAAAGACGTACAGAATGAATGAAAAACTGTCTTTCAGACGTCAAACAGGTAAAACGCAAACAATTAAGCTTATTTGTTCGACTGGATCGAGAAAAGTTTAATCTCGAAATCAAATAACTTGGTGCAACATTATTGATAATCTTATGCAACAATAGAAGCGTTCGATAGCTAAGCAAGTTATCAAAGGCTAAGCCACAGACTCTTTTTGCATATTGGGAAACATAGTCTCTTCTGTTTAATCCAAACACATATCGAACAATATTGTTAAATATTACATTCAATTTGGTTTTACTTGAACTATCACAATTAGCATTGTTGGGACAAGATATGTTTTAGCAAGCAGCATACGTATATGAAGAGGAGTAAAGTACTGGGTCACCCATAGTACACGAAGCATACCATAGACCTTCCCGCCACTGTTACTAATATGGTTATTCCAAGTCAGCGTTCTATTGAAGGTTAAACCCAAATTTTTCGCAGAGTCAACATATTCAATAATACCACCATTTAATGTAAGGTAAGGGGCAGTGGAAATATCAATAACTTTTTTCGCAATCACAAGACATTTAGATTTTTTAGGATTGAGGCTCAAACCATTTTTGAGTGCCCACTCACCAATGTTTTCAAGAATATTATTTAGATGAAATACACTGTCATAAAGATGCTCACGTTTACAGTTAACATATACTTGGACATCATCAGCATACATATGAACCTTACAATTTTCTAAAACACTAGGTAGGTCATTTATGTATAAAGAAAAAAAAAGAGGACCTAAAACAGACCCTTGAGGAACACCTCTTTTAATGGGAAGAAATACTGATGAAATATTATTAGCGTAAACGGCTTGTGACCTTTCAGAAAGGTAAGACGCTATCAGATTCACAGCTGATGATGTAAAATTGAACATTTTAAGAAGTTTAGTCACTAGAATATTATGATCGACTGTGTCGAAAGCCTTAGAGTGGTCCAAGAGAACTAAGAATCCAACTTTATTGTCATCTAAGCTAGCACGTAAGTCTTCCGAAACATCAATTAGGGCAGTGATGCAACTGTGCTTGGCCCTAAAACCCGATTGCCTATCTGTTATGAAACCATATCTGTGTAGGTGAGAGTTGATTTGTTGACTTATTAACAGTTCTAATGCTTTCGATAAAAATGACAGGATTGCTATTGGGCGGTGCTCATTACAAGACTTCAGAACTGGGATAATTTTAGCTTTCTTCCACTGAATTGGGTAAATTGACTTCATGAGCACAGTGTTAAAAATGTAAGTTAGGTATGGGAGTACCTTTGGAAGCAAAATTTTCAGGAAAATAGGGTTAATTTCATCATACCCAATAGCATTCGACTTGATTGACAAGATACTTTTTAGTACATCACCATGGGAATGTCAACAAATTTTTTATTTAAATTTTCAACGTCCACATTATCACTGGATCGGAAAGTTTTTTGACAAAGACCAATATTGCGTATCTCACGCCACTTTTGCTTACTGTTGACCACAGAGCCAAACTTATTACCATAGTAATTGCTTTTTGCCGCTTTCACCTCTTTCACAACCCTCGAACGTAGAATTTTGAACTCCTCGTATAATAGTGGAGTTTTGAAACGTTTCCAGCGATTATATGCCTTATTGCGCAACAAGATTAGGTTTTGAATTGTTCTATTGAACCAGGGTCGTTGTTGATGATTAGTTTTTTTTATGCTTTAGTGGGACGAACTGATTAAAAAGTTTTTTGAAATTGCCTTGAAAGAATTCAACTTGATCAGAAACTGAGTTCATAAGGAAAATTAATTCCCAGTTTATATTTAATATAGCAGTTTCAAGTCGAGCATAGTCGATGTTTTTAAAGTCACGGTAGCTAAAACAGTTAACAGTCTCAATAACTTGAAAGTCATACGCTAAAAAAAATAAGGTCTTGCTTTGGAAAATGAGAAACGGATAATTGATCGTAAAGAAGGATTCTAGTTTTAGTACTTACAAAGAATAAATCCAGTAAAGTATTTGTAGTTTTTGTGTAGTGGGTAGGCATAGCAGTATTCACAGGAACGAGACCTAAACTATTCATTTCCTGCACCAGACTATTTTCTACCAGGAGGTTACTATTAAAATCACCAGCTATAATTATTTCAGTGAAAGAGAGTGCAATGTTTTCCAGTGTACTTAAAAGAGGCAAGAAATCAACAGTTCGGTGAGGACGATATACAGACCCAAGAAGCAAATTTTGATCACCATTGGAAACCACTAAAAATACATATTCGATAACACTATCATGTGATGACTTACACAGTATCTTACACTTAACGTTATCTTTCACATAGATTGCTACTCCGCCTGCATGGCCAACCCGGTCCGCACGAAATACTTTGAAACCATTCAAGCTGAACAAAGTATCAGACATATCATTATTGAACCATGTTTCACTCACACAAATAGCATCCATACCAGAACCTTCAAACACATATCGCAATTCATCCATCTTGTTAACCAAGCTCTGGGCATTTATATGGCAAATTTTAAGCCCATAACTTTGTTTTGAGAGTATTCGAATCATGTTGTAACTATTGTCTTTGGAACAAAAATTTTCAGAACCTAGAGAACTTATCATGTTCAAAGTGTAACATACAAGGAATCAAATCTAACGTGTGCTTAAAGATCAAACATATTTTCTTCGCTGCTGTAATAGATAAAAATATAAAATTAAATTTAATGAAAATAATAATTAAGATATTAGTTCGTGATGTCACGAAAACAATTAGATGTACCAGGATCGCCAGGATCATGGCCAGTATTGAGTGTTTCAACAATTGCTTCTAGTTTTGCCAAAGTTTCAACAGATAAAGCATTATCATTGCCCTGGAGCTTAATGTGTACGATCCCACGACGAGTAAAAGCAGTAGATAGAAGGTGTTGCTTTTTATATCGCAGTGCGTGCTGTAGGATAGCAGAGTTTGCTCTTGTCAAACCTTCATTTATATAAATGGGTTTGGTTGATTGGAAACCTGCATGCTGCAGACGTAGTACATCCTTACTTTCTTGCCGGAATCTTGCACAAGAGCTTAAAACGAAATTTCTGTCAAAAGGCGTTTCGAATTTGACAATTATTGTTGAATCTTTATTATTATTATTATAAGACGCTTTTTGGTTGAGCCGGAACAAGTTCTTAACACTGGGAGGCCTAATGTTTATTACGGAACAGATTCTATTTAATATTTCTCTCAGGTTTTCGCCTTCAGAAAATGGAATTCCATTCAGACGAAGGTCACAAGCAACAGCTGCATTGTCTTGTCTAGCGAGTTGAGATTTTAACTCGACTACTTCCATTTTAAGGGTATCAACTTCACCCATATGTGTAGGTAAAATAACTCCAGCAGCACCTTGTTGTTCAACAAACTGCACCTTTAATGCGTCAAGTTCAGTTTTGAAAGAGCTTATATCCTCTTTTAATATGCCTACATCAAGAGCAGTATTTTCTAACTGCGTAACTCTACTAGCCACCGCTTGCAGGCCGCTACGTATTTCAGAGACAATTTGACGTAGCTCAGCTAGAACTCTCTGCTCACTATTTTGTATTGCAGTTGTGAGTATATCTTTAATTTGGGAGGTGATCTGTTCACTATACTTTGAAAGGCGCAGTTCAAACCTTTCGCTTTGCTTCTCAAACTTCTGTTCAATAAGAGTGAGCAAAGTCGAAGTCGGATTTTTCTCACTTACATCTTTAGTGCTAAGACTTACAGGAGGAGTAGAAATATTGCCAGTTAAAGTAGAGCCGGTCACAATAGAGCCTGTGTCTGCCGAGCTCGCATTCTTAATTGGTGGCGAGTGGACGATCGAATCTCGACGAGCGGAGAGACACTTTGCACATTTATATTGCTGTTTGTTTTTTAGCATGTACTCAAAGTCAGCTTTTTTTATGTTCACACAGTGACAGTGGAAATATTCGTTACAAGTAACACATTTAACTTTTTTATCATCTTGTAGATTACGCTCAACCCTTGCTAAGCAAACACACGGCATTTTCAAATCGGCGCTATAAGTCAACACGTTCGATACCACAATTATAGGCTTATATTAGAAAGGATAGCTATTGTCTTTAAGTGTACGTTGTAAATTTTTTAAAATTTTCGTAGCATACTTTTGGGCTTAATTATACCCCACAGCAAGAAACATACAGTAGTTCTTACTTACAAACGGAATCCACACTTTGACAGCTGGTTATTGGAGTCTCAACTTTTTTTCTTTCTGCTTTTCGCCAAAAATGCAGCAGCCTTACAGGAAAATTAAGAACAAACAAAAACTAACTGGTAGAAGTTTTGTTTTCTTTGCTTCGCCGATGTAGAACAAAAAACACCATGAACTATTGCACTTGCAGTAATAAAATATGTATTTAACTTTGAAAATTTCAATAATTTACGCACTGATATGAATTTGCTAACTAGCTGGCTAGAGTGTTGCCAACGGCAAACAGGTACTACTTTTTGCGTTATTACTGATTGTAAAGCTATATCAGCGAGGAGACAACACCATTACCCGCCCGTATATGCAGATGGTGGTTGAGACTGCAAGAGTTCGATTTTATGTGTGAGCACAGAGCAGGTTCTAACATGGCTTCGAGCAGAGCTCCTGCTTTGAAACAGAACGACCCTAAAACAGTAGCAGACAATATTTTAAGCGTATCATTAGATGAAAATCACGATTGGATATTCGTAATGCAGTTACAAGACGTGAAACTACGTGAAATAGTTAAAGCAATGCAAGGGTGCGACTCCAAAATGTCGAGGCAGGCTAAGAATGACTATAAATTGCATAATGGACGTTTGTATCGTAAAATAGGAAATGATTTGAGACTAGCGATGCCACGAGATATTAGATGGCGGATAACGAAATCGTGCCATGCTGACACAGGACACTTTGGGCTAGAAAAAACATTAGAACGTATAAGAACCGATTTTTGATTCCAACGTATGAGACGGTATATAAAATCTTACATATCAACTTGCCCTGAATGTTGTCTCAATAAAGTGAAAGGAGGAAAATTTGAGGGACAGATGCATATAATGGAAGTTTTGCCCATACCATTTAGGTCAGTACATTTGGACCATTTGGGACCGTTTCCCAAAAGTAAACGAGGCAACTTGCAAGTCATCGCATTAGTGTGTACATTTAGTAAGTACACCATAATGAAAGCTGTTACACCTGTAATGGTATGTCCATATTTGGTCAGCCTTTGAAAATTACGACAGACATAGGGACAGCGTATATCTCAAAAGATTTTGAAAATTTTGTAACACGGTATGGAATCCAGCATGTAAAGACAGCGGTGAGAACACCTAGAGTCAACGGACAAGTGGAACGGGCTAACAAGACGATTTTAGCTTCGATAAGATGCCTAGTGAGTGAGGTCAAAGGCCACTCTCCAAATTATTTAGTGAGTATGAGAGTATGAACTCACAAAGTAACTCAAAAACGAAGTTCAGTTCGAATGAGCTGATATTTAATTTTAGCATTCGAGACTTGAGCGAAAATCGAGTAATTCATGCACTTCATGATGAAACCGTGCTACCAGACGAAGAAGATATCAATGCTAAAAAGCAAATCGCATGTGAAAATATACGCATTGAGAAGCTGAAAGAACGATACGACGCGAAGCATCAAAAACCTTATCAGTATGAAGTAAACCAACTCATAGTAATCGATCATTCGATCATTTACCCGAGATCGCATAAGTTTGAAGCAGAATACAAAGGTCCATACATCATATCAAAAGTTTTAGATTTCGACATTGCAACGTTCTATCAAGTGATTATATAAAGCCTTGGTGTTCCTTGAATCCGAACATAGATTTGGACAACAAAGATGATGTAAAATTTTAATCCGATTCAGATTCGTCCTAACGGCCGAAATGTCAGGAGAGGCCGAGCTGTCAACGAGAGAAACTCCGCGAAGGCAGTCGCTGTTTAGGAGTCGTGAGTGGCAGTTGTGCTCGGCAGTCAAACTAAACTTTAAATCATTTTCTTTTATACATATATATTAGACTGTGTCATTTCAAAGTTTTGGAGTTGGATTTTATTTTTTTTTTTTGCCTATAATTTAGCTTGAGGAATAAAAATAGTTGTCGCAATATTTGAGCTTCCTATCACAAACCTGTAAGCGGCGCCCACATTTTTCGAGTGGCTGAAAGTGAGCAATTTACAACTCAATACCAAATTTGAAGCTAATAGCTTCCATAGGTTCCGAGATAGCGTTTAAGCGATTTTGTTATATTAGAGCGTTTTTAGTGGTTTTGTTATATTATAGCTACCACGCCCTTTAATTAAATCCCGCTCACGTTTGCAGGGTGTTAAGCGAAGACAGTATAGATACAAGTACCGAATTTCGAAACTGTGCTCCACCCTGTTTTTAAACCACGCCCACATTCTTCGAGTGGCTTAGTACAAACTAAATACTTCCATATATTAAATTTTAAGCTTGTAGCTGCCATAGGTACCAAGATATGGCACTTTAAGTGGTTTTGTTGTACGAGAGGTGCCACACCCCGTTTTTTAAACCCACCCACATTTTGAAAAAAGCTTCGTACAGACAGCATACACTGTCGTTCATCAGGATAGAACCAACTGAATTTTATGCAAAAAATCTCCATAAATTGTGAATACAGAAACAATAAATACTCCAACTTTTCAGAAATATAAAAGCACTTGTAATGCACTACTTAAAGACTAAAAATCAATTTCCAATGCATTATAACTGTACTTTTCTTTAATAATTTCTAAACATATATGAAATTCTTCTTTTTTTTCTTGGTTCAGCTTGGCATTTATTACATATGCCTACATACAGATCTACATTAATTCTAGTATGGCAGGATGTATAGAAAATTTAAATTTATGATATTTCGGTGTTTAAAAGAGATATCGACAAAATATAAAATGGATTTTATAGGGTAAGAGTAACACTTTCATATGCCGTAACAAGTTTTGGAAAAACAATTTTATTTGGGATGTAACCTCAACCTCAAACCTCAACCTGATAACCTCAAATATAGCCAAAAACCGTGTTTTTTGCACTTTTAGGTAAGAATATCTCGAAAACCTGACGTATAGGAGAAATTCTGAGCTCAGATTCGGATTCAGTGTATCAAAGTCCTTCGGATATGATAGGTCTGGTCTCTGGTTTTGGACTTTTTTTTATTTTTGCCGGCCTGTGATATTCAGATAAAACAATTACAATAAAATCAATTTTTAATACAAACTATTTAGTTTTGTTTTATTTATAGAGCAATTAAAAATTGGTTCTATTCTGCTTCTATTCTGGGAGTGTTTCCTTCGGATTTAATGCTAAAACATAGGCTAAAATGCCCACAAATTAAAAAAAAAAAAAAAACTCCCCTATGGGTGTATATTGTCCGCATTTTCAGCTAGATGAAAACTGTGGATGTAGTTTGACAACAGTGGGTGGCATCTCCCATACAAATAAAATACCTAAAACCCTATATCTTCGCACATAAGGCCGACTTTTTCTACGTTTTAGAAAGTCGCTTATTTCGTCAAATTTCAACGAAATCGGACATAAAATCTGTCCGCGCCGTTTACAGGTTTGTGATAGGAAGCTCAAATATTGCGACAACTATTTTTATTCCTCAAGCTAAAATATAGTCAAAAAAAAAATAAAATCCAACTCCAAAACTTTGAAATGACACAGTCTAATATATATACTTCACTTAGTTTTAAAATAAACTTTGAATTAAATTAAATGAATTTAAATTAAATTGGAACTCGGTTAGCCTAACATATGTATATGGGTCATTCTACCTCGTTCTTACATTCAAAATGTAGATTTCTCAAAATCAATTTTTTCGATACTTTGTCTAAAAATATTCGATACGTGTTTCTGGAAAAAGTTTTTGGGGACTTATTTTCGAAAATACGATTTTTGTTGTATTGCAAATTTTCTTCTCTTAAGTTACATATATGCAATAATTTTGCAATTTAAAAATTAAAAATCGAAAAGTTTCGTCTTTTGGTATGTTTACTTTTTTTGATTTTTTTCAGAGAGAAAATAAAATCTTAGCTATCATTTTGAAATTTAGTTTAGAATGTGCAAAGTCGTGGTTTTCTAGATATGAATTTTTCTATATCGTCACGCACAAAAATTAACTAACAAAATCATAGCAAAGAGTCATTTCAACTGTGAGCGGTGCATTCACCGTTATCCATTTGTGTTACTGCGTTGCATTGATTCTTTTCTATGATTTTGTTAGTTAATTTATGCGCGTGGCGATATAGAAAAATTCATATCTAGAGATATGAACCCAAAAAGCAAAGTGCCTGCTGTGCAACGGAGATCAAGCAAGCAAGAAATATCCTGCACTCAGAAATAAAGTAGAAAAAACGCTGACAACTACTCAGAATCCTGAAATTCCTAAAAATATACCAACGCAACATCAAAGATCTTATGCTCAAGATGTGATAAATCAAAATGATCAAACTAGAAATTTTAATAATAACAATAACGAGAATCCTTCCCAAAACTTATCTCAAACTGAAGCTTTTTTTAGTGAAATGCGCTTAATGATGTCAAACAAATGATGAGTCAGATGACAACAATGATAAATCTTTTAAGTAACCTGGTGACCAAGACAGTTTCATGCCCTTAAAAATTGTCCTTTGGAATGCAAACGGATTGTCACAGCACACTCTCGAACTAAAAACTTTTATAGTTAAAAACAAAATTGCTTACTTCTTATCACAGAAATATACTTTACGAAAAAAAAACATCTTCAGCATTCCCAATTACAGTATTTATCACACTGTGCATCCGGATGGCACTGCACATGGTGGAGCTGCTATCATAATCAAAAGTTCAATCAAACACTTCGAAGAAAATCAGTATTGTACAGAAGAAATCAAAGCCATTAAGGTAACAGTAGAAGACGTGAATGGCTCCTTCATAATATCGGCCGTCTATAGCCCTCCGAAACACAATATAAAGAAGGAAACATATGGGCTATTATCACGAAATGGGTGTAATGGATCTCTGTCTATAGTTTGGTCAGATGCAAAGGCTCAACAATTTTATTTTTCTTCGCAAATTATTCTCAAGATGAGCTAATTTATTTTGCATCATACGCATTGATATTAAATTGCTCTAATAAAAGTTATAGCGCGAGAATCTGCTGATATGTCGCCTCAGTAGCCTGTCCATTTCCCATTTCAATGCACTAACGGTCTGCTCGCGCGACCCCTCGTTCGAAATATCGCACGCGGAATTTCTAAAATAGTAGTAGTATGCTCGCGCACCTAATTGCCGCGGAGTATAAGTTTACAAAAATCCTCTCCCGCGCTACAGGTTTGAAACTTGTCCATCGATTTTTCTATGTATACATATGTATGTGATATATCCTAAATAAACAAGACGATAAACGATTTTTGTGGGCTAATAATTGCAAGAAGCAAGTGTCAGAACATAATACTGCAAAATCGGGTGGGCATCGCAGATATTAAAACAGTCAAATCTCATTACCACACGACAAGAGTTCGTAAAAACGATAAGAAAAAAAACGTGTCGCTACCGTAACCTGCCAGTTTTTGCTTATCATGCTATGAATATTTTCAAAGGTTTGACATTTCACTTTCACTTTTGACATTTCGTTTTCATTTGTAATGAGACGATTTGTGCGAAAAATGTGTTTCGTCTCTTCTCTCAGATCCAAGACGCATATTTCAGTGAAGTCGCCTCCGTAATCAATAAAATGTTTGTCGCCTCCGAAGCTCTGAGTTAGTGTCTTTTGCAGCAAACTACCTTTTGAGTACTCTTACTCACAGTTCGCTTGAAGCAAGATCAGATCCATAAAATTGTCAACCAAATATGACAATGCACAATTATTATATAGTGTCTTGAGGTTCCAAATACATAATCCGCAAAATCGGATCGGCTCATTTACTCGTATTATGGCAATTTTAAGGTTAGCTTTTTAGCCGACACGGTTCGTTTCAAGCAAAGTCAAAATCGGTAAAAATTGTTAACCAAATCTGGCAATGCACAATTATTATTGAGTGATCGAAGATTCCAAAAACATGATCCGTAAAATCGTGCCTGGTCATTTACTGGTTTTAGGGCCATTTTAAGGTAAACGCTCCGGGGTTCGTGTACAAAAATTTATATTTTGCAGGTGGCTAACAAAGGTCGAATTTCCGGAAGTTTAAATAAGAACAAGACCTTCCATGTATATTTCTTTGATAATCCACTTTATTTTTATCTTGACACAATATTTAAGGTAAATTTTGTATAGGGTGTTTTTTTTAGAGGTATAGAACTTTAAAATGGAATAAAACAAAGATGAATTTTTTAAATAGACATGAAAATTACTTTATTCGAAAGATAATCTTCTGGCATTATAATTTAAATATGACTTCTGGCATATGAACGCCACGGCTAGCTCGGACGTAGTCTAAAATGAAGGTCCAATTTTCAAGGTATATCGCGAATTACGCGAGTAATGTTGGCTTCGAAGTATTGAATCGTAGCTGGCTTATCGACGCATACTTTTGGCTTCACATAACCCCAAAAAAAAAAATTAAGGTGTGATATCACAAGATCTAGGCGGCCTTCTTGACTTCATAATTGCAAAAATCATATGAATTTTGAGTGAAAATAAAGTTGAAATTTTAGTGACTATAATAAATTTGCACAATTTGGACGCGTTGTTCATGCGTCAACCTGTTCATGATGAAATGGCAAACCAAACTGAATATAAATGACATTAGAGTTGCCAGATTTGACCACAAAATCCCAGTTTTATCTCTATTCGAAAAACAAACCTCTAAAAAAAACACCCTTTATATGCATATATATCTAAGAATAAATTATAAAATACGATTTGGATACTTAGTGCTTGTTGCTCTTATCCTATCCGGCAGCGTACTTTCGCGCCGCGCCGATACCGCGCAAAGGCAACGATAGATGTGTCGAATTTTATATTACTCGACGTCTGCTCTGACTCCGAGGGACTAATTTCCTGTACGGCGTTTGGGTCTAATTTCTCCGACGGCGTTTATTGCCGCATACAAATGCAGCGCAAAAGCGACCTGAAACTTGTATGCGTCAATTCGACGTATCCGGCGACCTAATTTCTGTGAGGGCGTTTCACTACCGCACACAAGTACAACGCAAAAGCGACTTGCTACCTGTGTACGTTAATTCAACGTACCCGTCGAGCTACTCCTGCGGCGGATGTGCTGACTAAGGCAACCTAACCTCTATGTCGGCGTTTTATTACCGCACACAAGTACAACGCAAAAGCGACTTGCTACTTGTGTACGTTAATTCAACGTATCCGTTGAACTACGAATGCGACGGATGCGCTGACTACGATGACCTGATTTCCGTGACGGTGTTTTATTACCGCACACAAGTACAACGCAAAAGCGACTTGCCACCTGTGTACGCCAATACAACGTACCCGCCGACCTAATTCCTATGACGGCGTTTTATTACCGCACACAAGTACAACGCAAAAGCGACTTGTAACTTGTCGGCGTCAATTCGACGTACCCGCCGACCTAATTTCTATGACGGCGTTTTATTACCGCACACAAGTACAACGCAAAAGCAACTTGTAACTTGTCGGCGTCAATTCGACGTACCCGCCGACCTAATTTCTATGACGGCGTTTTATTACCGCACACAAGTACAACGCAAAAGCGACTTGCCACTTGTGTACGTCAATTCAACGTACCCGCCGACCTAATTTCTATGACGACGTTTTATTACCGCACACAATACAACGCAAAAGCGACTTGCCACTTGTGTACGTGAATTCAACGTACCCGCCGACCTAATTCCTATGACGGTGTTTTATTACCGCACACAAGTACAACGCAAAAGCGACTTGCCACTTGTGTACGTCAATTCAACGTACCCGCCGACCTAATTCCTATGACGGCGTTTTATTACCGCACACAAGTACAACGCAAAAGCGACTTGTAACTTGTCGGCGTCAATACAACGTGTTCGTCAACCTCCTCTTGCGATGGACGCACTGACTACGGCGACCTACTACTTATGACGGTGTTCTCCTACCGTATACAAGTACAACGCAAGAGCGACTTGTAACTTGTATACGAGCTGCAACCTAAGAGAAGATAGGAAAGAAGTTATGGTTAATGATTATCTTACGGCTGCTGCTGTTGTCCGGAGCTGCTGAACTGTTGCTGGCTGTGGTCCTCAGAAGAATGAACGACTAAAACCAAAACCTTTGCCAAGTCACCTTTTCCTAACTCTGTAGCTTTTCTCACAATAAAGCTCTAACAGCTGTTTTACTATGGATCGTGGTAACAGCTGTTGGGCAGGGCTACCGTATTACAATTCTTTGTGTTTTGCTTATGTGTATTCTACTACTATTGCGTTTTTTACGCGTCGCCCCGCGCTAATGCAATGAACTTAACTAAAAGTTTTTAACTTATATTATATTATTTTTGATTAATAATTCATAAAAATGGATTAAGATAAATAAACGAAATGATATTAAGAAATAAATACATAATTCGTGAAGTTAAATAAAACCAATAAATACGTTTGCTTATGTTTTCGGGCGTTTCTACGCGCTGCTATGAAAATTGTGGGTGGAAACGAAGCCCACTGACTTCCATCCTCACATGTTTATGTAGTTTATGTCGCTGAACACGATAAAGTCACTTATTTTTGCAAATAAACGCTTTTGTGTTATTCACCATTTTTCATGGAAAAAAAACCGATACAAAAAAAATTTTTTTTTTGTCAGCCAAAAAACTAGTGAAAAATAAAAGTTTTTTTACTATATTTTGTAGGCTTAAAAAGTATTTTTGATTACAAAGCAAACGAAAAAAAAAATAAAAATATTTTTATATATGTATGTTATATTATTCAGCATTTTCCATGGAAAAGAAATGAAAATTACAAAAAAAAATTGTTTTGGGCCTTAAAACTAGTGAAAAATATTTTAAATTATAATTTTGTTTTATGGATTTTTGAGGTATTTTCAACTAAAAAGCTGATAATACAATTAATGATATGAAAATCTGTCGTGTCGATATAGTCAAAGACCTTGGTATACATGTTGATGCTAAATTGACGTTTAATGAACACATTAATATAATCTGTAATAAGGCTTCGTCATTACTTGGATTTATAAAGTGGTGGGCAAAAGAATTTAATAGCCCGTTAGTAACAGTAACTTTATACAATACAATTGTGCGTCCTCACTTAGAGTATACTAGCCAAGTATGGTCTCCATATTACAATATACATATAGATAGAGTAGAACGAATCCAAAAAAATTTTGTTCGGTTTGCTCTCAAGGACTTAAATTGGAATGACCTCTTAAACCTTCCTCCTTATGAGGATCGTTTCAAGTTATTACGTATGTAGTCTTTGAGCACTCGTAGAAATATTGCGGGCATAATTTACTTGCATGAGCTTTTATCAGGGTCGCTTGCTGCGCCAGAGCTTTTGAATTATATTCATTTTAACACTAATCGTAGGAGTAATCGTAACTCATATCAGATATTTAACCAACCAGTCAGTAGAACTAATTATATGACTACAGCTCCTTTTAATCGCATGACTACTCTTATTAACAATTGCGATATATATGATACTAGCTTGTCAAAAGGTCAACTCAAGCTTAGATTGAAAAATAACTATAGTTAATTTTGTAGCTTAATGGTTGTTGGTCTTTATGTTTGTGTTGTCCGAGCCCCACCGCGTGATGGGTAATTTTTTTCTAACATTTATGCCTTAGGTCATTTAAATAAATCCGTACAATTGCATTCATGCAATTTTATGCTTACAGTGGTCGGCACATATATTTTGACAAGTATGTGCGTTTTAGTGTTCTTTCTGCAATGGCTAACTGTCAATGCTAACGGTACTATGTACTTATGTAAAAGAAATAACACATGACAGGTATCAAAAAGAATAAAAAAGCTGCGTATTTTCTCTGCTGATTTAATTGCTGCAGCATATTTAAAAGATAAAAAACTATTTTGTGGGTGGCATAAGTATTTTGACAATTTTTATGGCATAAGTTTACTTTGGGAGTGCCGCTCATATTTTAATAAAATCATACTTTCTTACGAGGCTTTCAATATTGAACACGAATATGGAATCAAAAGTTGGGTGACGGATCTATTTTCGGAGATATAGCCATCAGAATACGGGGATATAGCCTTTAATGAATTCATTGTCATAATTTGGGAACCCCTGGATCAACTTTCAAAATATGGATGTCATATGAAAGATAATTTAATGAAATATAATATAAATTCATAAAAGTTTGAAATTTCAGCTATAGTTTTTGAAAATTTTCGAGATATTACAATTTATTTAAGTTTCTGGTCAATTTAGTTTGTTAAAAAGCGTTATTTTATTGGAAAATTTTTTATTCAGTAAACATTTGAGTTAATACATAAGAAAGCGCATTTTATTTCCTTTCAAATGATTTGCTATTCTAAGCTGGTTTTCTTAGTTTTCTGGATTTTTTAAGCAAGGAAAGTTAACGAGCTCTAGATTTTATTAAAATATGAGCTTCACTCCCAAAGTAAACTTATGTCATAAAAATTGTCAAAATACTTATACTCCATATACCAGGAATTATCCACTTAAAGATATCAGCTCTCAGCATTTTAAAAATAAAATAACTGCAAAACGACTGGTAAGAAAACGCTGGCAATTGTATCGATACCCAAAAAATAAGCAACTTCTAAATAAATTAACAAAGGAACTAAAAGACCTATTAAGTAACTCGAAAATACAATGCCAACTAAAAAATTAGATACGACAAATGCAACCGATTATTCCCTGTGGAAATTCATGAGAAAAGACCTATTAAGTAAAGAGCGTAGCTCGAAAATACAATGCCAACTAAAATACTTAGATACAACTGCAGCCGATTATTCCCTGTGGAAATTCATGAGAAAAATTAATTGCTCAATAGCTCACCAGTCCCACTTGAAAAAACCTGATAATACATGGGCAAAAAATAACTCAGAAAAAGCCTTTGCATTTGCATCACTCTTGGAAAAAGTTTTTACGCCACATCGAAACGAATGCTTTATGAATTCCTCTGAAGAAGTTCACAATTTTCTTGATGAGATTCACCAGCTCGAACCACCAATCTGCAAACTCACAAAAATTGAAATCAACTCTGTAATTAAACAAATATATGTTAAAAAAGCTCCTGGTTATGATTTAATTACAGGCAAAATACTGAAAGAGTTATCAGACGAGGAATTAACATTCTTAACACAACTTTTTAGTGCCTGCCTAACAAAATCTTATTTTCCAATCCAATGGAAAGTCTCTGAACTCAATGATTCTATCGCCCAATAAGCCTTCTTCCAATACTATCCAAAGTATTAGAAACGTTATTTATTAAACGCCTTATGCCAATTGTAAATGCAAAAAAATAATACCAAATCATCAATTTGGATTTCGAAAGAACATGGCACAATCGAACAAATCCACAGACTTGTTCTTAGAAGTAGTCCATTCAGTATATGAACAAAAAAAGTTTTGCACCGCTGCGTTTCTTGACATTTCCATAAACATTTGATCGTGTTTGGAATTTTGGCCTCTTATATAAACTGAGGAAAAAAACTCCCAGTTAACTACTATATATTTATTAGATCCTCTCTTTCCGATCGCCAATTCTTTGAAAAACAAGGAGAACACTATGCATTAAAAAAAATTGCTGCAGGCGTTCCTCAAGGGAGTGTGATGGGCCCTATCCTTTATATAATATATACATACCTCAGACCTGCCGATAACAAGTGGTTCTATTGTTGGAACATTTGCAGATGATGCAGCACTCCTTGCGCTTGATCAAGATCCAAAAAAGGCATCGCTTATATTACAATCTAGTCTAGACAACATAACACAATGGTTGCGAAAATGGCGTATAAAATCTAACGAGACAAAATCTGTCCAAGCAACCTTCACAACTCGGCGAGATACTTGCCGTAAAGTTAAAATAAATAGATCCGAAATACCTTAATCCGATGAAGACAAAGTACTTGGGCTTACATCTTGATAAAAAGCTTACTTGGAAATCTCATATTTTCAAAAAACGGAAAGCTTTAGGCCTCCGATCTCGAAATATTTTCTGGCTTTGTGGGATATGGCTTCTCACTCAAACTTGGAAATCCTCCAGCGCTTCCAGTCAAATACCTTGCGAACTATAACTAATGCACCCTGGTACGACACCAACTCCCAGATTCACAGAGAGCTTGAAATTCCAACTGTAAAGAATGAAATAAGAAAAGTTTCCAGAAGGTATAAAGCACGGCTCACATTACACCCAAATAAACTGGCGTCTAAACTTATGTAAGTGTAGTGACTTAATACCAACACACATAAACAACAACACATAAGAAACACTTTACATAAAAAACAACTTATAATCTAATATTATTAAACGAGCTAAAATTGTATGTATATATATATATATATATATATATATATATATTTTCAGACTTTATTTCCAAAACGGGTGCAGCGATTTTGATGAAACTTGGGGGTTAGGTACATATGTGAACAAAATTAGGATTGGGCTGGGTTTTAACTTATCAAAGGCTCCTGGAGGGGCGTGGCACAGCCCTAAACTTTTATTTTCATAACGTCATATCTTGAAAACTATTCAAGATATTGTGATGAAATTTGGTACACAGATGCAGATCATAAATGTCTTAAATTTTGCCAAAAGTGGGCGGAATCGGAAAAGTGGGCGTGGCACTTTTCAATAATTGAAAATTTTGATTCAATATTACTCAAAAACGGCACTGAGGATTTTCATAAAAATTTTATAGATAATACCACTAAGAGCAGTCATCATAACATGCTATGTCACTATACTGGCAAAATTCGTTTACGGGCGTGGCACAGCCCACAGTATTTATAAACATTATAATAAGAGAATTAACAACACAATCGTTCTGAAATTTCATATGGTGGATATACTTGCTATAAGGTACCTCAAGACGAAAAATGGGTGTAATAGTACCAGTGGGCGTGGCACCTCCCATACAAGCAAAACAGGTTAAATGTTATATTTATTGTACTATGAGAGTAATCTTCTTAAAATTTGGTGAGGAGTTGTCGGTTACTATAAGCTTTGAAATTAAATGCATTTCGACGGGATTGCTTCAGTGGGCGTGGCACCTCCCATACAAACAAAAACCGTTAAATGTTATATTAAGTGCACTATGGGAGTAATCTCATTAAAATTTGGTACAGAGATGTCGGTTACCAAAAATTTTTAAGTTAAATGGATTTCGACGAGATTTCGTTAGTGGGCGTGGCACGTCCCATATATACGAAAATCGTTGAATGTTGTATTTAGTGCACTATGGGAGGTATTTTCTTTAAATTTGGTGTAGAGGTGTCGATTACTATAAGCTTTGAAATTATATGGATTTCAACGGGATTGCGTAAGTGGGCGTGGCACCTCCCATACGTACGAAAAACGTTAAATGTTATTTAGTGTACTATGGGAGTAATTTTTGTAAATTTTTTGTTCCAATCGATAGAGAAAGCACGAAAAATAAAAAAAAATTTTTTGTTCCAATAGACTTTTAATTACAGTGGTGTAGTGTTAATATTGTAGTGGTCATTTTTAATATTTGACCACTTAGTGCGTCCTGAGCGATTTGCGGAATTTGTTGCTGTAAGGATATTTTCCTTGTCCTTTGGAGTATCCCGGAAGTAGTCACTCCATAAGTGACTACTTATCGAGGCGGTTCACTCCGAGTCACTTTGGGTCACTTTGAGTCACCGAGGTGAGTGAAAATCGCAATTTTGTGGTTTGCGTGCGATTTTGGTAGAATTGGTCTATAACACCTATAGGCCACGTTGGTGCAAACTCTTATCGCACCTAATTATGTTTTGCGATGCGTGCGATTTTTTGGATATTATTGCTGTAAGGATATTTTCCTTGTCCTTTGGAGTATCCCGGAAGTAGTCACTCCATAAGTGACTACTTATCGAGTTGGTTCACTCCGAGTCACTTTGGGTCACTTGGAGTCACCGAGGTGCGTGGAAATCGCAATTTTGTGGTTTGCGTGCGATTTTGGTAGAATTGGTCTATAACACCTATAGGCCACGTTGGTGCAAACTCTTATCGCACCTAATTATGTTTTGCGATGCGTGCGATTTTTTGGATATTATTGCTGTAAGGATATTTTCCTTGTCCTTTGGAGTATCCCGGAGGTAGTCACTCCATAAGTGACTACTTATCGAGGCGGTTCACTCCGAGTCACTTTGGGTCACTTGGAGTCACCGAGGTGAGTGGAAATCGCAATTTTGTGGTTTGCGTGCGATTTTGGTAGAATTGGTCTATAACACCTATAGGCCACGTTGGTGCAAACTCTTATCGCACCTAATTATGTTTTGCGATGCGTGCGATTTTTTGATAATTATTGTTGCAAGTATATTTTCCTTGTTCTTTGGAGTATCCCGGAGATAGTCACTCCATAAGTGACTACTTATCGAGGCGGTTCACTCCGAGTCACTTTGGGTCACTTGGAGTCACCGAGGTGAGTGAAAGTCGCGATTTTGTGGTTTGCGTGCGATTTTTGTAGAATTGGTCTATAACACCTATGGGCCACGTTGGTACAAACTCTTAGCGCATCTAATTATGTTTTGCGGTGCGTGCGATTTTTCGATTTTATTACT
This sequence comes from Meiosimyza platycephala, assembly GCA_963662105.1. Lineage (NCBI taxonomy): Eukaryota > Metazoa > Arthropoda > Insecta > Diptera > Lauxaniidae > Meiosimyza > Meiosimyza platycephala. The sequence continues at coordinate 50,238,247 of OY759209.1, read as the reverse complement.
GTAAGGATATTTTCCTTGTTCTTCGGATTATCCCGGAGGTAATCACTCCATAAGTGACTACTCATCGAGGTGGTTCAGCCCGAGTCACTTTGGGTCACTTGGAGTCACCGAGATGAGTGAAAATCGTGGTATTGCGTGCGATTTTTGTAGAATTGCTCTACAACACCTATTGGCCACGTTGGTGTAAAAACTTTGCGCATCTAATTATGTCTTGCGGTGCGTGCGATTTTTTGATTTTATTACTGTAAGGATATTTTCCTTGTTCTTCGGATTATCCCGGAGGTAATCACTCCATAAGTGACTACTCATCGAGGTGGTTCACCACGAGTCACTTTGGGTTACTTGGAGTCACCGAGATGAGTGAAAATCGTGATATTGCGGTTTGCGTGCGATTTTTGTAGAATTGCTCTATAACACCTATTGGCCACGTTGGTGTAAAAACTTTGCGCACCTAATAACGTTTTGCGGTGCGTGGAATTTTTTTTTTTTTGGATGTTTACGAAGTTCGTGAACCAAAGTGACTTTAAGTGACCCAACGTTACTCGGGGTGAACCGCCTCGATGAGTTGTCACTTATGGAGTGATTACCTCCGGGATAAGCCGAAGAACAAGGAAAATATCCTTACAGCAATAAAATTTAAAAAATAGCACCAACCGCTAAACGTAATAAGGTGCGATAAATTTTTGTACCAAAGTGGCTTATAGGTTTTACCCCTCGTACTAACTGTACAATCGGTTGCGCTCTTTTATATAAATGCTGCGATATCTCAGTCGATTTAGTGTCCAATTTAAATGAAATCGAGCCATTTTGCATTATCCTTTTCATTTCTATTCACTCTTGGTCCAAATCCACTCTTTTCATAAACACTTTTGCATCAGACCACAATTTGACGAAACTAAAAACGAAGCAAAATTGTTGAAAAAAATGGAACAGAAAAAAGTAAAGAGAAGTTGAAGCGTGAAAGTGAAAAGTCAACTTTTTTCAACAAATTCCATATTTTTTCAACCTCAAAACGAAAAACCGAACAGTGGTCGGTCTCCAGGTACTAATATTTATTATTTGTAATATTTTTTAAGAATTAAAAATTTGTTTTTTATGTTAAAAAAATTAAAATTCAATTTAAAACAAATATTCAAAATTTAAAAATGTTATATAGTTAAAATATAAAAGTTAAATAAAATAAAAATTAAATAAATAGACCAAGCTCTATACTGGCGATCCTGCCTTATTGACGAACTATACATATTCGGACCATCTTCCTAAAATTCTTTCCGCGATTACAACGAAATTCAACAGAAAAAAACAAAGAAACAATCGCTGCGGCTGCTGTCCATCAATTGAAGTCGCAACATTACGACCATTTTAACTACAACTAAAGCCATCATCATCAACACACATCATCAACATCATCAGCAACATCATAAAACACCGCTTTCAATGCACATCATTCGACACCAGATATTGGTGCAATTGACCAAATGGCTTTTCCAACATGCTACTGCGCAACAACAGCATCAATTGGAGAAAAAATCAAAAACACCAGCACATTCAACAATTCGCTCTTCAACAACAGTAACGTAGTTTTATTTTTAACACACTTGTATTTCAACCACTTAGACCTAACTCCACACCAATTCAATCAATAACAATTACACCAAAATCTTCTCACACCCACACAACCAAGAAGATCATACATTACTCCATACACATTTTTCTTTTCAACACAATATTTTGATTATTATATAAAGTACGATAAAACCACGATCCAGGATCTGGTTAACTTTACTATAAATAATCAAAATAAAGACTTAACTATGAATAAGCCGCAAACATAGCGTGTCATAAAGTCATACACAAACACACACAATTTTTTTTTAGAAGGGGGAGTAATGTAGTGACTTAATACCAACACAGAAACACTTTACATAAAAAACAACTTATAATAATATTTATTATTTGTAATATTTTTTAAGAATTAAAAATTTGTTTTTTATGTTAAAAAAACTAAAATTCAATTTAAAACAAATCTTCAAAATTTAAAAATGTAAAATAGTTAAAATATAAAAGTTAAATAAAATAAAAATTAAATAAATAGACCAAGCTCTATATAAGCATCGAATACCTTTTCCAGGCTCAAAAGAAAAGTACCTCAAGATTTACTACATTAACGGAAGTTAATTTAAACAAATAAGCTTGTGTCACTGGACGCAGGCCTTACATGCTGAATTCAATTTTTTAGTCTTATTTCAAATTTAAATGTAAAACATTGTAAAATGTCATATAAATTCAACAGAATACAATAATAAATGATTACAAAAAAAAAATATCTAGAGAACCACGACTCTGCCCATTCTAAAGTAAATTGCAAAATGATTGCTAAGATTTCATTTACTCTCTGAAAAAAAAAATCAATAAAATTAAACATACCAAAAGACGAAAATTTTCGATTTTAATTTTTAAATTGCAAAATTATTGCTTACAACTTAAGATTAAAAAATTTTCAATACAATAATTAGAAATAGACGTAAAATGCTAACTTTTATGCCGAAACGGCTTTTCTCTCTGACGTGTACATTTTGAAATACAAGCGTCCGAGAATTCATGTATGTGATTTTTAAAAAATCGTATTTTCGAAAATAAGTCCGCAAAAACTTTTCCAAAAACACGTATCGAATATTTTTAGACAAAGTATCAAAAAAAAAAAAATTGTTAATGTAAAACCTAGGTAGAATGACCCATATGCTTTTGTTAATTAATATTACAAATAAAACAGGAAAAAGTATACTGTTTTTTTTTTGCTTTGAATTTTATACTTAAATTAAGGCCCCACGTACAACTTAGTTTTATATAATTTATATGAGTATAACTACATCATCACTTGTTTTTTTAAACAACGGATTGTAGTATTTATCACTATAATTTGTACCTTTAATGTTTTATCCTCTTTGGTTTACTTTATATTTATGTATTGGTTTGTTATATTGACGAATAAAACTTAACTAAACAAAAAAAAAAATTAGACACGTGTAGTCAATTTTTGATCACGAGTCAATTGTAGATACTTACTTAGGACAGATTTAAATTAAATCTGTAAACGCAAATTTAAAAGTTAATAGTTTGAAATGAAATATTTGCGCATTTCTACTTAATTTTGAGGTACTTACTTAGCTTTTAATAAAATTTGTTGATACCGTAACATACACCGTTATAAGGATTCAAACATGCGATTGTTTGAAAAAACGCAGTGGTAACTTGTGCGTAGCCGCAGGTGTAATTATGTCGAAAATATACTTACTTTTACTATTGGGCGCGCATTTTGGTAGGTGCACAATATACATGTTCAAAAAAATCTCATATTCTAGTCTTCTTCGGGAACACTCGAAATTCGAAAATTTATTCACACTAGAGTTAGCTCACTGGTTGAAATTCAACCATTATAGAGACAATACAAAACAGTTCAGTACAACTTACCTGCTTAAATGAAATCATGGTATCTAGTTACTCTATCCCTACCCCTACCTCTATCCCTTCCTAAGAGTTCAATCTAGCTTCATATCCAATTTCATTAAAACCGGTCCATTAGCTTAGCTGTGTAAACATGCTCACTGAAAGATTACAGTTTTTAGTACGCTTCCATAGAGCTCAGTCTATCTCCATACCAAATTTCATCAAATTCGGTCCATTAGTTTAGCCGTGGCAGTATATTTTCCTGTTAGGGGCGTGCCGCTCCCTACTATTAGAAACACAATTACATTCTGCACTTCGCCACTTCACAGCCTTTCCAAAAAAAAAGTGAGTATGTTGTGTTATGGCAGTTAAAAAGGGATGTAACCGTTTTGCCACTGCCCATTTGTATGTAGATTAAGAACTACCCAACATAGTGCGTCTTGAGTTTTCCAAAAAAAATGGGGACAATTCGGACAAAATCATATTTTTTTTAAGTTTTATAAATACACAAAAAACGTAAATGTACCTCATGGAGCCGTGAACGAGATCAAAATGCTATCATTTAATTGGTTAACGCTTTTTTATGGGGCAATCATGTGCGTATGTTTTCTTTATTTTACTTGACTTAACGGCACATACGTTTTGAAGCGCACACCTATGACACCTTACCTTTCCAATGATAACAGTTTCATTCCCCTCTCTTTATAATCTATATATTAATACGTGAACATTGAAACTTATGGTACACTTTTTTAGTAGTTATTATAAAGAGGGGGGAATGAAACTTACTTATATCATTTTAAAGGTACTGTTTTGTAGATATGCACAAAGAAAAAATAATTTGTAATATGTGCTGTTAAGACAGGTAAAATAAAGAAAACATACGCGCATGATTCCCTCATACAAAACGCTTTAACCAACGCATTTTGATCGCGTTCATTGCTGCATGAGGTACAGGCAAGGTAAGGTGAGGTGAAATGAGGTCCATGGACAAAGATGTTTTGTTCGTCATTGGTCGGAAAGATTCTTCCAAAGTTAAAACTTGGTACGGTCGAGTTTCCACCACAATACGATACTAGTAAATAATAAAAAAGTGTACAAGTTAAAAAAAAGTACTTCTAGGGTTGCTACCAGAGTACTTTTTTCTTCTTTAATTTTTTTTTGCATTTTTTTTACGATTTTCCTGATAAGGAATTACCAAAAAATATGTTATCGCTATCTTTTAAGCCTACATAGGTATCTGTCGACATTTGAAAAAACAACCTCTTTCGATCTACGGTAATAATTCAATATAGCGTAAGTCTTGCGTTGAATCAAAAAGTTCATTAGTCCACAGATATGTACCTATATGGAAAAAAATTATGATCTCTGCGCAAGTACAGCTTTGGTGTTTCTTGTGTAACAGCTTAAATCCTTTGCTATATATATATATATATATATATATATATATATATTATTATTATTAGCATTAATTATAAAATGTTGTCAAACCATTTGAAAAAGTTGTTCTAGAGTAACTTAAAAACATTCATTTTGTTTGTTTTTAATGAACTTTAATACCTACATTCCAATATTGACAAAAAAAAATTTTACCCCTCTTAAATAACGAAAAACTGCTTACTCCAGAAGAACTTTTAAAAATGCATTTAAAAATCTGAAAAAATTCATGTGATGTTCTTTCATGATGTAGAACGTGAAGCTAAAGTATCGGCAAGAAATTCGAAAAAATTTTTTATTTTGAATAACCCTAGTCTAATATTCATACTTACTTGATATTTTTCTCTAACTTAAAACTGCTGTAAATTTGTTGCAAAATGGCCTAAAAGGTTCTACAAAATCTTAAATTGTAGATTTTAATGTCAGCTATAAGGTAAGTATTCAATAAGAGATGAATATGAAAGACAACACATCAGGGGTCGATTAAATCTATAACCGACCCGCTCGTTTTGAAAAAAAAAGCTTCATCACTATGTTTCAAACGTTATATCATCGAGCCTGCTGGACCAAAAAAGTCTTACCATATCTTGTTTTAAATGTTTTTGAGAGCTCTTTCGAATGAGATCTTGTACATTAAAAAAAGTTAATTTTATTTAAAGCACGATGACTTTTTTCTTTAAAAAACTCTTAAATTTCGCTTTTTTAAAGCAGTTTTCGTTATTTAAGAGGGGTAAAAAAAAAAAAAAAAAAATGAATGTTTTTAAGTAACTCTAGAAGAACTTTTTCAAATGGTTTGACAACATTTTATAATTAATGCTAACAATAATAATAATAAAAATATATTTTTGCTTTGAGCCACCTTAAAAATTGCATTTAAAAGTCTGAAAAAATTAATGTGATGTTCTCTCATGATGTAGAACGTGATGCAAAAGTATCAGCAAGAAATTCGAAAAAATTGTTTTTTCTGAACAACCTTAATATACATACTCGAATAAGAATAAATTTTCGAATTTCAAGCGTTTCCCAAGAATTCTAGAACATTTTTGAATGTATTAATTTTTATGCTAGACATTTTGCTTTAATTTCCTTAAAACATGTATGTACATTAGGGTGGTTTAAAATGCAATACATGTTCCGTGCTCAGGCCCGAAAATATATCTTTAGACCATGGAGCTATTGTGCCAAAATTTCAACCGAATCCAACCACGGGAAGGCGTGTCAGTGGGTCGATTTGTATGATTTTTGTGCATTTTCGAGACGATTTTTTGGTATTATTTCTTTTAATTAAAAAAAATATCAACTTCGAGGTATATTCGTGGTTATTATTTTTTACATGATGTGATATGAAATATGTGTGAAAATTGGAAATCAGAAAATCGCCACAAATTTGAGTATTGATACGAATGTGAAAAATACTAAAAAATCTGACATACTTCCACTTTGCCCGTTCGAAACCATACCTATTTTATATTTTTCGACCACGGCACTATGCGCAATCGATTGAAAATCTTTTTTTACGTAGTAAACGATATGTTAAAGATTTTTTTATACCAACGATGCGATCTGGAGAAATATTTAATTAATAAAAGCTAGCATTTTCGTCATATGAAAATAAAGATTTTTAGTTTATTTTTGTACAAGATACGCTAATAATTTTTTTCAGTTTTCGGCGGCCATTTAAAGTAATTTTTAAAACTGATCTTCGTCCTTCATTATCTGTTTGTTGAAATTCTGCGGTGTCATTCACAACATGGATTTTCTGGAAAAAGGACTCATTTGCTGGCCAAATGACGAATCGTACAAGTGTTTGAAAATTGTGGCCCAAACATTACATATTGTGAACGACACCGCAAAAAGAACTATTGCTCTTGTGCAAAATTTCAACAAACGGATAAAGGAGCACGAAAATCAGATTCACAAAATACTTAAAGTGGCCGCCGAAAACTGAAAAAAATTTACAAAATCGACAAATGTGAAATATTATTTTCATATGACGGAAATGCTTGCTTTTATTAATCAAATATCTCTCCAGATCGCATCGTTGGTACAAAAAATCTTTGAATATCGTTTTCTGTGTAAAAAAAGATTTCCAATCGATTGCGCATAGTGCCGTTGTCGAAAAATATAAATTAGGTATGGTTTCAAACGGGCAAAGTGGAAGTATGTCAGATTTTTTAGTATTTTTCACATTCGTATCAATGAATCAATACTCAAATTTGTGGCGATTTTCTGATTTACAATTTTCACACATATTTCACATCATACTGAGTCTGTAAAAAATAATTACCACGAATAAACTTCAAATTTTATTTTTTTTTTAAGTAAAAGAAATAATACTAAAAAATCATTTCGAAAATGCACAAAAAACATAGAAATCGGCCCACTGACACGCCTTCCCATAGGCCGATTTGGGTGAAATTTTGGCACAAGGGCTTCAGAGGCTCAATGTATATTTTCAGGCCTGAGCACCAGAAATTAGACCAGAATTTTTCCATACGATTTTGAACCAGTCTAATGTACATATATAAAATCTAAATGTTTTCTTGTAACAACAGGCTACGTTTTCGATAAATTACACGTTGTTCTCTATGTGACTTTTGTGTTTTCCGAAAATGAGGCAGCAGTTCATCAAATTCAATTTTGCTTTTATATTGTAGCGACTGCGTATCACTACTAATAAATAATAAGAATATTTTTTAGTTGCTTTAAACATATTCACATTTTTTACTTACGTTTGTATCTGTCCCCAATAATTTGGCACACACTGCAAACGATTTTTCAGCATATTAAACGCCTCCGTTTGTGGCAAAAGCATTAGAATACCAAATAAAGCTTGAGACAAGTGTTGTGCATCAGCAGATTGGTTCGATTTTGAAACTAATGTTAAACGCAGAGCTAATAAAAAACTTTTAAGTTATACATACTTAAAATAAAATAAGATAAAAGGCTTACATGCAAACACGGGTGACTCAATCAATTGCACAAGTTTATCCAACTCTGTCAGTAGTTCCAATGTAATTTCAATCTCAGCACTAAAAAAAGGATAGTTTTATTTAAAAATGTAAGCATGTGTTATATCTTACATTAAATACAATTCTCTTATAGAAAAGTCTAACACAACGTGACCATATGTTTATTTCTCGCTAAAACGCGGAGCAGCAAAAAGATCATCAAATTTTTTTTGACCAAATCGCGTATATACGCTCATATACAAAAATTAAAAAACAAGTAATTTTAATTTTATATTTGCTCAACATAAAACAAAAAAGAAATTGAGAGGATTAGTCTTCTAAGCCTGTTTTTTACGTAAAGAACAAACTAAATTTGATTAACTAATTTCACTTAAGACAGGGCCGCCAGAACGTATAAAACTCGAGTGTGATAACGGATGATTAGGGGAGGAGGGAGAGTCCTTTGACTGGGGGAGAAAGGTTTGAGACTACAATGTACACCTATTTTATCGCCAATAAAGATAAACAATAAATTAGCACATAAGAGCTTTATATTTATTCATTGCACATAATAAAATATACTGCTAAGGAGGTTCGGAAGTGATATTCGTGGGGAACAGACGCGTTTGAATTCTAGCTCTGCTGTTTTTGTTAAAAATCGCTTTATATCGTCAACTTTGAATCAAAAAATTTAGCAATATGCCGAGCGAGTGTAAACAAAAAGTGGAGCGTAATCATCAAGCAAAAATTAAATGCATAGTTTGCAATGAATTTTACCATTGCAGCTGTGTTGGCTTGACAGACAGTGAAATAAAATATATGCAAACAAACAATATGATGTACAAATGTAAAAAATGTTTGAGTACGAGACGATCTTCGGGTGCTACTTTTCGCTCTCCACCACTTTCTCCTACCCCCCCTGCTGATAACAGCGAAATAATTGTTGCATAATGGACAACATGTTTGAACAGTGTAGCTTTACAACAACAACCACCCCGTCAGCTGCAGTGAACGAAACAAAACAGTGTGATGATCGTTTGATTACGTTAGATTTTGTTGTTTTTTTGGCATAATGACATCGTGCCAGGTCTGGCCAGAAGATATTTTTATTGAGCGTATGTTTTTTCTCAATAAACTGCTTCAGTTTTGTCAAGCATTGACTGATATACACATCAGAATTAACCGCGACTGCATAGCTTGGTCGAAAATACGGAGCTGAGATACCTTTCGATGAAATGGCAATCCACATCAGCACTTTCGGTTCAAATTTCATTTTTCCAGCATATTTGACTTCGTTTGGTGTTGCATCGTAATTGTCAGTGTAGAAAGAATCATTCCCACTAAGGGAACTGTTCGAACAGTGAAGTACTTTTCAGCATCCATTATGATGACTTTTCCATGAGTGAAATGCTTAATACGGAGTGCGCGACAACATTTCGGTATTTTTGCAAGCTGTTTTTCGGTGTACTTCGGTGCGTTTGTACGTTTTCGGACTTGTACCTTATTTTTCTTCAAAATTCGATGCACAGTAGATTGCGAAATACCGAATTTTCGTGAAAGTTTCCTTTGGGATTGACCAACTCTGTCTTTTGCGCGTGAAAGCAGATTCTTCGTATTTTTTCTATTAAGAGTAGCAGGCCGACCTGATTTTTTTTTTATTTGTGATTTTGTGAAATCAAAGTAAAAGTATCGTTACATCTAAACTGTAAACAACTTTGTGATCTGCTTGTAACGAAGTTTTCCGGGGTAAGCGTCAGGCGGTTGTCCAGGATTATTTCTCGTTGGGTTTCGTTACAAAAACATTTATTTTTGTTGCATTATTAATTCTTTATTTGTTATACTTATAATAATTTATACATATGTACATATGTTCTTAAATATATTTTCTATAAAAAAAACTGCTGTAAACAATATTATGGTTCTGAAATGTATGACAGACAAGTTGTCGGTTCGAAGGCGCGTTGTCGTATATTAACGTGGAGTCACCTGGAATGTGTAGAGGTGGACAACAACAAAAAAGAGAACGAAAAATTATGCGTGGAGGTTAAAAAAATAGTAAACAATAAACAGGTGGGAAGAACTTCTCAAATGTCATATGCTGAAGCTGTCAAGAAAAGTGTTATACCAAACATACAAGCGTTGCCACAGTTGAGAAAAAAATCGCCTTTGATCTCAACTCCCAAAAATAAACATAAAACGGACAAAACAAAAGAAGATCTAAATAAAAACGTATCACCTACTAATTTGAGAATTTCTAACATCGAAAATAGAACCAATGGTGTTATAGTTATTGAAAGCGAAAATCACCAAGAACGAGAAAAAATAAGGGATGCTATTGAAAAGACAATGAGTGAAAACTACCATGTGAAAGTACCAATTACAATGAACCCAAGATTTGTAATGACTAATATGAAATTTAAACATGATAGCAAAGATATTCTTCAAAAATTGAAAAAACAAAACTCAGTAATTGAAAAGAGCCATCTGAAATTAATAAAATACTCCGAAATGAAAAAATTAACCGAGTTTATTACAATGCCATAATAGAAGCAGATAATGATTCCTTTCCAAATATACTATGTGCCGAAAAGCTTAACATAGGTTGGGAAAGATGTAAAATATATGATGCAGTTGAAGTGAGATGGTGTTTTAAATGCAAAGGATTTAATCACAAAACAGTTGAATGTAAGAATGATGAAATATGCTTAAAATAATTAGAAAATCATAAAACAGTCGAGTGTGAAAAAGAAAAATTAATGAAATGTATTAACTGTATCCGTACGAATAAGAGACTGAATTTAGGGTTAGATGAAGATCATGAAACTTTAAGTAGAATATGCCCAGTGAACCTAAATAAACTCGATATTAAGAGAAAACAGATAGGATATTAGCAATTAAATAAATTAAATGGTATATATACAAATATCCAGGGATTAACCAATAACTTCGAGCAACTTGAAATAATTGTAGAAAATAACAAAGTAGATTTTTTGATATTAACTGAAACACACATGACTGAGGCTATACAAGAAAAAGAAATTGAGATTAAAAACTATAAACATAAATCTTGTAAATCAAACTCAACAAGAACAGGAAGTGTAATTATATACATAAAAAATAATTGGAATGTAACTAAAATAATTGAAAAATCTATTGATTCAAAAATGTGGATGTTAGCCTGTGAATGCAAGTATGATGATCAAGATTTTATAATTATGGCTGTATACAGATCACCCAGTGGCTCAGAAAGAGAATTCTGTGATTGTTTTCAAGATCATATTGAACAATTAACGGAAAATGCTAAAAATATTATTATTGCTGGCGATTTTAATATCGACTGGTTTAAAAATGAGCTCTACAAACAAGAAATTGAAAGAATTTTAAATGACAACTGCCTAAAACAGATAGTTGAAAATTTCACAAGAGTTACCCAATATTCAAGTACTTTAATTGATTATGTGATAACGAATATGTATAATTTAAAAGTAAATATAGATTCGAATAACAAAATATCTGATCACGAGACAATTAATATGGAAATTACCTTAAGAAAAAATGGAAAATCAAACACGAAAAAGTGTGAGATTACAACATTTAAATATAATAAAGAAACTTCTCAAACGAAATTAAAGAAAATATTATATCATTCAGTCCAACAGTTGACATTCATTGTAACGCAGTAAATCTGGAAAATGTATTTAAAAATACGGTTAAAAAAATTTATTAAAACAAAATTAATACATGATGTGGTGACATTAGGAGAAATTGAAATGTCAAAATTGACAGAAAAGAACTTGATATTGTTTGTACTACGTTTTTTTGTTCCTCCTTTCTTTCCTTTTTCTTTTTGATTCAGCAACTACGCTACCCGTATTCTCGAGTTAATAATGAAATCGTTAAAATTTTAAGTAATCTTAAATTCATAAAATAAATGTGATATTTACTTTTGTATTAAAAATAAACCAGCACGTTTTTTAATTTAAGTTTCTTGAGGTAAGGTAAACCATAACTTTACACATGATAACAACATTACAAGCAATTGGTTTAATGATGATATAAAATTATTAAAAAACAAAAAAATTGAAGCATATCGAAAAGCTCGTATATTAAAACCAAATGCGAGTTGAGATCAATATAGGAGAATAAGAAATGAATATAAAGTTAGCATAAACAATGCAAAAAATAGTTTCATTAATAAAAGAATTGAAACAGCAAATACACAGAAACAAATGTGGGCTGAAATAAAAAATCTGGTTTTAAAACAAGGCCGAAATGACATAGAAAACATAAAATTCGACGGAGTTGAATACGCGAAAGACTGTGAATTGGCAAATAATTTTAACGAATACTTTATCAATAGTATAAAAGAAATCACAGACTCGATTGAGAATATAACCTACAATAACAAAAAAAAAAAAAAAACGAAAACAAATATAAACTCAAAATAGTGACTGATAACGAACTTAAAATGATTATAAAAAACCTAAAAAATAAATCAGATTTTGAAAAAATTAACACAAAAATGATATTAGATAACTGGAATATACTCGGTCGATCAATTCTGAATATAATAAATATGTCACTAATAAAAGGAGAATTTCCAAGATCATGAAAAGACTCGATGATAACACCCGTTGAAAAGATATCGAAAACAAAGAGATGTGAGGAATTCAGACCAATAAACTCGTTGAAAACATTGGAAAAAATTTTAGAAAAGGTGGTCAAAGAACAACTTGAAAATTTTATGGAAAAAACCCAATTATTTATAAAATACCAATCAGGATTCAGAAAAAAATACTCTTACGAAACTGCTGCAAATTTTGTTGTAAGCGACTGGAAAAATGCAGGAAACCAAAAAATAATGGTGCTGTTCTTGGACTTTAAGAGAGCTTTTGAAACCATCAACAGAGAAATTCTTTTGAAAAAATTGTTTATGTATGGTGTTGAGGATACTGAACTTAAGTGGTTTGAATCGTATCTAAAACAAAGAATGCAGAGAACAAAAGTTAACAATGAAATTTCAAATTTCCTAGGAGTAGAAAATGGAGTCCCACAAGGGTCAATTTTGAGCGTACTATTATTTATAATCTATATCAATGATATGTGTAAAGTTATAAAAAATTGCAAAATTATATTATATGCAGATGACACATTATTGTACACTGAAGGAATAAATGTATATGAATGCAAATTGAAACTAGTAAGCGATATTGAAAAAGTTAATGTATGGTTAAAAATGAACAAATTGAAGCTAAATGAGCCAAAAACAAAATAAATGGAAATTAACATGAACAGTGAAGAAAATATTGAAATAAACGGTCAAACCATTGAAAAAGTCGATACAATTAAATACTTGGGAGTTGTAATAGACAAACGGTTAAAATTTGGAGAGCATATTGAATATATTTGCAAAAAAATAGGCAAAAAAAAATTGGGTTTTTTAAAAGAATACGGAATAAAATCAACATCATAACAGCAATTAAAGTGTATAATGTTATGATAAAGCCATATTTTGAATATTGTTCCACTATTCTACATACATGTTGCAATACTGGTCATATTCAAAGACTACAAAAATTACAAAATAAAGCAATGCGAAGTATTCTAAAATGTAATAGATATACTAATATTGAAGTAATGTTAGATACTCTAAAATAGCTTAATGTAAACCAAAGGATAAAGTTAAACACCCTATTATTTATACATAAAATAAAGAACGGAAACGCACCATCATATCTATTAGACCAAATCAAATCTGTAGGAAATGAACAACCATATTTGCTCCGAAATGCAAGAGATTTCAGGATAAAGCATCAATGCACTACCGCGGCGCAAAATTCACTTTTTTATAATGGTCTTCAGTTATTCAATCGGCTACCAAGCCACATTAAGTTTGAAAAAAAATTTTAATGTATTTAAAACAAAATGTATAGAATATATTAAAAGATAGATTTAAATTTAATTATTTATTGCAAAGAGTATTAATAATACTAATAAAAAACACTCTCTAGATCAAAATGTCTACCACGTCGTTAATATCGACGAAGAAAACCGATGTGCATGTATGAAGCACAAGTTGAAAGCTCGATGGCGCGTTGTCGTATATTAACGTGGAGTCACCTGGAATATCTACCACGTTGTTAATATCGACGAAGAAAACCGATGTGCATGTATGAGGCACAAGTTGTAAGCTCGATGGCGCGTAGTCGTATATTAACGTGGAGTCACCTGGAACGTCTACCACGTCGTTAATATCGACGAAGAAAACCGATGTGCATGTATGAAGCACAAGTTGTAAGCTCGATGGCGCGTTGTCGTATATTAACGTGGAGTCACCTGGAATATCTACCACGTTGTTAATATCGACGAAGAAAACCGATGTGCATGTATGAAGCACAAGTTGTAAGCTCGATGGCGCGTTGTCGTATATTAACGTGGAGTCACCTGGAATATCTACCACGTTGTTAATATCGACGAAGAAAACCGATGTGCATGTATGAAGCACAAGTTGTAAGCTCGATGGCGCGTTGTCGTATATTAACGTGGAGTCACCTGGAACGTCTACCACGTCGTTAATATCGACGAAGAAAACCGATGTGCATGTATGAAGCACAAGTTGTAAACTCGATGGCGCGTTGTCGTATATTAACGTGGAGTCACCTGGAATGTCTACCACGTCGTAAATATCGATGAAGAAAACCGATGTGCAAGTATGAAGCACAAGTTGTAAGCTTGATGGCGCGTTGTCGTATATTAAAGTGGAGTCACCTGGAATGTCTACCACGTCGTTAATATCGACGAAGAACGATGCGGAAAGTCTGAGTGCACGGTGCAGACTGACTGCTGAGTGCCAACGCCATGTCTAAATTAACGTGGAGTCACCTAGAATGTCTACCAAGTCGTTTAATATGGACGAAGAACGATGTGGACAGCCGGAGCAAACACTGAAGACTGACTACTGAGTGAAAAAGCGATGTCCATATTAACGTGGAGTTACCTAGAATGTCTACCAAGTCGTTAATATGGACGAAGGACGATGCAAAATGTCTGAGCGCACGATGCAGACTGACTGCTGAGTGACAACGCGATGTCTATATTAACGTGGAGTCACCTAGAATGTCTACCAAGTCGTTAATATGGACGTCATCTAGAATGTCTACCAAGTCGTTAATATGGACGAAGAACGATGCGAAAGGTCTGAGCGCACGATGCAGACTAACTGCTGAACGACAACGCGATGTCTATATTAACGTGGAGTCACCTAGAATGTCTACCAAGTCGTTTAATATGGACGAAGAACGATGTGGACAGCCGGAGCACACACTGAAGACTGACTACTGAGTGCAAAAGCGATGTCCGTATTAACGTGGAGTTACCTAGAATGTCTACCAAGTCGTTATAATGGACGAAGAACGATGTGGACAGCCGGAGCACAAACTGAAGACTGACTACTGAGTGCAAACGCGATGCCCATATTAACGTGGAGTTATCTAGAATGCCTACCAAGTCGGTAATATGGACGAAGAACGATGTGGACAGCCGGAGCATACACTGAAGACTGACTACTGAGTGCCAACGCGATGTCTATATTAACGTGGAGTCACCAAGAATGTATACCAAGTCGTTAATATGGACGATGCGAAAGGTCTGAGCGCACGATGCAGACTGACTGCTGAGTGACAACGCGATGTCTATATTAACGTGGAGTCACCTTGAATGTCTACCAAGTCGTTAATATGGACGAAGAACGATGCGAAAGGTCTGAGCGCACGATGCAGACTGACTGCTGAGTGACAACGCGATGTCTATATTAACGTGGAGTCACCTAGAATGTCTACCAAGTCGTTAATATGGATGAAGAACGATGCGAAAGGTCTGAGTGCACGATGCAGACTGACTGCTGAGTGACAACGCGATATCTATATTAACGTGGAGTCACCTAGAATGTCTACCAAGTCGTTTAATATGGACGAAGAACGATGTGGACAGTCGGAGTACACACTGAAGACTTACCCCGCTCGACTGTCTTGATGCTGAATTTATATGTTTATTCATATCGTCGATCGGTTGCGCAGTCACGTCGCTGTTTAGCTCGTCTTATTGTTTGATGTTGTAGTCGCTCATGTTGTTTTGTGTATGATCATGCAGTTGCGCTGTTTGATGTTTTAATCACTTATGTTGGCTTGTAGGTACGCCGTGTTGCGTCTTGAGATTTTTTAGTCGTTGATGTTTTTGAATTTCTTAAGCTCTTCTTATTTCTTTTTATAACTAATTTTTATTGATTTAATTAATATTTAATGATAAAAATAAAAAAAAATAAGCTTAGATTTAGGAATTCATTTTGTAGTTTCTTAAAAGTAGACTAAGGTGGTAACAAAAAAAATAGGATTTTATTATATATATTTAAATAATTTTCCTAAGTTTCTTATATCTGCGTGATTTTTATTGGCTGGGTAAAAATCATCGTCACATGCTAACGGGATAATTACTTGCCAATGTACAGTATTTAGTCTCAAAACTTATGAATCACCCCTTAGTTGCAATAAAAAATATGCAAGCGCAAGCTCTTTCGATGTTTCATGCTCTACAAGTACAAAAAAAAATTAGCTATTGAAAAAGGTCGACAACCTAGAAAAGGAAGTAGAGTAAGGACTGTCACAGAAAAAACTTATGGTTTGTTTTTTAGTTATAAAAAAATACCCAGTAACTTTTTTGTTTATCTCTCTTTTTTTTAATAATATGTAGTGTTCAGAATATAAATAACTAAACACTAATTAGCAATTTTTTTTTCTATAAAAATTTCTTACTTTTTTCTTAAGGCCCTTTATTAAATTTTGCACAGTTGTTTCATCGACAGTACGGTACGATTTTTCCACTTAGCTCTGAAGTCTTGCAAATTTTTTGCAGTCTTGCCACTCTTTCGAAGATCTCTTTTCATTAGAGCCCAATATCTTTCAATTGGACGACAAAATGAATAAAACAATCATTATTTTCAATAATTTGTCGAAAACAGACCATTGAATTTAAAAATATGTTGAACTATTTAATCTAATGGATGGTAACACGAAAATGCCAAATTCATTCTTCTGATAAATTCTGGCCAAGAATAGATGATGTTCAAATTGGAAGCAACGTATGTTGTACAATCAGAAGAATTGAAAACATATTTCGGGAACAAAAGTGCATACATCTTCTCTAAGCATTTCATTATTGTTATTGAATATGTAACTGCCTGGGTGAATTATCGCCAAACCAAAAGATAAACCTTCGCCAAAAATTTTTACTTTTATGAAAAACGGTTCTGAAATTATAAAATCCTAATCACCCAGAAACATAATTAATATGCGCCCAAAAGAAAATGGAATCTTTTTGATCAAAATAATTCAAGGAATAATAGATTCTGTAATAACAAAATTCAATGATAAAATATTTTTACAGTATCGGAAGAGAAGAATTACTTACAACAAAACGACCAAATCCGAGACGTGTTGGTAGCATTGAGAGAGCAAACACAGTGATAATGTTGACACTGGACAGTGTACCCAGCTTTTATACAAACATTTAAATAGATCTGCAGATTTTTCATTTGTTATATCTCGCAAAGTATTTCTTAGTTCACACAGTTCCGAGGATGTAAGTAGAATTATATTAAGAAGTCGCACCATTGTAGATGCAAACTTCATATTAATGATTTCCTCGTCAATAATTTCAGCGAAAGTGCGAAAAACATATTCAGCATTCAGAAGAACACAGAGTTGCCTGCAAATAAAATAAAAAAGTAGTTAAGCCAACGAAGTTCAAATAATATTTTCTAATAATAAGTTTTTTGCTGCAAGAAGATATTAGTCATAACATTCATGAACCTGGGGTTATGACATAAAACAATTTAAAAAACAGGTGATGCATTTTGTGGTTTGACAATTCCCTGTCAGCCTCAAATCCGTCCTTACCTATTTAATTTTCATTAAAAGTATCAGGTAACTCGAAATTTTTTGATAGATACATCTCGCCGTAGGTTTTACTTCTTGGCACAGGAAACTTTACGATGGAATACATTCTAAGCCTGAAATATAGTATATTGTACCTAATTATTTCAGAACATAGCAATTGAGTCCATTGATATGTTACATATAGTCCATTGATATGTTACATTGATCTTGCATTTTGGGTAGGACAAGATTTTTTTTCTGTTGTGTTGGGGGCTCAGCGTGAGCATAAAATGGATTTTCGGGATTGAAAGCCCCCAATTTGGCCGCCATTTTAGAAAATGGTTGTAAATAGTTCTTACGCGATATCTTGAGAACCGTACGTCTCACAAAAAATTGTTCAGACTTGTTTTGTAGAAAATTGAATTCCCTATAATTTTGATTCGAACACTTTTTACCGTAAAATTGAAAATGAAAAAGTTATAATTAAAAATATACAATAATATTCGGGTAAAATATCATTTAAGGGCGATCACTTTTTTTCTATTAATTTTTTAATTTTTTGTTTAAATTCGCGAGGTTTTAGGACAATTCAAAGGGATCAAACTAATTTTCTACAAAAAACAATTTAAAAAAAGTTTGTGAGACGTACGGTTCTTAAGATATCGCGGAAAAACGATTTCAATCGATTTTCAAAATGGCGGCCAAATGGTGGGGCTTTCAACCCCGAAAACCGAGTTTTATACTCACACTGAACACCCTTACACAACAAAAAAAAAATCTTGTCCTACCCAAAATGTAAGGTTCAGCCAAAATGTTTGAACATTTCAAGGGAGACAGATTACGCCAAGTGGGCATCCAAAATTCCACTTTGTTTCGATTAAAAGCTTTATATATCAATCTAAAGTACTTACCAATAGAATATTTTGTCTCAAAGGATTTATCGAAATTTCAACGGTTACTAGCTTTTTTTATGCAATGAAAATTTTCGACAAGTTTTATTGAAAAATTAATTCCTCTTAAAGTTGTTAACATAAAGTTATAAAATTTGGTACACATGTTAACAATTAATTGCACTTTCTATTTATGATACAAAAAAATTAATTATAATATTTTCACATTTTTTTAAAACTTTTAAATAAACAATCAATGATAATTTTTCTTTCTCAATACGAATAATTAAAGTTAGTATCAATTTGCTACAGAGTGCCGAAAATCTGGGCATGCAGACAAATTTACGGTTTTACCAAGATAAAAACCCAAAACACAAAGCGTACATAGTTCAATCCTGGTTAATATACAAGTGCCCATATTTGATAGCACCGCATAGTCGCCAGACCTAGATGCACCTGTAAATTTATGGGCGATATTGAAAAAAAATATCCGAATACTCAACATTTCAAACAAAAATGACATAAAATAGGAACTTAAAATTGAGTGGCGCCAGTGTCTCCAACTGAAAATTTTAGATTACCGTGTTGCTAGGGTTGAAATACCGAGTAAATGCATCAATTACGGTGTAAATTACCGTGTTATTATACACTGGTCAGAATGTAAAACCTTTTTATTAATTTTCATAAAAATCACTATCACAATAATATAAAAATGACTAGTCGTCAACATAAAAAAAGTATAGTACCGTACTTTAATGTTTGTATTTTCGTTGTGTTCTTATGTAATTTATTGTAATTATGTATATCTTATGGTTTTAATAATTACATATTTAAGTGTCAACCTTAACTTATTGTTTTTCATAAAAGTTACCCCTGAAGAAGCCTAAAACCAATTCGCGAAACGTGGGGAAAAAATGAAGTAAATTTGATTTATTTACGTTTGAAAATTATTTACCAAAAGCAAAAGCACAGTAGTCTCAAATCGAGTTTTAAGGTTCAAAATACGCTAGAGACCGCAAATCTTGTCGAAAATAAAAAATTTTTTTTAAAAGAAAGCTAACTAAAACGCCAATAAATCGTTGGAGCCCGAATTTTGAAAATTTTTTATATCCCTCAAATAAATATTTTACTATATGTATTCAACTTTTCGAAAATTGAAAAACGAAACAATGAGACCAATTAAAAGTCAGTGTGACTAATTATAATTCTAGTTCTAATGAAAAACTTTATTTATTCCCGGAAAATTTGATTTTGTGAACAAAACTGTATTCATTATGGCCTAGAGAAATGCACAATTGCTTTTGAGCAATGATTGCAAATCAATCGATTCTGCAATTTGAATTTCCAAATTATTATAACAAAGAGAAAAAACACAATTGAAAAGTGTTAAAAAATATAAAACTATAGTTAAATAAAATTCCTTTTTACTTAAAATTAAATTAATTTTTTTCTTATTCATATTTTATTATAAAAAAGTACTAAATCTACATTATTATACATATCGGTCATTCTTTTATTAAACGCATATGGGGAGAAATACGTCAAATGTCCTAGCGCGGTGTGCGAGCGCTAAATTCTGTTGTTTTCAACTCGTGCTGGTGGTACATAAATGTACCTAAAAAAATTTTCCGACACATCATTTCGATGTATTTTCTCCTCAGCTTTCCAATGGTTTTGTCAGTTTTCCCGAAATTTTCCATTTTCCTGGTGAAAAATCGCAAAACGTGTTATATCTCTAAAACGGTATTTTTAATATTTTTTTTAATGCTTTAAATCGAAAGCTGAGGCTTTTTTACATTAAAAACGTTATTTTCCAAAAAGTGCTTTTGCAGTTTGCTATGAGAAATACAGCGCGAAAGAGTATTTGCACATGCATTTTGTTCCTGTAATTTTTTCTTCAACGCATCGACTCGTTTAACTCTTGCCGTTACTCAAGTCTCATAGCAAACTGCAAAAGCATTAAAAAAATATTAAAAATACCGTTTTTGAGATATAACACGTTTTGTGATTTTTCACCAAGAAAATGGAAAATTTCGGGAAATCTGACAAAACCATTGGAAAGCTGAGGAAAAAAACATCGAAATGATGTGTCGGAAAATTTTTTTAGGTACATTTATGTACCACCAGCACGAGTTGAAAACAACAGAATTTAGCGCTCGCACACCGCGCTAGGACATTTGACGTATTTCTCCCCATATGTGAAATGACGTAGCGTCATTGAAACTAGTATAAGCAGCTCATTGCCCATTTTTTGTTCCTTTAATGCATTTTGCGATTGTAATTTTTTCTTGTTTTTTGCACTAAAACTACTGAACATAAAGGCTCTGTAAAATACATATTAAATTTTACAATGTTCCAAAAACACAAATAAAGAAATTACATCTCGGGGACCAAACCGATATTTACATATAGCACTTGCTACTTCGTTCGTATCGCCAGAAAAGCTTTCAACGGAGCGCTCGTCAAGAAATGTGTAATATCAAAAAAGCTACAAAAGAAATTCAATGTGAAGGAGGAAAGAATGTGTGTGTGCAGTTTGTTTATGTTTTTGCTATGATTCTTAACTGGTCAATGCAGAAAATAAAATATAGTGTGCTTACAGACTATTAAACGTCGTCTAACGAAGCTTACTGATGAAATGACGTAGCGGTCATGGAAACAAGGAAAAGCAGCTCGTTGCCCATTTTTTGTTCCTTTAATGCATTTTGCGATTGTAATTTTTTTTGTTGTTTTTTGCACTAAAACTACTGAAAAAAAAGCTCTGTAAAATACATACTTACAAGACAATTTTGTGATATTCTTTGCGTTCATTTGCAATAAATAGATCTAGGAGGCTTTGCATATTATTTGTCAGTGTGTCGTTTGATTTGATTCGAAATAGTACAAATATGTACATACACTTGTGCTCACATGATTAAGTCATTCGTGTGCTACGTACCATTTTTGTTAAAATTTATTTAGACATTTATTTTGATTTTTTTGCTGTAAATTGATGCTTACATAGCAGGATTATAAAAACTAATAATATAAGAATCAGAAAAAAAATTAATAAAAAAATTTTAACAAAAATGGTACGTAGCATACGAATGACTTATAGTACGGGAGGCGGCGTTGCATTTTGCGACGCAATTTCCTTCCGCATAATAATTTTTTCATATGATAGTTTAAGTATAGCTGATAATCGAAATAAGCGTCAGCCGCCAGAATAATGGTGGGCTTGGTTGGGAGAGGCCGACAAAAATAACTCGGAAAGTAAGCCAAAAATAGAAAAGTATGTTAGGACCAATGTTATAGAGGAGAAAAAAGCACATCGATTTCATGCCAGAAAAGTTCCGAAACGACCACATTTGGCCCACTTTTCACCGTTTAAAAGGTTCCGGTAAATTCTGTACTTTTGAGCAAAAATAGTTATTTTGGGTGAAAAATGTGGTTCTCAGATTCAAACAAGTAATGTTAATTTAAGACTTTCAATAAAAACCGTAATTTTTCGAAAATGGAGATGGTCATTAATAAATATAAAAAGTGGATCAAATCTTGTCGTACGGAAATTTTTCAGGCATGAAATCGATGTGTTTTCATCTTCTCTACAACGTTGGTCTTAATATATTTTTGTACTTGTGGCTTACTTTTCGAGTTATTGCGATAAACTTTTTTTGTCGGCCTCTCAGAACCAGGCCCACCACTGCTCTGGCGGCTGCGCTCATTTCGATTATCAGCTAAGTATAGCTAACTATCATTTGCAAAAAGAATTAAGCGGGAGGAAATTGCTTCGCAAAATGCAACGCTGCCTCGCGTACTATTAATCATGTGAGCAAAAGTGTGCATATGTGTTCCTCTCATTCATTCACATGTTATTTGATACAAACACGTTAATTTATTCCTAGCGAAACAGATATACCTACACACAATGAGCGAAAATAAACAAAACATATCATAGGATACCGTGAAAAGAAATCGAATGAAGAATAAATGAAACAAAGAGACAAAAATGCAACGGCAAAAATGCAACACCGAGCTATCTCAATGTTGCTCGCAGTTTGAGTTGTTTTATTTTTGCTCATAGATTTATCTGCATCACCTTTGCAGTGAAGATTTTTTATCTCATTCTTAGAAAATAAATTCAAAAGTTGCTGTCGTACTTTGAGCGTGTCAAATGATGTAATTTGCCTAAGTTTAGAGCGTTTCTACTTACTGTGCTTAGTTTGAAAATTCGCCTGCTCAAAATAATAGTTGCACCTGAGATTTGGTACAAATTTTTGTTTTGAGCTTTCCTTAGGGGCCGTTCAAGTATTACGTAACGCATTTAGGAGGGTTCGAACAAGGCGCAAACGCGACTAAAACATAAAAAAAGTCGCTAAAATTACTTTCCAGTACATTGCGCAACATAATTGTGATATTTGGGTAAACATGGTCACTTGGGTGATACCGTAACGTTTAAGCAGGAGGGGGGGGGGGGGGGCGGCGGTCAAAAATCTTCAAAAATTGCGTTACGTAATACTTGAACGGCCACTTGGAAGAATGGTGAGTTTTCTTTAATATAATCTTAAAATGCTGCGAATTGACAGTAAACATTTTAGTTGAGATGGGTCATAAGTCAAATTGATCTGTTGAGGAATACAGACTGGCTTTTAACTAAAAAAAAAGAAAATCTCTTCGAAACAGCTTCCAGGTTGCGGAATATATCTCACAATTTTGTGAGAAATGTATTTAAAAATAAACCGCAAAAAGAAACTCGTGGTAGACCATCAAAAACCGCTCCAACAGATGATCTTCATATTAAAAGTATCGAAGAAAAGGCATATTTAAATCTTCAAAGCCAATTTTAGCAGAAATTGGGAACGCGGTTAGCGCTCAAACAATTTGACGACGTTTACTAAAGGCTAACCTACCGGGGCGCTTAGCTAAAAAAGTTCCTTTGCTACGGAAAAACAAGTTGAGCATGAGGCTAAATTTTGCAAGGGGTCATGAAAACAGGTCATGACCTGAACAGGAAAAAAAGTGGAGTAATATCTTAAGGAGAGATGAAACTAACAATAAGATTAATTTATATGGCAATGATTCAGAAAAGAATGTGCGACGGCCTAAAGGCAAAGAGTTTCACGTCAGATTCACAAAAAAAAACTTACACATGGAGGCGGAAATATTATGGTGTGGGAGTGTTTTCCTTAATATGGAATAGGACCTATATTCCGGACGAGTAAAATGACAGCAGCCGAATATAAAGGTATACTCGAAAACGCAATCCTGCCCTATTCTGAGGAAAACATGCCCTTACATCGGATCTATCAGCAAGATAACAACCCAAAACACACCTCTTATTTTGTGAAAAAGGTTTTTAGGACAATAAAGTCAACGCGTTTAGCTGGCCGAGTCATTAGCAGGATTTAAAGCAGATATAAAATCTGTGGGGGGACTTAAAGAAGAAAAAAAAAAAACAAAAAAAAAATGTTCCACGAATACGGAGCGATTGTGGGAGTGTGTCCAAGAAATGTGGTATGAGATTCCCAAAGAAATATGCCAAGCTTTCATCAAAAGTATCCCAAGAAGAGTTGTGAAAGTTATCCAAAATAAAGGTGGATGCACTTTAACATTTCCTTTTGATTTTCTGTATATCTTTCCGGTGTACCTAAGTATTATTTTGAGCAGGCAAATATTGAGCAAATAGTATTCATTGACCTCAACTTTCGTACCTTATGATAATTCTTAATGAATTTCTATTTTTTTTATATATACGGGCCAAAATTCTTTTTTATGCCTAAAACTGGTCCCTTTAGACTAATTTCACTTTTCATGCGAAAAGACAGAGAATTTTAAAAAAAAAGTTCTCATTCGCAAATCTAATACAATTAATTCTTCATCTAAAACATAAAACTATAACAAAAACTAATATTTTTTTGTAAATTACGGTAACTCAGTTGTCTTTTTCAGTAACGCAGCTGCTTTTCGTATAAAAGATTGCTGTCCTGGAGTATTAGTCTCACGTTATAAATCCTATATCCTATAAAATTTTTGTTTTTATTCTACGGCCAAAGCCCAAAACTACTATCAATAAAACATCCTAATAAATGTTAAAAGTTGTGAACCTTATTGCAAACCCAATTAATACCATTTTTCTAAAACGTGTAATGAAATACAATATATTTTACACTGTGTCCCCAACAATGAATAAAACCTTAGCTACACTGTGTTACTATACGAACTGAACAATTGCCGTTCTGTGTTCGTTTAATTCGATGTATCTTACAATTGATTGTGACCACCGCGTGGGGGGAAGTAAGCTAGCTGAATCATTTGCCCAAATAACATCGTGAGAGGTAAGTGTGTTAATTGCATGACCGCTGAGTTACCGTCGTAGAAATGTAGGTGATGACGATATTTGCATTATTTTTATTCACAAACATAGTTATATACATAGGTGTTTAATTTGAATAGTGATAAAAATTCGCTTAATTATTTCTCATTTAGTTTTTTTTGACACGGCTACCCACTTAAAAAAAAATTGTATGGGAAATTTTTCGGCGATAGATTCGCCGCTTAAATACTAATCGTGCAAATAAGCATTAGATCATTCACAATTGGGCTGCTTAATATGCGATTTGGCAGCACAGTCTCACAAAGTTTCTGATTTTTAATCGAGAAAGTTCCATTTCTAAACGTCAACAGGGAAAAATATTAGATTAGATTTCAGTTGATCTCGTCTCTTTGTCAGTGTCGGTTGTGTTTTTGTGTTGTTTTTAATACGTATATTTCTTTGTGTTTAATCGTTTTGTTCAATAACAATAATTTTATTTTTTTTTGCGCGTACATAATTGTCGCTGTTTAATAATAATTGGTGTTGGTAGAAATTTGATTTGATTTAGTTTTGCATGTTTGCTTACTTTAATTTAATTTATTCTTTAATGTAAACATACATACGTACGTGAGTACATTTCTTTCCACAAGCAGTGTAAAGCAGTGATCAGTTTTGTTTTTTCATTCCCTTTTCTGCTTTGTCCGCTTACATTGCTTTACCTTAATCTCAATAGGTTGTTGTTGTTGCTGTTCAACGGGTATATTTTTCACAATATTAACTCGTTGTAAGCACTTTTAAAAATATTTTAGGTCAATATAAAAATAATACTTTTTCATTATTACTTAGTCTTTTCTTTTTTTCATGATGGATTATTTTTGTCTGAAAACTTGTCAGCTTGCTCTTTAAGAGATCAATGTAAAAGACAAAATATATTGAATGCCATGTTTTCCTGTTCAGGTCCTTGTGAACAGGTCTTTCATGCCTCTTGTGCAGGCCTAACTAACACTATTACTGATTTATTATCCTCCAATCGTTCGGGCCTGCATTGGTACTGTCCATCGTGCTGGGCACTGTCCCCGTCGGTCTTTTTCGACAAAATTAAACAATTTGGGGAAAATCTTAACAATTTGAATATTAATTTCAGAGATATTCTAAATAATTATTTAGACATAACTCCCCAAATTGAAAAAAGGCTTAATGAGGCTGTCTCACCCGATGTTAGTTCGCTTCAAAATAAAACTATTACTGAGGCTGCTGAAGAAAAGAAAACTTAAACAAAAATTAAATAAGAATCGTAAGTCGAATGTTAACTTGGGTAGTGTGGGGGGGGGGGGGTGAGTGACACAGCTGTTAATCGTGAAGTAACTGCCTTAGATCCCCCTCTTAATACCTCTTCGTCCACTACCAACTTTCCCGCTACTGCCGCTATAAAAAACCCTCCACCCGTTTCCTCCACTATCGATACTCCTCTATCCATTTCTATTATTCCTAATCCGCAAGGAGTTGTTACGATTGGTGGTTCTGTGGCACCTGTCTCCTTGCAAGCATTGCCAAGGTTGAAATCGATTTTCATTTTACGTTTTAATGCTAACACTACTGTTGTGGGTTTTTACCACACATGATATGTTATTTAAACGAATAACATATTATGGCATATTTTTGGGATGATGCTTAACATCATCCAATAATAATTGCAGCACACTTTTGGGTATTTGTTGTTTTGTTGATAAGTTTAAGTTGCTATGTGCAAATTCTGCTTGTTAAGAATGAGAACGCCAAGCACTTAAATGCAACAACAAAACAGCAAGCAAAAGCCAGGTGTGATACCCGAAAATATGCCGACCTCACTACTTTGGTGAGTTAAATAAGACTTATGCAATTTTTGCATAAGTCAAATAAATATTTGTAGGCCAAAATTTTGTAGGCCAAGATTTGGTAAAGTAGAATAAGTTTTTTGTTATTGTATTCCTAAGTAATTATTTTAGCATGTAATTTGTTATTGTAATGATCTGTATCATAGGTGTTAAGTAAAATGAAATCAAAGATTAAAAACAGAGTTAGTTCTGAATTAAAGACTACATGAAGTTTGGTGTTATTTATTTTAAAGGGAGTAGCCACGAGTTTAGAAGGTGAGTATCCTCATATTATTAACCACAAACTTACTTTGTTTTTCAGATACAGCTTTCAAAACAGTACTAAGTGTTTTCCCAGGACGGGAAAATTACTAGTCAACATTGGCGCAGCCGGTAGGATTCTCACTTCTACCAGCAGTAGTCAGCAGCAGTACAAAATTACTAGTCAACATTGGCGCAGCCGGTAGGATTCTCACTTCTACCAGCAGTAGTCAACAGCAGTACAAAAATACTAGTCAACATTGGCGCAGCCGGTTTACCGAACAGCAATTACTCGGACAGGGAGGAAGGAAGAACTCCAACATACCAACTATACATTGGTACCTTTGCCAACATTAACAAACAACAATAGCAGTACAGCAACAGCAGCCGTATTAACAAACAACAGTAGAAGTATAGCAACAGCAGCCGTATTAAGGAACATCAGTAGCAGTACAACATTCATTGGAATTGGAAAATAAATTGGTGAGTATCCTTGTAATAATATTCACTAACCATAAACTTTTTAAAACATATCGGCATTCAGCCACTAGCTCAGCCTATTTTTAGGCAATATCCAAACGAACTTGGGAGCATGAACTATGAGCGATCCTCATAGTCCATGTTCTGCATCAAATATTAGGGAAGTAGTTTTCATTAAAATAATTTTGTGAACTTATTGGAAGTTCACAAAATAATATTTTTTTTTATTTTTATCTCTCTTCAAATTGAATCAATAGGATTGTTGGAATAATAATTTTTTTTTATATAAAGTACTTCAATTGTTGAATACTTTATGGGACAGTCTAAATTTTGAAAGAATTTTTAAGTTTCAGTTATCAATAGAATTTTGATAATAAAATTTGTATTGGAAATAACTGTTTGCATTTTTGGTAAAGTTTAAATTTTGTAAATCGTAAACGTTATTTTCG
Organism: Meiosimyza platycephala; assembly: GCA_963662105.1. Taxonomy (NCBI): domain Eukaryota; kingdom Metazoa; phylum Arthropoda; class Insecta; order Diptera; family Lauxaniidae; genus Meiosimyza; species Meiosimyza platycephala. The sequence goes on along the minus strand of OY759209.1, from coordinate 50,210,258 downwards.
CGGGAAAACGTTTGTTATTTGTTTGTTGTTTGTTTGTTTTATTTTTCTCCATTGAAAGTCTTGTAGAACTTATTTTTGGTTCCGAAGAATATTACAAATTCTGAGGATCCGTTTATTCTGCATAGACTCGCGTTTTCGTAAATAATTTTTCCTTTCGTCCTAAATCGTAAATAACCTTGCAGAATTTTATTGTTGGTTCTGAGGAATACTTTCAAATATTCCAAAGATTCGTGTTCTGCAGAGGTCCGTGTGTCATTAGGAGTAAATTATTACAAATAAAGAGTAAATAAAGTTTAACAATTTGAATTTCGTATCACTAATTAAGCAGAGGTATATACACAAAATTTTAATTTTCTAAACAAAAATTGGGATAGGTCGCGTAAATTCACAAAACTCCGATATACACATTTGTGGGCAAAATTTATTAAGACAGTAGGTCGTTCATTCACTTATGAAAATTTGAAACCTTGAGCATATGTACAGCAAGAAGAAACAAATAAAAAGCACGTAAAAATAAACGCTTGCTTTTTGTTGGAGTTAACAACCGTTTAAAGTTGCTGACTTAGCTTTTTGTGTGTTTTAAATGAGGTAATGAACGATTTAGAGTTTCACAAATACGCCCACGAAAAATTGTTAGGAGAGTTGTGTAGATTTACAGATAAATTGTGGAAATATTTAGAAATTACAATTAACACTAAAGAACAACTTATTCTAATACGAGAAAAAGTTGAAAATTTCCATAATTTATCAGCAGTCGAAAAAGCGGATGAAATTTTAGATCATATTTTAAGCTTTATAGAGCAAAAGCATATAACGGAAATTTTAGGCATAACAGAAAACTAATTAAGTTTTATTTATTTCTATAATGGGTTTCCTAGAAATCTCGAAGTTAGTGAAAAATATAGTACCCTATTTTTCAGGGGCTAGTTCACCAACGTTGAAATCGAATCTATATAGGTTCATAGAAGGATGTGAGGCAGTGCGGAAAGTTATTAAAGCTGAAGAAGAACCTGAACTCATAGCAAGCGTAAGGCTTCATTTGCATGGTGATGCATTTGAGTTAATCAGATCTCATGAGCTAAAGTCATTAGAAGAGCTACATGAATTGTTAAAAATAACATACATCAAAGCCAAATCTATTGATTTAATTCAAGAACAAATAAGAAACGCCCGCCAACTTCCTGAAGAAGAACTGCGTACATTCGCGAGACGAATAAATACGCTAAGAAACGAAGCCTTAGAGATAATAAAATTAACTTATAAAGATTTATCTGATGTAATATTCAGAGAAGAATTGAATAAGTCAGTGATTACAGAATTTAAGTTAGGATTACGTAATAAAATGCTTAATATATTGATGTTGAGGGAGGACACAAACAGCTTGGATAAATTGTTGCAGGAAACAATCAAAATGGAAGATGTCATACAAAGAGATTTAGGATTATTATCTGGAGTTAACGTAGTGCAGTCTGGCAATGAAGAAGCACTCCCAGTGAAATCAAGTATTACGAAACATTCTTTAGAAAAAGAAATATTTCCACTGAGAGAGCAAGAGGGTACAAATAAATATTTCGCCAAAAAGCTGCCAATTAAGTGCTCATATTGTAATAAAAAGAGTCTCACAAGAGAAGACTGTTACGTTAGGAAAAACACACCTTTCTGTGACAAGTGTTTAGAATATGGACACATGACTAACGTAAAATGTTCACAAAACACAACGGATATCGGGAAAAACGTAAAAGATAATAATTCAAATTCACAGCGGCATCAAGGGGGACAACAGTCCTCCAGTAAATGTAGTTGGTGTGATAGAACTGGGCATGCAATAGAAAATTGTTTTGCCAAAAAGAAATACGGAAAGGCTCAGGGAAACTAAGGGGGGCCCAAGACCGGCCAATAGTCTGGGGACCCAAAAAACTTAGTAAATTAGGGCCAAAAGGAGTAGAAACAGTAAACCAACCACAAAAAAGTGCAGTTGGTACGTTATCTACTAATTATGAAACAAATAAAGTTTCAGAAAATATTTCAGATGAATTAGTAACAGTAAATCAGCTACAAGAAAGTGCAGTTGATACGTTAACTACATCTGAAATTACAAATAATTTTAATAAAGTAGTAACAGTAAACCAACCACAACAAAGTGCAGTTGGTACGTTATCTACTAATTATGAAACAAATGAAGTTTCAGAAAATATTTCAGATGAATTAGTAACAGTAAATCAGCTACAAGAAAATGCAGCTGATACGTTAACTACATCTGAAATCATAAATAATTTTAACAAAGTAGTAATAGTAAATCAACCACAACAAAGTGCAGTTGATACGTTAACTACTAGAAGTAAAAATTATAAAGTTTTGAGTAATAACTTAAAGCAATATAATGCGGGGAAAACAAATCATACGGGGAATACTGTAGATGAGGCCTCCCTCGCAAAACCCATAGAATGCGCATCAAACGCAAAAGATACTGAAACTGGGAGACACATCTTGTATGGCAGGCATAACGAGAATTTCTACCAAGCAAATTAAAATGACGTGTTCATAGAAGTGCCCTGTAAAGAGGCCAGATATGGAAAACTTATTTTGTTGGTAGATTCCGGTGCCGACACAAGTTTGGTCAAAGAAAGTGCAATGTTGCATTTCCCAGAATTAGATACAAATAATCGAAAAGATTTAAGTGGAGCATTTGGTGGACAGGTTACCACATTAGGTACAACCACTATTCAACACAAGCAGAACCCAGATCTAAGTTTAAAGTTACACATAGTGTCACTAGATCAAGGAGTTCCGGCTGATGGAATAGTAGGTAGGGACAATTTGTAGAACCGAACTGTCATAAACGCTATAGATAAAAAACTAACGTTTTTCAATCAAAAACGTCAGAAAATAATAGCATTCACGCTTAAGCCGATGAATGACTTTAACAGAGTACTATACAATACAGAAACAGCAATAGAAGCTCGAACTGTAAAAATAGTACCTTTATGTGTTTACTTAGGAGAAGTACTCAGCAAAGTGAAAGATGGCATAGTTTATGTGTCAATTTTAAACTCTTCAGAAGACGAATTTATCATTGATGGAAATTTCAAACCGGAATTTTCAAATTACATACAATGAATTCAAAATAAACACAAGTTCCGCAATAAATATGATATCGGAACAAAACGTGAGGGGAAGATTAGATAAGCTATTTGGATCTATTAATTTAGATCCTCACATAAGCAATGAAGAAAAGGCTTCCATGGAAAATATATGTGCATCCTTCCATGACATATTTTGTTAGAAGGAGATTGCCTATCATATACTCCAGTATTGAAGCATGATATCCCTACTTTGGTGGGTCAACCACCAATAAACCAAAAACAGTATAGACTACCCCATTCTCATAGAATGGAAATTATAAACAGGTAGGAGAACTGTTAGATGAAGGGATTATTTCACCAAGCACCTCACCTTGGAATTCACCATTATTACTTGTCCCAAAGAAAAGTGGTAAAGATGGCGGGAAAAAGTGGGGATTAGTTATAGACTTCAGAAAATTAAATGAAGCTACAATCAAGCAAGTTTTCCCCATACCACGAATTGATGAAATTTTAGATCAATTAGGACATAGCAGATATTTTTCCATGCTGGATCTAGCAAGTGGATACCACCAAGTATTGGTAAATGAAGCTGATAGAGAAAAAACAGCATTAAGTACAGGGTTGGGACATTTTGAGTTCAACCGAATGCCGTTTGGTCTAACAGGAGCAACATTTCAACGCATCATGAATCACATACTCACAGGACTACAAGGTCTAGAGTGTTTTGTTTATTTAGAAGACATTGTCATATACGGGAAAAACTTACGAGAGCGTGAAGAAAGGCTACGTAATGTGTTCACGGTATTAAGACAACATAATCTGAAATTAAACACGAAAAAATTCAATTTTTTGCCTCGTGCAGTTGTGTATTTAGGACATAAATGTTCAGAACATGGAGCCCTACCAGACCCAGACAAGGTGGACTGTCTGAAAAACATACCAGTACCTAAAAACAAAAAAGAAGTACAAGCATTTTTAGGTCTGGTAAATTATTACCGGAAATTCATTAAAGATACGACAAGATTAGCTTTACCAATAAATAAATTATTGAGAAAAGACGCAAAGTTCGTATAGTCAACGGAATGCTAAAATTCATTTGAGGAATTAAAAAAGGCGATAATGTCACCACCTGTATTGGCATATCCAGATTTTACTCAGCAATTTTTGTTAACTACGGATGCCAGTACTGATGCAATAGGTGCAATATTATCTCAAGGAGAAGTCGGTAAAGATAATCCAATAGCATTTGCCAGTAGAGCACTAAGCGATACTGAGAAAAGGTATTCAACCATTGAAAAAGAATTTCTCGCTATAGTGTGGGCAACAAAAAATTTTAGGGCATATTTGCTTGGCAGACATTTCAAAATTTACACCGATCATTAACCACTACGTATATCAAACCTTAAGGATCAAACGTCACGCTTGGCGCGCTTCCGACATAAGCTATCGGAATATGATTTTGAAATCATTTACAAGCCTGGGAAAAGAAACTTAAATGCAGACGCTTTAAGTAGATTACCACTAACAAATAAACAAATAACAGTGATACAAACCAGATCAAAATCTAAAAATTCTGAAAAGGAAAACATGAACATTTCAAACGAGGTGGATAAAGACACGGTGGTTGAAAACAACACCGAAAAAACAGTGGTCATACTGAAAGATCCTAAAGAAATAAAAATAATACTAAGGGATTTTCATAGCACACCACTAGGCGGGCATCAAGGTGCAGTAAAAACAGTTCTGAGGATACGGAAGCAATATAGATGGCCAGGGATGCAAAAAGATGTAAAAGAGTACATTAAAAATTGTGCCAAATGTCAGACTAATAAAAGCTCAAAACTCACAAAAATGCCGATGGTTGTAACAGATACACCAAGCAGGCCTTTTGATAAAGTATACATGGATATAGTCGGTGCATTACCTGAAACTGTATCAGGAAATAAATACATACTAATATTTCAGGATGATTTTTCAAAATATATGGCATGTGCTGCAATGCCCGACGCAGAGGCAAGTACAAATTTTATGACGAAATCATTGCCAGGTACAATATCCCGAAGGTATTGATTACTGACAATGGTACAAATTTTATTGCAAAATTATTTTCGGATACTTACAAAATGCTGGGGATTAGGAAACTGCATATAACGCCATATCATCCGCAGGCTAATGGTTCTTTGGAAAGAAGCCATAGACCACTAGCAGAATACTTGAGAAGTTTTGCTAAAGAAGATGGTTAGAATTGGGACCAATGGCTGACGGCAGCCATGCATGTCCATAGCAATACGATACATACTTCTACTAAGCAAACTCCTTTCCGAACTTTGTACGGTTTTGAATTCGAAATGCCTACGAATTTGAAACGAAAATGTTCACCGCTCTATAACGCGGAGGACCAATCAAAAGTATTAAAGTTTCAAATACAAAGAACTCACGAATTAGTGAGAAAAAACCAGGAAAAGGCAAAAGAATTGTCTAAAAAACAATATGACGGTTCAGTAAACCCCGTTATATTTAAAAGAGGGGATAAAGTTTTGATGAAAAATCAAACTCGGAAAAATAAATTTTCTCCCATATGGGTAGGCCCATTTGAAGTAACAGATATCAAAGGGCCTGTTACAACAGAAGCTGTAATAAAAGGAAAGAAAAATAAGTTATGTATAATTTATTAAAATTATTTAATGAACCGAAATAAAAATTACAATCTTTTTCTTTTAAATTAGAATAGTTTGCTCATATTATTTAATACAGCAAAATTAAATAAAAAACATATGTACATAAATACTTGTTTGTAAACAAGAAATATGAAACGACGTGTGCCGAAATAAGCGCACATGGTCGCATATAACTTACCTACCTCAACAGTAGGTAAAGGGAAAAATTTTGAAGATAAAAATAATAACAATAAAAACACAAAGCATTGCATTGCATTTGGCAATGCAAACTTGAGCAAATTTATTTAACGTAACCACATGAAAATTGATCAAATGAAATCAAAATAAACAAAATATAAAATAAACGCAAGATACTTGTACTACATACACAAACATTAATACTTTCTTGTCAACAAGAAATATGAGACGACGTGTGCCGCAATAAGCACACGCCTCGTATATAACTTCTTTACATTAAAGTAGGTAAAGAAACAAAAAAATTCTTAATAACGTAAAAACGTAAAAGAAATATAAAGCAATGCATTTCGATCAAATAGAACGAAATGCAAATAATAAAAAGCAAATGCAACTAGAGCTCAGCTGTGTATTAATAAATAACAGCATTTGGCTGAATTGTATATGAAGATAACTTTAAGTTATATTGTTTTGAAATAGAAGGCTGGGAAAGATAAGGAAAAAACAGAAAATATGTATTTGTATACATTCAAGAGATGTATACACATATATAGCATACATTTGAATTTTAGTTACAAATTTAAGAAAAACTAAAATTTTAAAAATTAAATCTCAAAAGAATTAAAAATAATAATGTTGGGTACTTTGAATTTAGAATTGATTAAAAACAAAAAAAAAGAGCAAAACTTTTTGTTCTGATATAGAATAATAATATATATTTGTATTCATACGCTTAAGACGTATGTATATACATATATAGATTTATGATTTACGTTGCACATTTATGTATCGTAAGCTAAAACAAGTCAGTTCATTGACATGTTTAAATTTTAAGACTTAAATGTTTTTGCCTAATTGCAAAATTTAATATATCATTAATATTGGTAAACAAGGCCAACACAACCAATAAGCAGATAAATAAAAAAATAAGAGTGATTTAAAAGCACGATAAAACGGAGTAAATGCCGTATATATATATATATATATATGCATTATAAAAATGCATACACATATATAACATTTACACAAACTTAAATAAATTTAAATAAACAAAACAGAGTAAATGCCGTAAATAGATATATATTTGTATGCATTACATAAGAATGCATGCACATATATACCATTTACATTTAATTACACATATAAATTAAGTTACGAATATATTTGAAATATTCTAATAATATCCAAATTAAAATTTATAGTAAGATTTAATGAACAAGTATGTTTTTGGTGATAGGGAAAAAAAGATTTTTAATTTGATTAACATTAATTTCAATTTATAATCATGGTCCTATACTACAACAGTTAAGCAGTAGAAGAGTCAGTTATAGTAGATGGCTAAAAAACACTCAACTTACCTGATTCAAGGCAGCGAATAACGCATACTAACTGTCCTATTCATGACCAAAGGTGTGTGACAAAGTGAACCTGTTTCTAAACTTAAATATTCAAAAGAGGAAAACAGAAAATGAAGGCGTATAATTAGAAGAGCTAAGCTGAAGAATATTTCATGCACAATAAGCGAAATATCCAGCATTATTGGCTAAAAAAGTATGGTTGTCAATCCGTATATGGAAACAACCAAAATAAAGGAAGGGAGGGGGCAACAAGTAAAGCGTAAAGCCTCCCTTGTCGAGAGAAAACTATGGCATAAGCCGTTTCATCAATTATCTGAGATGACGGTAGCCACAAGAATGTTATAGAGCCGACTATATAGTTACACAAGGCCGATGATACACCAGCGTCGCTCCTTGAATCAAGTCAAAAGTTAAGTTCGTGGAGTGACTAGTCGAGCGAAGCCACAAAGTCAGAGCCAGACAGTTTCTGACCAAGGGGGACAAGCGGCGACGGAGAAAAATAGGGCCATGAATTAGGTAGGGTTATTCGAAGAGAAAAAAAAAATAATAAGTTATACTTACACTTAAATTTAACATTCAAAACAAAAAATTATTGTAAGACACAATAATGAGTTATTAAGAAAAAATTATTCTTAGCTATAATTTTTTCTTATTCGAAGGGGTGAGGAATGTTGTGGGTTTTTACCACACATGATATGTTATTTAAACGAATAACATATTATGGCATATTTTTGGGATGATGCTTAACATCATCCAATAATAATTGCAGCACAATTTTTGGTATTTGTTGTTTTGTTGATAAGTTTAAGTTGCTATGTGCAAATTCTGCTTGTTAAGAATGAGAACGCCAAGCACTTAAATGCAACAACAAAACAGCAAGCAAAAGCCAGGTGTGATACCCGGAAATATGCCGACCTCACTACTTTGGTGAGTTAAATAAGACTTATGCAATTTTTGCATAAGTCAAATAAATATTTGTAGGCCAAAATTTTGTAGGCCAACTATTTGTGGGCCAAGATTTGGTAAAGTAGAATAAGTTTTTTGTTATTGTATTCCTAAGTAATTATTTTAGCATGTAATTTGTTATTGTAATTATCTGTATCATTGGTGTTAAGTAAAATGAAATCAAAGATTAAAAACAGAGTTAGTTCTGAATTAAAGACTACATGAAGTTTGGTGTTATTTGTTTCAAAGGGAGTAGCCACGAGTTTAGAAGGTGAGTATCCTCATATTATTAACCACAAACTTACTTTGTTTTTCAGATACAGCTTTCAAAACAGTACTAAGTGTTTTCCCAGGACGGGAAAATTACTAGTCAACAAATGAAAGATCCAAAACAAAGCGTAAAAGCCAAACATAAAAAGGCAAATTGAAATTTAGGAATGACTAATGATAACATTATTTAATAATTTGAAAAAAGAGGTGAATTAATAATGCCTTCATCTAAATTAATTAAATTGTCTGTGGTAGATATATAAGAGGCTTCATATGCGTCTAATTTGAAATGATTGTTTACATTTTTTTAATAATTTTAAATTTTCATTAAAAGAAACTATTTTATGCACATCAATATCTGTGTTATTTGGGTCATAAGTATATATGTGCAGCGATTGCTTTATCGATTTCTTTATTTTTGATGTATCTGCAATGTTCGTCGAATCGTTTCTTTACTCCTCTACGTGTTTGTCCTATATATTTGACATTGCAGCCTGAGCAACTAATTTCATAAATGCCACATTTTTCAGCTAATGGGCTCTGACCTTTGGTTGAGCATAATTTAAAAGATAGTTTTCCTGTACTCGTGTATACCATTTTCATATTTTGCTGTTGAAATGTGTTCTTCAGCTTATTGGTGATGTTTGGTGCGAACATAACTGCAACTCTTTTTTAATTCAGTGTTGAAATGGTCTGATTCTGATTAAAAAGTGTTGACATGTTGTCGTTTTTGTTTTTCCGCGAATGTTTGGATATTAAGCGGTCAATCAAAGTCTTCTCATAGCCATTTACTTTCGCTAAGTGAGGATATGTTCATATTCAAGTTTGTAGTCAGAAACGGATAGCGGTAAGCGGCACAGACGGTATACCATAGAATGAAATGCAGCAATTTTGCTTTGTAAGTGCAAAAAGAGTCACATGTGATGAAGCGGTCAGTTGTTGTTGGCTTTCTATAAACGGCAAACTGCAGTCTATTATTAACTCGTTTTATTTTCAAATCTAGAAACGATAATGTGTGGTTGATATCATTTTTTAGTTCCAAAGTAAACTAGATGCTTTGGAAACGTTCATTGAGCATGTCCAAGATTTTTTGTTTCTCGTGCTTTTTTACAATGGCAAAGGTGGTATCGTTCACATATCGAAACCAAACACGCGGTAAAAGCCATTCTTTATGAAGGTCCGTCACAAATTTGCACATGAATGCTTCTGCGACAGATTATTACCCATACTACAGCCAACATCACTCGAATAAACCGTATCTCTGAAATTAAAACAATTATACTTCATGCAATTTTCGATGGCTTCAGTGTAAACATTTATATACTCATCGGTTAAATTTTTATTGTTTAGGTGTTTTTTGATGGCAATGGAAGCTCTTTCATCGAGATACTTGGAAAAAGGGAAGTGACATCGAATGAAACCATGTCATGCAGTTCCACATCTTTCACTTTCTCCACAAATTCAAAATCATTTTTTATAGAGAAACCTTCAAACTCACCGTACTGCTTCAGATGTGAAACCAGCCATTTACTGATTTTTGCAAATGAAGAATTTACAAACGACACAATTTTCATCATTCCTCACCTTGCTTATGAATTTTTGGAAGCCCATACACACGGTTCGCTTGAAACAAGATCAAGATTCATAAAATTGTCAACCAAATATGTCAATGCACAATTATTATATAGTGTCTTGAGATTCCAAATACATATTCCGCGAAATCGGATCTGCTCATTTACTCGTATTATGGCCATTTTAAGGTTAGCAATTTGGCCGACACGGTTCGTTTCAAGCAAAGTCAAGATCGGTAATAATTGTTAACCAAATCTGACAATGCACAATTATTATTTAGTGCTCGGAAGTTCCAAAAACATGATCCGTAAAATCGAGCCTGGTCATTTGCTGGTTTTATCGACAATTTTAATAAAATTATGAAGCGAACGGTGTAGTTTTTGATGCTTTTAAGATCAAGTGAAGTTTTAAAATACGCTATGATAACTGTTGTTTATGTAGTTTGATTCGCTGAACGCGATGAAGTCACTTATTTTTGCAAATATGTAAACGCTTTTGTGTTATTCACCATATTTCATGGAAAAAAACCGATACAAAAAAAAAAAATTTTTTTTGTCGGCCGAAAAACTGGTGAAAAATAAAATTGTTTTTCTATCTTTTGTAGGCTTAAAAAATATTTTTGACTACAAAGCCCACGAAGAAAAAAAAATAAAAAAATTTTTATATATGTTATGTTATTCATCATTTTCCATGGAAAAGAAATGAAAATTTCAAAAAAAAATTCTTTTGGGCCTTAAAACTAGTGAAAAATATTTTATATTATAATTTTGTTTTATGGATTTAAGAGGTATTTCGACTAAAAAGCTCACTATAAACAATAAATAAAAACCTTTTATATTTGTTGTGTTATTCACCGATTTTCATAAAAAAAAAATTTAACAAACTCTTTTGGGCCTTAAAACTAACTATATATTTTTGTTTTATGGGTTTTAAAAGTATTTTTGATTACAAAGTCCACAAAAAAAAGCAAAATAAAAAAATTTTAATTTTTAATAACTTATTCACAATTTTTCCTAGAACGCATTTTTATCAATATTATCGGTAAAAGCGTTTCCCTTAAAATGGCCATAAAACGAGTAAGTGATTAGGTACGATTTTGTGAATCATTTTTTGTGGAATCTCCGAACACTAAGTAATTATTGTGCATTATCAGATTTGGTTGACAATTTTACCGATTTTGATCTTACTTGAAACGAACCATGTCGGCCAAAGTAAAACCTTTAAATGGCCATAAAACCAGTAAATGAGCAGATCCGATTTCGCGAATTATGTATTTGGAATCTCAAGACACTATATAATAATTGTGCATTGTCAGATTTGGTTCAAAATTTTATGGATCTTGATTTTGCTTCAAGCGAACCGTGTGCATGAGTGGGACCTGTGGATTCGAGCCTTTCAGTTTAAACTTGTTAACACAAAAAACTTTTTATTAAGGGCATCAATAGAGATTTTAGAGGCTTTGATCATGTTGCTCAGCGGTGATTTTTTACAAACAGCAAAATTGTGTTCTTTCTTTCTTTATTCATAATGATGACTTTATTACCTTTATCAGCCTTCATATAGTAGACATTCCGTCTTTTTAATTTTTTAATTGCGTTTGTCCACTTCATGGCGATAGGATCTGTCTGATTGTTTTGTTTTTCTGCTTTTAGAAGTGGTATTGCTTGTTGGCGTATTACCTTTTTGACTTCAGGTGGTTTAAACTGGATCGGTGACTCGATATCTGGAACTACATCTATAAGTGGACAATTATGAGGCTTAACAGTAAAACTTAGACCTCTGTTTAGCAAGTCTAATTCATCTTCACTGAACGTTTCGGTTGAGAGATTTTCAACTAAACCTTCTACTTTTCGAACACACGGCTTACGATGAAATGTTTTGGGGCATAGAAGTTTATGAAGTTTTTTGTTCTGGACTTTCCTTTTTTATAAGTAAACATTTTGCCTACGAAATGCAATTGCTGACTGCCTTTGAATGAACATTCTCAATTCATCATCACTCAGATTTTTTGTTATTTTTAGGTGTAAGTTATATTACTGCAATTCCAAATCATTTAAGCGGCTGTGGTGATAATCAATTTCACTTTTGAGCCAGAAATGTTTTGCGTTGAGGATCGTCTTATCAGTGCGGTTGTTGCTTATTAGACATTTTATTACTAAAAAGTTTGGAAAAACTTTATTTTTTCTGCAATCTTTCAAGAATTTTATATCAGCCAATGTTCTCTTTAGTTTGATTGACAAGCGCGAAAACACGTTTAAATTTTATTCAGTAAACATTTTTCATAGAATTTTTAACTTTTAATCGTTAAAGGCAAACGAAACTTGAGGTCTATTTTATTAAATAAAAATTCCTTATTGACCACAAACTTTTAATAAATAATAAAACAAAAGTTATTTTATTTCATTTTTTACTTATATTGAATGCATTTCAATCTCTTTATTGAGAGACCATCATCAGCCGGCGCTAAAAAATACATGATTTAGTATATGATTTAACTCTGTAATTGAAAGAAGTCCGTGTTGTGTTTTTATTAAATATGATATGGTGGCAATCCGAATGATTGTCGTAATACAGAAGTAAACAAAAGAAGTACACATTAATTATTTGTTAAATAGCTAAACATTTATTAATCAGCAATATTGATCCACAACATCAATGTTAAGGTTCCAAAGTTCAATACACCTAATTCTGTTTTTACACGATAGATACGTTCCTGAAAAATCCGCGTAAAAAAAGATACAGTATCCATATAAAAGTAGGGGATTGGTTCCACATTTGAAAAACCAACAAAAATAATAACATAAAAGTATAAAAAATTATCGTTTTTACAGGCGCTGTGACCTATTTTAATTAAGTAGCTTATAAAATACATATATTTATTAATAAATTACATGGAAAAAAGAAAAAATGCAATAAAAATATTCATTAACCAAAAAGAAAATTCACACAACATTTAGAAATCAACAAAAAAAAAAGCAATTCATTTTAATAAAATAAAAACAGGTAAAAAATATTGTAAATCATTATTTAATCGGTATTATTTTTTGAGAAACTTGAATGTCATTGTCATCACTCAGAATTTCAACATAATTTTCAAACTCATGTATTGTTAAATCGCGTTAAATCAAATCAATTCGCGCAAAAACAGAACGCAACACTTTTTTTGAATAGCGTTAAATCAAATTCGCGTAAAAAAAATTTACGTGAAAACAGAATTAGATGTACTGCTACTATCATTTCTATTTCCTCTTTCTTGATCAACAAGAATGTCATAAAGCGGATGTTTAAATTAAATTAAGGAAAATGCTTATTCCTCCTGAACTTAAATTAGGTCACCAAATAATATGTAATTAGTGGTGACAAGAATTTATATCGATACTGTTTCATATGTTATGAGGGGGAGATATGACAATGGACATTAGACCGTACCACCCTACAGGCAAAAAAAAAAGTTCACCGTACACCAGCAAATCCGAAGCATTTTTGCAAGGCACTTTCGAAAAAAAATTTTTTTTTTTTTTTGGACGAAAATAGAGGTCGCGCATTTGAGAAAAACATCATATCTTCGGCATTTACAGTCCGATCTTAAAGTATGATATATCAATGATTTTGTCTTGAGTAGACCAACTTTTTGATCTAATGATCCTTGACATCAAGTGCCCCGTTTTTGAACTTACCCGCCATATCTCAGTTCCTACCATCCTAATGTACCACCCTAATATCAGAAAATTAAAGCTTGGAAAAAATCATTAAATTTTTCCAACAGAAGTATTTCGATTACTCCATTAGAACTATTTTTAAAAATGTTTTTAGAGTTTTTTACCGACGTTCGGAAATTATTGTTAGTAGTGCTAAAATGATTTCTAATCGAATGATAGTTGAAATAATACCGTTATTACTCTCTTAATGTATTTTTTTATTGCTGTTCATTTTATCTGTGAGATACATATCAGTTGGAAATGCGTCTATATTTTATTCCACTAAAGTTATAAAATTTAATTGAATGTTTTGTTATAATAATAACGAACCCAAATCTAAGCCCGGATTTAGAAATTTGCCACCCTAGGCAGTTGCTAAAATTAAAGCCTCCCCCTTCAAAACTTCTTCAGTGGTGGAATAAGTTTGGTACGAAAAGCTTTTCAATCAATAAAATGCACTTTTCTGAGAGCAAATATTTTATTTTATTACAGTCAGTAGCCTTATAATCATGAAGTATGTAAGTATATGACCTATGCTATACAACAATTACCATTATGTATGCGATTAATTTTTGTGGAAAAATTATTGCATATTGGTTTAAGTTTTTACGTTTTGATTTTCGGATGACAGAGTCATTGATAATTTCATCACAATCAGAAGACATGAGCAAAGCTGACTCTATTGTTAACAAAGCAAGTGCAACCAGTTTTGATCTCAAGTAGTTTTTCACTAGCCGATCGATCACCAATTTTCAGTTATACTAACATTTTCCCCATATAATGTAAGTAGGCGTGGCAAAGAAATAGGCGGGAAATTCAATTCCCACCAATAAAAACTTTTTTTCTAAAGTTTCCGCCAATATTTGCCGCCTGTATTTTAAATCCGGGCCTGTCCAATTCCGCAAGTACATTCAGATGACTATGAGAAGATTTTAGCCGCCCGCAAAGAAGCAACAGGATGCATTCGTCAAATGTTTGGTCCACAAATAGATAATTTTATAAATTTTGAGAATGACTCAACGAACAACGTGTTACGCTGCTAGTTAAAAATCTATTGTTATATTTATTAACGTGACTAAAACATAACAGAAGTCGCTAAAATAACTTTCCGGTACATTACGCAACATAATTGTGACTTTTAGGTAAACATGGTCACTTGGGTGATACCGGAACGTTTAAGGAGGGGGGGGGGGGGTCAAATATCTTCAAAAATTGCGTTGCGTAATACTTGAACGGCCCTTTACCAGTTTAGTGCAAGAAAATAACTTTATTTCATAGCTTTCTTTGCTAAACTTAATTGTTTTCACAGCTTATCCATTCCTTTCTCAAAACACAGAACGTTTTGTTCAAGTAGTACATGAATCTGCAATGGCGGTCACCGATGAACTTGATGTTTTGTATGGGCCATATTTTATCTAAGCTCGAGAGCCGCCAGAAATACAGCCAACTTGAATCACGTCGAACTATGGTCGATTAAAATTCTATGCTTTTTATAACGAATTCGATGCCACTGTAAAACTAGATAGAAAGACAACAGTAGAGCTTAGAGAAAAGTAACTTGATAAATAAATTAAAGTTTTAACATACAAAAATAAGTTTTCTCACTATAAAAGCTCCATGTTTTGTTTAAATGATAAGAAGAGCGATTGAAACTGTACCGTATGGTGAGCTTTTTCGAGATGCTGGGTTCCAATACACTTTATTTAATTTTTTTAATTCATGTTGTAGATCTGGTGTGTTCTTAAAGTCAATGACCTTTGGAGCTAAAAAAAATTGGTCTCCTGGAGACTAAAACATCATGTTTAAGATCCGATTCTAAATACCAAAGATATAACGAAAAATTTAATAATGGGAACCCTACGTTCGGTAAAAAACTTTAAATACATTTTTAAAAAAAATTCTAATGGAGTAATCGAAATACTTCTTTTGAAAAAATGTTATGATTTTTTTCAAGCTTTAATTTTCTGATACTAGGGTGGTACATTAGGATGGTAGAAACTGAGATATGGTGGGTAGATTCAAAAACGGGGCACTTGATGTCAACGATCATTGGATCAAGAAGTTGGTCTGCTCAAGACAAAAACATTGATATATCATACTTTAAGATCGGACTGTAAATGCCGAAGATATGATGTTTTTCTCAAATGTGCGACCTCTATTTTCGTCCAAAAAAAAAAAAGTTTTTTTCGAAATTAATTTGCAAAAATGCTTCGGATTTGCTGGAGTACCGAGAAATTTTTTTTTGAGGTACGGTCTAATGGACATGTAATCGTACACTAATTGCAATGTAATTTCTTGCTCATTAGAACTTTGCTGTGGTAAAACTGCTTTTGGATATTGTTGTTTTTGCACAAGATGAGTATTTGATGATGACACCAAAGAGAGCAAGTTCTTACGAATTTTGCAAATATTCTAAATCAGCTCGCAAGATACTTACGCAAATCAAGTGAAAAAGTTCATTGCGGTTGGCACACTTTTCACTATGGCTTAGTAAGTGCAAATTAGACGAAGTTAAAATCTAATTTAGTAAATTAAAAGACACTGAGCTAATTAAAAGCACCTTCGCACGTGCCAACCACAAATCAAATTGGCTCAGAAGATTTGGTGCCATATCGGAACGTAAGCAATTTAACTGTGCGAATAAAATAATAATCGTCCGTCCGCCCAGAGTTAACACTTCATCGAACGAACACTGTGAGCAAGCATTGTTAAACATTATATGAAACTTACTACAATTAACGCGGGACCATCGAAACTCATTTGACTCAACAAAAATAATATACATTTGTTCTGATGTTTTCAGTGCTTACCTTATTATTAGACTGGATCTTTGTTCCAAAAGATGTTTTTCTTCGCAAAAAACATTTTGCAAACTTATTAAAAACTTTCGATAGTGCAGTCTATTAAAGTCTCCAGCATCTATAATAAAAGAAAACAATCGTTAAATAAAGGTTAATTACTACTACCATTCAGAAATTCATTAATTTTTTTAACTCAAGAAGATTCTTCTAAATTATTTTGATGACATTACTTTATCATAATCGAATGGCTCATGAAAAGTAAGAGTTATATGTAATAATAATTTTAGGTCTTTTTATAATAGCGATATTGCACCAGAATGTTTTTTTAAGAATTGTTAACTACATATTGTCAACATAAACCAAATTTTTAAGATATCTATATGGTGCTGAATCCCAACAAAAATTAACATTGGTGAAGGGTTGGAGCTCAAGTGGTGCTCCATTCCTTTTCTCAAATCTCCACCGTTGGAGCTCCGCTTCACATCCACTTGAGATATATGCAATTTTTAAGAAAACGGACGTTGCTTCTCAAACCTACTGGATCTCCACTCGACCTCTGAAGCAATTTTCCAAGCGATCTCCAACACTCAGAAAATAAATTTGGTTGTAACCAAAAAACGAACCGGAATTGAGAACTTTTTTTTGCGTTTTTTTATATTCCCTTATTACTTTTATTGATTGGAACCAAACCATTTCAAACCATGCAGTCGGAGTGACTTCAAATTGCGGAACTGGTTGCCGATTATGTATGTTGTTTTTCAAAGTAATTGAATTGGCAAAGTCAAGCAAATAAAACATTCAAAACCCACAGAAGTACAGTCAGCGAAATAGCTATATTTGCGTGCAATATTTTTATATATTTCCTATGATAAAATGTTATTACGAAAATAACGGTAAAAAAAAGTATTCAGAATCCAAGCAAGATTTGCAGAAAGTAATTTGGAATGTTGCTGTTGTTATTTGCTTTGAAAATAGTACCGTAGAGTGGCTTGGTAATGATGAAAAAAAATTTAAATTTTGATTTTGGGGAAAAAAATCTCCTGACCTCAAATATGTTTTAACAAGCATTAAACTCATGTCATTTCTCTCTCATATTCATCCGATTCATCTCAAATTTGAATATGTTATTCAGAACTTCAGTGGCTTCAGTTAACTTCTTATTTTTTATGTAAAAAAACTACTGAAAAATGGTCTGTTTTCGATATTTAAATTTCAAGAGCGCGACATTTTGTCCCAGCTATGGCTGGGGCCATAGCCACACTCATATAGATCACTAATTTCCTTACTTTTTATTTTTCAGATAAGCGACAGAGCTAATATTTTACTCGCCGCACAGGTACCTTTTTTGAAGGGGTCATCTTCAGCGCCAATTTTTATATAGTTAATATGGGCTATTATCACGAAATGGGTGATTGGATGTCTGTGTATAGTTTGGTCAGATGCAAAGGCTCAACAATTTATAATTTTTCTCAAGATGAGGTCATTTATTTTCCATCATACGCATCGATATTCATTTGCTCAAATAAAAAGTTATAGGGCGAGAATCTACAGATATGTCGCCTCCGTAACCTGTCCATTTCCCATTTCAATACACTAACGGTCTGCTCGCGCGACCCCTCGTTCGAAATTTCGCGAAAAATTTCTGTCGAAAAATTTAATATGGCGACCCCTACGTTCGGTAAAAGACTTTAAAAACATTTTTAAAAATAGTTCTAATGAAGTAATCGAAATACTTCAGTAGGAAAAATTTAATGATTTTTTGCAAGCTTTAATTTCTGATATTAGGGTGGTACATTAGGATGGTAGGAACTGAGATATGGTGGGTAAGTTCAAAAACGGGGCACTTGATGTCAAGGATCATTAGATCTAAAAGTTGGTCTACTCAAGACAAAAACATTGATATATCATACTTTAAGATCGGACTATAAATGCCGAAGGTGCAGGCCCTTACCTACCATAGGGGCTAGGGGGGGCTTTGCTCTTCACGCGTTTTTTAGGAAAACTTCAAAAACAAAAGCAATTAGAAAATTATATTTATAGTTTATACTACTTAGGTTTAAAGTTTATTTTTTTTAAACAATAATAATTTAGAATAGCTGTACTCTTCGATCTTTCAGGGCATTGAATCTTTTTAAAACCATGTCTATATCTATAGACTCAAGACGTTTGTGGTCGAAAGCCAGGAACGATAAATTATTCAGCCAATCAGTCAACATGCCTATTCGTTGTGTCCGTATAATTCGTGTTAATGCTGAAAATGACGATTCGCATACTTCTGTTCCAGCCGGAAAAGTTTCGATGGTTGCAAAAAGATTGTACACTTTTTCCATTACCTGACGCACCTTATACAGCTCCGTCAGCACCACCGTCTTAATTTTTTTTTTGTTCCGGCTTTTTAAATTTGTTTAATTGATCATTCTCCGAACGAATTCTATCTATATATTCTTTGGCAATTTTGAGCTCAATTTCACTTAGGGCCCAAATCGCCCAATGGGTGCAGCTTTTCTAAATCCATTTCATCAGCTGTATCGATAGCTGTGAGAATGCCATTGTTTGTAACAAAGCGATTGGTCATTTCAATTAATACGATATCGATTGTTTCGTAGAATGTTGATTTCAGCATGATGATCGATTCGCTTCGTTCACCCAGTGTTTCATCAACAACTGACTCTTTCAGCATTTTTGACTGCTGCATATTCCGAATTGGACGATTTGAGGCGTGAGCTGATTCTGTGGGCTTTAATTGTTCCAACAGATCTATCGTTTGAAAATAATATTGATCGAATCTACTTTGTGATCTCATTTTTCAAGCATTGTAGATACAGCTCTAATGAGTGGCATAGCATCTTTGTATCCCATTGCTCGGCCTTGAATCGCTTTCGTTAGTGGTTCAATCGATTGCAATAAATCCTTCATAAACACTAATGTGAAGACAAATTCCAACGATACCATCACGTGTGACAAACCGACTGCTATTGCTACGTCATCACCATCGAATCGTTCGCCAACCATTTGAGTATTCATAATATGGATATAGTTTTCAAAGATGGATTTAGAAGCACGTAAATGACCAACCCAACGAGTTTCGATTAATTTCAAAATGGAATGACCTTCATAATGTTGTTGTACTTTGTGGCGACGGAGAAATTTCGCAATATGTTTTGCCCGAAAATATCAAAATACGCATTAAGCATACTAGATATTCATATAGTTTACACAAAAAATAACCTTATTTCTCAAATACTTTTTTCTATGTATTTTGGGGCGTAGAATCCAAAAATACTAATCATTTTTTTTCTTCTTAAGAATCGTTTTCGAGATATCCACAAAAAAATATGCATATGTATATACACACATATATAATTAAAAAATTAAAAAAAAAACAAATATGCACCGTCTCAAAAGTCCAAGCCTAAATTTAACAGCACTGTTGGATTTATCTTTTATAGGGAACAATTGAACATATAAGACAATAAAATATCTTTTACGAATTAGTTCCTTATTTAATTACATAGTCAATGGCCTATATGCGGGAATGCATGAAAATATGGAAATTACCCATTTTCATTGATTTTAGAATAGCACTCACAGATTTTGTCCGACTTGGACAAAATTACACTTCAAATATTTGTAAAATAATATTTTTGTGTTCAAACGGAGTAATTGAAATTTAGTTACTTTTAAAAAAGACCAAAAAAGTAGCTTTTTGTGAACTTTGATCGCTTGTAACTCCATCCAAAATTTAAAAAAAAAACGTTATATATAGTAAAATTTTTTGTGTCCCCCCAAGCAAAGTCGGGTAGGTACGGGCCTGCGAAGGTATGATGTTTTTCTCAGATGCGCGACCTCTATTTTCGTCCAAAAAACAAAAAAAAAATTTTCGAAATTACCTTGCAAAAATGCTTCGGATTTGCTGGTGTACGGTGAATTTTTTTTTTTTGCCTGTAAGGTGGTACGGTCTAATGTACATATACATGTCTGTGATATATCCTGAATAAACACGACTATGAACGATTTTTGTGGGCTAATAATTGCAAGGAGCAAGTGTCAGAACATAATACTACAAAATCGGGTGGGCATCGCAGACATTAAAACAGTCAAATCTCATTACCACACGACAAGAGTTCGTAAAAACGATAAGAAAAAAAGAGTGTCGCTACCGTAACCTGCCAGTTTTTGCTTATTATGCTATGAATATTTTCAAAGGCTTAACATTTCACTTTCACTTTTGACATTTTGTTTTCATTTTAATGTGACGATTTGTCCGGAAAATGTGTTTCGTCTCTTCTCTCAGGTCCAAGACGCATATTTCAGTGAAATGTCGCCTCCGTAATTAATAAAATGTTTGTCGCCTCCGAAGCTCTGAGTTAATGTATTTTGCAGCCTTTTGAGTACTCTTACTGTAGATCCAATAATAAATGTGTTAAAATAACTTGAAAATGAAATAAATAAATAAAACTAAAAGTTGCTTCGATGAATTTTTTTTTGTTCTCTATGAGTTCTAAAAATCACCCATTTCGTGATAATAGCCCATACTGTTTTTCGATTATTATAAAAATGTTGCATGCTCCTTGAGTGATGTAACTAGGCAACGTACTAGGTACAAAGCTAAAATTTTTTATATGCTTGATTTAGTACTAATGAAATATGAAAATCAAAATCTGGCAGCATTGGCGCGGTCGCAAAGGTACACCTTAAAATTTAAAAAAAAATGTAAAATTTTGTGAACAAATATTATAGCTTTTGAAATTATCTTTCATATGACATCTATATTTTGGAAATCCCTTCAGCCGTTCTCCAGCTATAATGATTTTTTCAAAAATATTTTGAATTTCGATACGTTTAGGGTGTACCTTCGCGACCGCACCAATGCTGCCAGATTTTGATTTTCTTATTCAACTATTACTAAATCAATACTCAAAGTGGCTGCCAGCTCTCCTAATATACCTACAAAGTTTTATTATCGTTGTTCATTATCTTCAGCTTCAAAAAAATTTTTGAAAATGCCTCAATTTTACGGGTGCTAGACCACCGAGTGATCTTAAAGTTCGTTTCGATCTGTATGCAAACGAAGTGTTCTCATCTCTTACTATTTCTCTAATGTATTTGTTGTTCGTCATCTGCGGTATGTGTGTGATGCCGTAATATCTTTTGTTTTCCGTGTTGCCAGATTGTTTTGTGTTATTTTTCAATTGGGTATTATGAAAATAAAATCTTCTGGATAGCCATTGACTTTTAGTGTTGTTCGTATTTTTGTAATGTTGTTTTCAAGAAATTAAGTGGTTCGCAGTATTAAGTTTTTGCTGGATAGGTTGCGTCGAATGGAAGTTTATAATTCTTCCTGACGAAGTTGGCTTTGTGTACCTTTCAAAATATATTTTGTTGTTTTTTCTATGCAATTTTACGTCCAAATACGGGATATTATTTTCTTGTTCCATTCTAAACGTGAATTGGATTTTTTTTTTTTGTGGTAGTTATTTAGTGACCTTAGAATAATGCCAATTTCTTTTTTGTTAATAATTGCCAATATGTCGTCGACATACATATTTGCAAAGGAATCTCATTTTAATATTTTTGTTTTTGAGGTCATTAATTACGTCGCACAGTGTAACACTTTCATATAAGCTGCGGCCAAAACTATAAGGAGTTGTCGTAGAGTACTGAAATTTGGCATGGACTGTTTTTTTGTAAAGATTAAGAAATTTTGTGAAAATTAATAAAATCGGTTCATAATCAAGCATAGCTCCAATACAAAAAAAATTTTTTTTTTAGAAAATTTCACAAGTAAGTTTCTTTCTTCTTTAAAAATAAGGCTGAAAAAAATTTGGTCAAGTTTTTACCTACATTAAAAGGAAATAAAAAACCATTTAAAACCAGTTAACAGCTTTCACGTATTTTTGTAATTTTTTTGAAAAATATACATATATACGGGGGTTTCTAGTGTCGCTGAATACGAATCCAAGGTCAGAAATTTAAAATTCAAGATGGCGGACCAAATAAACTCAATACCCTAATCCACCATATTAGGTCCGCTATCTTGAATTTTAAATTTCTGACCTTGGATTCGTAATCAGCTTCCCCAGAAACACTCGAATACCAAATTTGGTACTATCAGTGGATTTTTAAACCCTACGTCCGCCATATTGAATCCGCCATTTTCAGCTTCAAAATTTTAAAAATAAATTATTTTTAAACCCCTGTATAACAAATTTGGTACAAATCGGTTGATGTTTAAAAAAATACGTCCGCCATCTTGAATCCGCCATATTGTTTTTGTGAATTCTGACTTTTGATTCGTAATCAGTGACCCTCAAGACCCTTGTATACCGAATTTGGTGCAAATCGGTTGACTTTCAAGAATTCGGCCACCATATTGGATTTTTGACCGCCATATTGGATTTTTGACCGCCATATTGGATCCGCCATGATGAATTCTGTTAACCAAATTGAGCCAAAAAACGATCCGATCACGATCACAATTCGAATTTTCCCTGGCTGATGTACAAAATTTGAATCTTAAACTTAACATATAATTTGTATGGATTTTAAATAGAATTAACCATATTTATGTGGTCACTTTGTATGGGTGGTAGGCGTGGTTTTCATTCGAATTTGATACAACTAAAAGTGAGAGTGCACAACTAAAATCAAATTATATGTGCAAAATTTTAAGTCATTCAATTAATTTTTGTAGAATTTAAAGCAATTTAACCGTTTTTATGTGGTCATTTAAGGCAATTTTCTTCAAAAAAGTGCTATAAGTAATTATTGAATTTTGTACATATAACGCAAAAGCGCAAGTCTTTTCTTTTGTCACCTATTTGTATTGAACCTTTAATCACTATACGGAAGTTTAAGCAAAATCGAAGATTAAGTTTTTTTTCTATTCAAACTTAAAGTTAGGAAACATTTCCAGTTTTACTCACTTGGAGTCAAATTTTCTGAAGTGGGAACACTAAAAACCAACTTATTCATTTTAAACTTTTAATTGTAGAACTTTGAAGATTTTTTGAACAATATTAATGTTCTAAATTTTTTTTTTTTGCAAAATTTTCATTTTTTAAAAAGATATGAACAAGTGAATTTTTGTGTACGTATTTTTTTAATTGTGATTTCACGGTAAATATTGGGTGAAAGTTAATGAGATTTTCATGGTAGGACCAGAAATATTTTGCAATTTAGATGAAATGAAGTTTTCATAAAAATTTTAAATATTATTTAAACAAAATTAACTTTTTAATAAACAAATAGAAATTTAACCAACTTCTCATACGTACAGAAACATATTTTTCCACAGAATTGTTCTGTAAGGCTTGCACTATATTTTTCCGAAAAAAAAATTTTAGTATGTTTCATAAAAGAAAAGTTACGGATGTTAAGAGTCGCCAGATTCAAATATCGTTAATATCACAGCCCGACAAAATTAAAAAAAGTCCAAAACCTGAGACCAGACCTATCACATCCAAAGGACTTTGATGCGCTGAATCCGAATTCGAATTCAGGTTTTTGAGGTATTCTAACCTAAAAGCGAAAAAATACGGTTTTTGACTATATTTGAAGTTATTTTACATCGCGAATAAAATTGTTTTTCAAAAACAAAAAATATTATCGATATAATCTAAAAAAGGTTTTGAAGAGTAAGAGTAATACTTTCAGATGCTTTAACCAGTTTTTGAAAAACAATTTAATTCGCGATGTAAAATAATCTCAAATATAGCCAAAATCCGTGTTTTTTACATAAAACGAAAATTGTAAATTTTTAGAATAAAACTTCAAGTTTCCGTGCATGCTGTGTCCAGGTGGCAACCATATCCATTACTTGTCATCGATTACACATAATCGATGACAAAATATTTATGATTAACATCACTGGACAGCCTTGGTTTGCAATTTGTATATCAGGGAGAAAAAGGGTGACATTGATTGTCCAACTTTTGATTACTATGGCGCCCCGATTGAATTTTGCAGTTTAGAATCATTTTGCCCACCTGGATGACACCGCGACATTTATTTTAATCGTTTTGTACAAATTAAAGTATTTTATTAAAGTTCTTATAAAGTTTAAGAAAAGTTAAAGTTTTTTTTATATTGCAAGTTAACATTTTGGTCCTTCGAGCCGGATGTGTCATCCAGAGTAATAAAAATCTAAATTATTTGGAGAACCGAGCACCACATACCGGAGGGTGCCATCAAAAAACAACCACCAGGGAGTAGCAGCAACATCAATCAACAGTGCCACCAACGTTCGCATCACCACTAGCATCAACGTGCACTCTGGAACAACAAATATTTCTTTTACAAAAGGAATAAGCATCATCTTCATCTGCATCTTCATCATCACTTTCATCGTCATCATCAAATCTCCATCGAAGTCAGCACCTCCATCGTCAGCACAGTAAAAGAACCACCATCTCAACAAAATAAGTGAATGCCAGCGCAACCCATAGGCACTTAAAAATATAATTTTGTCATCGCGGGAGCAACCATTTATCCATTAAAAGGTTAGTCTCATTTTCTATTTGCAAATCAATTTCCCATATGTAGTTACATATATTTGTATTCCCCATTTGCATTTCCAATTTGCATTTACATATACATAATATCAACACAATATTTCATATTGCCAACCGCGATGTGCAAAAGATTTTGTGCAATCAGTGCTGTGCAATAATTTCCAAGCAATTACTTTTTACTGCGTAAATTATTCGTTTAATACTTTTGGTAATTTTTTGGATTCTTTTAATTTCGTGAGCGATATTTTAGCTTGCCTTTAAATTAAAATTTGTGAAAGTAGAAAAATAAAGCAACAAAATAATACAAAATTGTGAATTTTTGCAGTAATTATCGAAATTTCAAAATTTAACAAACAAAAGTATCCAATGAAATAATTCTTAATTTACACACTTACACACTGGCCCTGTATTGCAAACAAATCTCACTACACTAATTTTAAAGTGGAGATTTTTCAAATATGTTTTCAATGAAGACATTGAGAAAATGTACCGCCTGATATTAGTCAATCCTTCTCATACGCCTTATCAAAGGATCGTATTCAGAGACCCACCTGATAGTGAAGTTCGCGATTTCGAGCTAAAAACTGTTGCCTTTGGCGTGAACTGTGCACCTTATCTTGCAATTAGGACGCTTTTGCAATTATCTGCAGTTGTTAAAGATTCACACCCTTTGGCTTCGGCCATTCCGCACAATATAATATGTTATTAACATAAATAGCATATTATATATACTTTTAGGATGATGATTAACATCATTCTATAACATTAAAACTGCATTATTGAATAATGCAATTTATCCAATAATAGTAAATTATTGTTGCAAAAGTGCAGCATACTTGCGGGTTGTTGTCGTTTTGTTGGTCATTTATGTTACCATGGGCAAATCCTGCTTGTCAACAATTAACAAGAATGAGAACACCATGAACTTAAATGCAACAACAAAACTCAAAGCAAAAGCCAACTTGTGCAACCCGGAAAACATTTCGCCCCACTAAATTTGGTCAACAAATTTGAATTAAGTAGAATAAGTTTTGTTATTGTAATTATGTGTAAATATTTTTGTATGAATTGTTAGTGTAATTTTTATCGAGCGAGGTGTTAAGATATGTAAGTTTTAAAATAAAACGGAGTTTGTTCATAGCAACTAAAGTGACCGGTGTTCTCTATTTACGGAATTACAAGGGATTCTACTTTTGGACACAAGTAAGTATACTAACTAGGGAATTTTCTACTTTACTTGCAGATACGACTCCGGTAATTAGCAATACCTAAAATTGAAGTACAACATTGGCGCAGCCGGTTTACCGAACTACAAAAGGAGTCTAGAGGATTAGACATTAACTTCAACAACATCAAAGAATTGTACGACAGCGTTGGAAATAAAATTGTGGCCAACGTAGCAAGACACCCCCGACCACTGGTAAGGCTTAGAGACTAAAGCAATTAACGTGTTATTTTGGTCAAAAGGATTCTCCCATCAGGAACTAGGTTTATGTGCCTACTGTTCCAACTCAGCCGGTAAAAGAACTAGGTTTATGTGCCTACTGTTCTAACCAATTACAAAGTATATCAAGTTCTGGTGTAAACCAACACCCGATCATTCATTAACACTGTTATTGTGGGTTTATCTGCCTGCAGTAACAAACAAACAACCTAAATAGTACTGGTTCAAGTGCCAGGACTATTTTAGCGTTATAGGCAAGTAAATTGAAAAGTTTAGGGAGAAATTTGATATTATTTTCGCGGGAAACGTTTGGTTCTGTCGTAAAGAGAAAAGTCTTGTTGAATGTATATCGGGTTCCAAAAAGATTTTGTATCTTAAGGATCAGTTATTCAACATAGACTCGCGTTTTTATAAATAATTTTTCCTTTCTTCATAAATCGTAAATAACCTTGCAGAATTTTATTGTTGGTTCTGAGGAATACTTTCAAATATTCCAAAGATTCGTGTTCTGCAGAGGTCCGTGTATCATTAGGTGTAAATTATTCCAAATAAGGAGTAAAAAAAAAAGTTTAACAATTTGCATTTCGTATCACTAATTAATGAGTGGTATATACAGAAAATTTTACTTTTGTAAACAAAATTTGGGATAGGTCGCGTAAATTCACAAAACTTCTGTATACAGATTTGTAGGCAAAAATTTATTAAGACAGTATGTAGGTCGTTCATTCACTTATGAAAATTTGAAACAAAGCAAAAAGAAACAAATAAAAAGCACGTAACAATAAACGCTTGCTCTTTGTTGGAGTTAACAACCGTTTAAAGTTGCTGACTTAGCTTTTTATGTGTTTTATATGAGGTAATGAACGATTTAGAGTTTGACAAATACGCCCACGAAAAATTGTTAGGAGAGTTGTGTAGATTTACAGATAAATTGTGGAAATATTTAGAAATTACAATAAACAATAAAGAACAACTTATTCTAATACGAGAAAAAGTTGAAAATTTCCATAATTTATCAGCGGTCGAAAAAGCGGATGTAATTTTAGATGAAATTTTAAGCTTTATGGAACAAAGGCATCTTAGTGACGAAGGAATAACAGATATCTGGGAGAAGGAATTCGACGCCCTAAAAAGAAGATACGACCAACATATTACTCAGTTGAAACTAAACGCTGAGCAAATAAAGGATTTGGAGGAGGAAAATTGTATACTAAACGATACACTGAGTGAAAGGAATTTATCGAAATTAAATTTTTCACTACCAGTGGGTCAGGAATTGGACGAGGAAAATCAGTCCTTAATAGAATTTAGGAATCGCGTTCAGGACCTGGAAAACGCAAACAAGCGTTTGACCAAGGAACTTAAAGCCGAGAAATTAAGGAAAAAAGAACAAAAGGTGACTTTTGATTTAGCAAACAAAAGCCACACATCAGCAAACACTATGGCAGAAGAACGCAAATTTCATGAACTGACCAACAAACAAGCGGAACTTTCGCAACAGTTACAGAGAATGTGCATCAACAATAAGAAAACTCCAGCACAGAGAGAAACCGTAGAATATTTTTCAAAAAGGATTAAAGAGTTAGAAAGGTTATGGTTGGGTTTTTCATTGAACAACGAATACTTCACAAAAAATTTCTACAGTAAGGTAGAAAATAGTTATTGCGATCTATGGAAATGTTATAGTAATAAACTGGCCACCTTAGAAGAGATTAGGGCAGCCCAATTATTGTCGCAACAAGGACATTCATATGCAGGTCAGCGAGGTGCAAAATAATAATGTTTATACAATAAGTGCAGATATCCGCAATGAACAACAAACGCATCAGCCTGAAAGCACACCCAATCTAGTTAGCTCAAGGAGTTATGGTCAAATAGGCAAATGGGTACGGTACACTGTACCTTATTTTTCCGGTGTAGAGTCACCAACTATCAAGGCAGATTTATATAGGTTTATAGAGGCTTGCGAGTCAGTGAGGAGAACCACTGACCCTGCTGATGAAGAAGAATTAATTTCTAAAGTGAGACTTCATGTCAATGGAGACGCATACGAGTTGGTCAGGGCGACTCAATTTTTAAAAATGCAAGACCTATACCATATTTTAAAAGAAACCTACATAAGAGAAAAACCGTTGGAAGCAGTTCAAAAAGAATTAAGTAACGCTCGTCAAGGGGCCTTTGAAGACTTGCGCGCATACGCTAGGCGGCTGAAATCGCTTCAAACATCCATTTTGGATAACCCAAAACAGAGGTATTCGGCACCAGAAGATCGGGTATATAAACAGGAACTATTAAATTCTGTAGTAAGAGCGTTCAGATTGGGATTAAGGAATCCAACCCTGAAAATTTTTATGATGGATAAGAATGCAAGTACTCTAGAAGAATTACTGGGTGAAGCAATCTCTGCAGAAGATGATCTGCGAGAGGATTCAGAACAAGTACTAGGCGTCAACACCTATCAATCAAATGTCGCTCAACTCCGGCTTTATATCATGCTCAGCCACGAAATTGGAATAGACCATTGGAACAAAGGCAGGCTAGACCATACCAACAAAATTCAGGGAAACATATAAAAAATAATTTCTCAAATAATAAAAAACCAAATATTATTTGTTCGTATTGCAATAAAAAGGGTCACATAAGGGAAGACTGTTATGTAAGGAAAAACACACCTTTCTGTGACAAATGTTCAGAATACGGTCACATGACCAGTATAAAGTGTTCACAGAACAAAAACGAAACGTCAAAAATCGTAAATAAGAGTAATACAAATAATAATAATACAAATTCTCAACGCCAACAACAAGGACAGCAATCTTCTAATAAATGTAGTTGGTGTAGGAGAATGGGACATGAAATTGGAAATTGTTTTGCCAAAAGAGACTACAAAAGCTCAGGGAAACTAAGAAGGGCCCAAGATCGGCCAATAGTCTGGGGACTCAAAAAACTTAGTAAATTAGGGCCAAAAGAAGTAGTAACAGTAAACCAACCACAACAAAGTGCAGTTGGTACGTTATCTACTAGAAGTAAAAATTATAAAGTTTTGAGTAATAACTTAAAGCAATATAATGCGGGGAAAACAAATCATACACAGAATACTGTAGTTGAGGCCTCCCTCGCAAAACCCATAGAATGCGCATCAAACGCAAAAGATACTGAAACTGGGAGACACATCTTGTATGGCAGGCATAACGAGAAATTCTACCAAGCAAATTAAAATGACGTGTTCATAGAAGTGCCCTGTAAAGAGGCCAGATATGGAAAACTTATTTTGTTGGTAGATTCCGGTGCCGACACAAGTTTGGTCAAAGAAAGTGCAATGTTGCATTTCCCAGAATTAGATACAAATAATCGAAAAGATTTAAGTGGAGCATTTGGTGGACAGGTTACCACATTAGGTACAACCACTATTCAACACAAGCAGAACCCAGATCTAAGTTTAAAGTTACACATAGTGTCACTAGATCAAGGAGTTCCGGCTGATGGAATAGTAGGTAGGGACAATTTGTGGAACCGAACTGTCATAAACGCTATAGATAAAAAATTAACGTTTTTCAATCAAAAACGTCAGAAAATAATAGCATTCACGCTTAAGCCGATGAATGACTTTAACAGAGTACTATACAATACAGAAACAGCAATAGAAGCTCGAACTGTAAAAATAGTACCTTTATGTGTTTACTTAGGAGAAGTACTCAGCAAAGTGAAAGATGGCATAGTTTATGTGTCAATTTTAAACTCTTCAGAAGACGAATTTATCATTGATGGAAATTTCAAACCGGAATTTTCAAATTACATACAATGAATTCAAAATAAACACAAGTTCCGCAATAAATATGATATCGGAACAAAACGTGAGGGGAAGATTAGATAAGCTATTTGGATCTATTAATTTAGATCCTCACATAAGCAATGAAGAAAAGGCTTCCATGGAAAATATATGTGCATCCTTCCATGACATATTTTGTTAGAAGGAGATTGCCTATCATATACTCCAGTATTGAAGCATGATATCCCTACTTTGGTGGGTCAACCACCAATAAACCAAAAACAGTATAGACTACCCCATTCTCATAGAATGGAAATTATAAACAGGTAGGAGAACTGTTAGATGAAGGGATTATTTCACCAAGCACCTCACCTTGGAATTCACCATTATTACTTGTCCCAAAGAAAAGTGGTAAAGATGGCGGGAAAAAGTGGGGATTAGTTATAGACTTCAGAAAATTAAATGAAGCTACAATCAAGCAAGTTTTCCCCATACCACGAATTGATGAAATTTTAGATCAATTAGGACATAGCAGATATTTTTCCATGCTGGATCTAGCAAGTGGATACCACCAAGTATTGGTAAATGAAGCTGATAGAGAAAAAACAGCATTAAGTACAGGGTTGGGACATTTTGAGTTCAACCGAATGCCGTTTGGTCTAACAGGAGCAACATTTCAACGCATCATGAATCACATACTCACAGGACTACAAGGTCTAGAGTGTTTTGTTTATTTAGAAGACATTGTCATATACGGGAAAAACTTACGAGAGCGTGAAGAAAGGCTACGTAATGTGTTCACGGTATTAAGACAACATAATCTGAAATTAAACACGAAAAAATTCAATTTTTTGCCTCGTGCAGTTGTGTATTTAGGACATAAATGTTCAGAACATGGAGCCCTACCAGACCCAGACAAGGTGGACTGTCTGAAAAACATACCAGTACCTAAAAACAAAAAAGAAGTACAAGCATTTTTAGGTCTGGTAAATTATTACCGGAAATTCATTAAAGATACGACAAGATTAGCTTTACCAATAAATAAATTATTGAGAAAAGACGCAAAGTTCGTATAGTCAACGGAATGCTAAAATTCATTTGAGGAATTAAAAAAGGCGATAATGTCACCACCTGTATTGGCATATCCAGATTTTACTCAGCAATTTTTGTTAACTACGGATGCCAGTACTGATGCAATAGGTGCAATATTATCTCAAGGAGAAGTCGGTAAAGATAATCCAATAGCATTTGCCAGTAGAGCACTAAGCGATACTGAGAAAAGGTATTCAACCATTGAAAAAGAATTTCTCGCTATAGTGTGGGCAACAAAAAATTTTAGGGCATATTTGCTTGGCAGACATTTCAAAATTTACACCGATCATTAACCACTACGTGGTATATCAAACCTTAAGGATCAAACGTCACGCTTGGCGCGCTTCCGACATAAGCTATCGGAATATGATTTTGAAATCATTTACAAGCCTGGGAAAAGAAACTTAAATGCAGACGCTTTAAGTAGATTACCACTAACAAATAAACAAATAACAGTGATACAAACCAGATCAAAATCTAAAAATTCTGAAAAGGAAAACATGAACATTTCAAACGAGGTGGATAAAGACACGGTGGTTGAAAACAACACCGAAAAAACAGTGGTCATACTGAAAGATCCTAAAGAAATAAAAATAATACTAAGGGACTTTCATAGCACACCACTAGGCGGGCATCAAGGTGCAGTAAAAACAGTTCTGAGGATACGGAAGCAATATAGATGGCCAGGGATGCAAAAAGATGTAAAAGAGTACATTAAAAATTGTGCCAAATGTCAGACTAATAAAAGCTCAAAACTCACAAAAATGCCGATGGTTGTAACAGATACACCAAGCAGGCCTTTTGATAAAGTATACATGGATATAGTCGGTGCATTACCTGAAACTGTATCAGGAAATAAATACATACTAATATTTCAGGATGATTTTTCAAAATATATGGCATGTGCTGCAATGCCCGACGCAGAGGCAAGTACAAATTTTATGACGAAATCATTGCCAGGTACAATATCCCGAAGGTATTGATTACTGACAATGGTACATATTTTATTGCAAAATTATTTTCGGATACTTACAAAATGCTGGGGATTAGGAAACTGCATATAACGCCATATCATCCGCAGGCTAATGGTTCTTTGGAAAGAAGCCATAGACCACTAGCAGAATACTTGAGAAGTTTTGCTAAAGAAGATGGTTAGAATTGGGACCAATGGCTGACGGCAGCCATGCATGTCCATAGCAATACGATACATACTTCTACTAAGCAAACTCCTTTCCGAACTTTGTACGGTTTTGAATTCGAAATGCCTACGAATTTGAAACGAAAATGTTCACCGCTCTATAACGCGGAGGACCAATGAAAAGTATTAAAGTTTCAAATACAAAGAACTCACGAGTTAGTGAGAAAAAACCAGGAAAAGGCAAAAGAATTGTCTAAAAAACAATATGACGGTTCAGTAAGCCCCGTTATATTTAAAAGAGGGGATAAAGTGTTAATGAAAAATCAAAGTAGGAAAAATAAATTTTCTCCCATATGGGTGGGCCAATTTGAAGTAACAGATATCAAAGGGCCTGTTACAACAGAAGTTGTAATAAAAGGAAAGAAAAAGAAGTTACATAATAATTTATTAAAATTATTTAATGAACCAAAATAAAAATTACTATCTTTTTCTTTTGAATTAGAATAATTTGCTCATATTCTATGACACAAAATTAAATAAAAATAAAAAAAAAATGCTAAAAAACAAACATATGTAAATAAATACTTGCTTGTTAACAAGAAATATGAGAAGACGTGTGCCGCAATACGCACACGCGGTCGCATATAACTTCCCTACCTCAACAGTTGGTAACGGAAAAATTTGAAAAAAATAATATAAAATATAAAGCAATGCATTTCGATCAAATAGAACGAAATGCAAATAATAAAAAGCACATGCAACTAGAGCTCAGCTTTGTATTAATAAATAACAGCATTTGGCTGAAATGAATATGAAGATAACTTTCAGTTATATTGTTTTGAAATAGAAGGCTGGGAAAGATAAGGAAAAATAAAAATATTAACTAAAAACAGCGAAATACATATTTGTATGCATTCAAAAAAAAATTTTTATACATATATAAAATTCATAAATAAAATTGGATGGGCAGAGCAAAAACTTTTAGTTCCGACAAAATAAATCATCTAATATAAATTTAGAATATATATAATTGTATAGATACGTGTATTAGACATATATAGACAATTTTAATAAAAAGACTCGTACAACATAAGATATGTACAACATAAAAAGATAAAATAAAAAAATAAGTAAATTAACATACGTAAATGGACACTGAACAGAAACAAAACGCCTGATCTCATTGATTTTGCTATCACGAAAGGAGTACGTAGGGAGTAAATTTCTGTATGCACAAGCCTCGACTTATCCTCTGATCACTCCCCTGTTGTAATTCACATACTTGAGGAGCCTAAACAGATTGATGACTCTCATTGTCTCACAACACCTTTCACAAACTGGCTTAAGTATAAAAAGTACATAAACACACATGTTCATACAAATTATAAATTTGAATGTAAGGAGCATATTGATGACGCTGTTGCTATTTTGAGCTCCATTATAGCAACAGCAGCAGAAAACTACTCCTAAATATAAAATAAATTGGAATGCAGCCAATTTTGTCACAAATGCTGAAATTGAAAGGTTAGTCCTAGAAAGACGAAATCTAAGAAGAGAATGGCAACAGCAACGATCTTTAGCTAGTAAAACTAGGCTCAAACAGACTGTAAAGAATTTTAAACAGGCACTTTTTTGAAAATGACAGAAATCAATATAGTTTTATTCAAAAACTCTCCCCAAATGGAACAAAAAGCTCATCTCTTTGGAAAGCTAACCGTAGTCTTAAAACTCCCACTGAGCCTGAGCCACCCATTAAGGACCCTAGACACACTGCTCCTGAAGCATCATTAAGTTCATCTAAAATGGCTAATAAGTATTAAAATTATGTGCACCTTGTGGTAGAAAAATCATTTTTGGAAAAAATAAACTCTCTGTATTTTCCATCACTGATAAAATTAATAATTTGATAAAAAAGCATATTAATGAAAAATTTGATTTATCTAACGCTAAATTTCCTACAAGTATTTGTACCTCCTGCCGACATAGTATCAGTGAGCATGAAAATAATAATAAAAAAAGGCCCCTTCCAAAGATGCCCAATTACGCAGATCTTAATTCATCATACTCTAGTCGCTTAAAAAATGCTGTAGTGACATTTTCTTCGCAACATTTGTAATAAGTTAGAATATATAATACAGAAAAGGCAAAGGTACATTGCTTTCTTAGTGGAATAGGCCTACAGGGGATACCACTTATAAAAAAAACGCGCCGCGATATTTATCCCAATGGATGGTGCGGAAACAATATCTTTATATAATATTTTATAAACACACACGTAGGTATAATCCACACACTACACACACACACACATGTGTATATATATATATATATATATATACGCATAATAACCACTTATATAATTGAGTTTGCTGCGTTCTCTAATGTTTAAGTTGGCTTTACCACCTAAAAATGCAAAAATCGAGATATTTTCAAAATAAATAACTAAATAACAGCTACGATTTTAATTCAAAGTGATATTTTATCAGAATAACATTACAAACACTCGGAGACATTCAGTATACGTTGCCAACTTAGATGAACTTAATGATGCTTTAGGAGAAGTGTGTAGAGGACACTGGGCTCGAAGCGATGAAGATAAAGCTAACGTCTTTGCAGATCATTTAAGTCAGATTTTTCAACCGAATCCCGCCATTGGTGGTCAATGTCTACCCCAGAAACTCTAAACACACAGTCTATTGGCACAAGCATGGCTCAAAGCGAGGTTGCAAGTTTTATCAAAAATAAATTAGTTATTAAAAAATCTCCTGGACTTGATCGCATTTCACCCATTGCGCTTATAAAGCTACCTTCTCAAACGTTATCATTTATTACCAGGCTATTTAATGCTAGAATAGCGTTTGGGCATTTCTTCTGATTGGAAAAAATCTCTAATTATAATGGTTCAAAAGCCTGGTAAAGACCCTACTTTAGCATCTTCATATAGACCCCCCATTAGTCTGCTTCCTTTTTGAAAAACTGTTGCTAGCAAAATTGATGCCATACTCACAAGAACAAAATCTTATCCCTTCTCATCAGTTTGGATTTAGGGAAAAACACGGAACTATTGAACAGGTAATCCATATAACTAATGAAATAAGGAAAGCATTCGAGCACCGCGAGTACTGCTCTGCTATGTTCCTTGATGTTCAACAGGCATTCGATAGAGTATGGCATGATGGGCTTATTTATAAAATAAGGTTGCTTTTACCCCAAAATGTTCATAACGTATTAGAGTCTTATTTGGCAAATAGGCTTTTCAGAGTTAAACATAAAACCTCTGCTACATCTGATTTTCCAATTAGAGCAGGAGTACCGCAGGGCAGTATCTTGGGTCCCTTTTTGTATGTTTTATTCACATCAGATATTCCCACAAAAGACCATTTAGTTACCTCTACATTTGCTGACGATACAGCAATTTTGAGTCGTCATATAAATGCTGTAACAGCAACACTTCAGCTTCAATCCCACTTGTCGTCAGTCGAGAGTTGGTTGTCACAATGGCGAATAAAAGTCAATGAACAAAATGTCTCCATGTTACTTTTACCCTCAACAAAAGTCTTTCTCAAGCAATATTTCTTGATGGAATCGATATTCCACAAACAGGTAGTGTCACATAACTTGGCATTCATTTGGACAAACGTTTGACATGGCGTAAGCACATAGAAGCCAAGATGTGTCAAATGAAACTTAAGGCTGCTAGCTTGCATTGGCTTATAAACAGAAACTCCCCTCTAAGTTTAGAGTATAAAGTTCTCCTTTACAAACAAGTCATAAAGCCAATTTGGACATATGGCATACAATTGTATGGTAACGCAAGTGCATCAAACATTGAAACTCTACAAAAGGCTCTATCTAAAATATTAAGAACTATTACAAGAGCTCCTTGGTTTATGAGAAATGAATGCATTCACAGAGATCTGCACATCCCAATGGTAAAAGTCGAGTTTGAAAGGCTAAAACATAAATACATATCAAAATTACAAGGTCATGTTAGTCAATTGGCCAGGGCTCTCTGTAACACATTGCCATTTTCGCGACTAAAGGGAGCTGACAGAGCGGGTGTTGAAAATAGACTTCCCAGATGAGTCCTGTAATATCACAACACAAATTCAGCTGGCTCATCGACTTACATTATGGTCAGGCGGGGACTCTGTACCGGGCCCTAGATCGTCTCGGGCACTGTCCTATAGTCATAATAAATAAAATAAAAAAAAAATAAACAAAAATAAAAAGAAAACCAACCTCGTCAACCCATCACCACCACCTGTTTGGCGCGGACCGGGACCTAACTCGTCTCGGCTGCAGCCCGTTGAGTGGCGAGTGCGGCAACAGAAAAGTTGGAGTACCGCGCTCTTAGTCTGCTTTTGGGTGCTAGACCGGGATCCAGCCCATCTCGGCTACCGCCTTGAAGTTGTTCTCGTGGCAATAGTTCCCCCCAACGTGATGGACCGGGACCTAGCTCGTCTCGGCTATCACTGCACAATCCTTAGGGGCACTAGTTCTCCCCAACGTGATGGACCGGGACCTAGCTCGTCTCGGCTATCACTGCACAATCGTTATCAAGGTACTAGTTACGTCCATAGCGGTAAACAGGGACCTAGCTCGTCTCTGCTACCACGCCAACACAGACCGGGACCTCGCTCGTCTCGGCTATAAATGGATCAGAAGAGACGCAATAGTCGTCAACTGTACTATAGATGGGCTGTCATGAACCTGTCGCCACGCCACTGCTCCAACGGGTCCCATCCTCACCTACCGCAATTGCAGTAATGAACAGAAGTGATGTTTGTAAAATCTACTTTCAGACCAGCTAAAATTTTTGGAGTCCCGCTGCACTCTTAGTTACTTATTATAATACATATATTAATTTGTATATAATTTATAATTTGTAATAGTTCTTATTAGAAATAAGAGCCTATAACTTATTGTTAGGCTTTGATTTAAAGAGATACAATAAATAAAAGAAGAGTTGAAAAAAAAAAGTTTCTTGGATAGTTATTACTTTTTTTTTCTTTTTCATCGCCCGCACAACAAATCCGTCG
The DNA here is from genome assembly GCA_963662105.1 of Meiosimyza platycephala. Lineage (NCBI taxonomy): Eukaryota > Metazoa > Arthropoda > Insecta > Diptera > Lauxaniidae > Meiosimyza > Meiosimyza platycephala. The sequence goes on along the minus strand of OY759209.1, from coordinate 50,172,681 downwards.
ACAACTACCCGCTTTAAAAATTTTCAGCTACTGACGCAACATTTTTTTACGCGTGCATGCGCTAGGAAATTTTTTCTGTTACCGCCTGTCATTTTGTTTTTACGTTGTCACGCCAGCATTCTCCGTATCACCTTGCCAATACATACATACATGTATACTTAAGCTCTATTTACATGCATTTGCATGACTGCAGAATAGAGCAAACAGCATGAGCTGAGACAAAAGAAAATAGGTCTTTCGTTTTGTTCGTTGGCGAGTACGGACGTGTTTTGTGTGTAGGCGTTCGCGTCTTAACGTCGGACCCGTTTCACATGCTTTTTTAAAAGCGGTGAATCGTATAGGGTATTTGGAGCATTGAAACTGGAGATGTCCCCTAAGCGTTTTTAATATCGGAGCAGTATCGTGTGGATCTCCTTCCTTTTCCGGAGCAGTGCCATAGAGTTTTTTTTTTTGTATATATTTGGAGGATTAGAAAGTGCCTTCGTACCCCCGAGCGTTTTTTTGGAGTCAAAATTTTCGTCATTTTTTTAAACTTTTTTGAACTTTTGTCCATTTTGCCCGTTTTCTACCCCTTTCTTTGAGAGATTTAATGCAGCTTTATAGTGGTTAAATACAAGAAACAATAGCACACGAGTGGAAAACTAACAATGTGTTTACAAAAAAAACAATTTAATAAGAGTGGAATTCTAAAAGAAATAAAATATAATAAAAGCGCCCATATGTATACAAAAAACATATCTAAACAAGAGTGGAAAACTAACAACGTGTGTATTAAAAAACAATTAAATACGAGTGAAAAATTGTTTCAAATACAAAACATAACTAAATAAAAGTGGGAAAAATTTTAAGTTAAATACAAGAAACATTGTGGGTACTAACTGCAAATAATTAATTTGACACAAAAAACTAAATGTGTTAAAGTAAAGAAAATATATATATGCTCCTGACATAAAAAACTTAATTTGCTTAACCTTGAACAATTCAGAATCAAGCCATAACTGTTCTATAAGACCTATGTATATTATGTACATATGTACATAAAAAAGAAACTGTTTTAAAACATCAGACCATATCCATAAACAAGATGGTGGTTACATAGTTATGAACAATTAAATAAAATATGTTTTCGTACATAGATGCATATAACTGATATACAGTTGAATTAAAACAACAAAAATAAACTCATTTAAATTTTTTTACAAAATATAAATACTTATTCACAACAGCCTTAATAAAGGCCTTCGTATTTACATTTATATGTCAACGATAGGGGCTACATAGAAAACTTCGTGTTTATGGTACCCCTTTCCCTCATCATCATATGCCTTTCGTAATGTTTGGCATATTATAAGAACAAGAAGAAGAAGAAGACAAATGAAAATATTGAAGTGGCGTGTTATTCCGCTTTAACAGTCAAAAAAAAACTTCTTCTTTGCAACAGTATTGGAACATGTCTAAAAATGGCAATCGCATGTTTTATTGATTTCTATGCGCGACAGGGTATGACAGTAAATTCGTTACAAGATGCTTCTGATGTCTTTCAAAACCCATTTTCAACTTTTGCATCGATTTGAATAAAAAATATTTTTGAATAATAACCTCAAAAGTGCGGTTTTGAAGTACATATTGAAGTCGTTTTTGTACGGAGTTTTTCTTTTAGTCGCCTTTTGCACTGAATTTCATGCTTTAGGAATGGATACAAAAACTGAACAGCTCATTGAAATTTCAAAGCAATGGTGTGGTCTTTGCTTTCATTTAAAAATTTTCCACATTTGCTTGAAGTTAAAAGTAAGCTTTTCGTTAGGTTTGCATTAACATAGCGGGTGTAATTTGAGTGCTGACGTAGGTATCAACCAAAAATATACTGATGAGATTTTAAGAATCGAAACATATGTCTATATTCTTGAGTTGTTGTTTTTTCCTTTTGTTTATCAAATAAAGCATTGTATCAACTTGTAAAAATCTACTTTACTTACTTATGTTGATCGCTACTAAATTGGCTGACGTTCAATTATCATTTAATTATTATTAAATATTACAGCACTTATTATATCAACAGTATTTCTTTACCCAAAATTTCCATTTCGTAATTGCCAACTTGTCTTGTAAAAAAGCCCATTTGTTTGATTTTATTTGACCAATAATTTTTGATATACATATACACCAATCCCTCCATTTACGCGGTACTTCTTTTGCGCGGTTTTAAAATTTTAATTAATTAAATTTTATTTTGCAGTTAAAAACACATATAAGACATGTTTTTCAGTTAAAAACACGTAAACATACTTAATACTAAATGACGAAGTTTCGTCACCACCCGCGATTTTTTTCGGGGATAATGTTGGGGGACCCTTCCAATGTCAAAATCCGCGAACCGCGAAATCGAACGTCCAGCCGTTTTTTTTTCGACATTTTCATTTTTTAACGATTTTTTGAGAATATCTCGGTGTTTATATATATTAGAGCGGTTCAAAATAAAAACGTTTTAATTTTTTTCACGATGTGTCAGTGGATTACAATAGCCCTACATATATGTATAGACAAAGCATCAATTTTGAATTTTGAAAACTGGATTGCCGCCACCTGTTTTAAGTTGCCTACCCATTTTCGAAAATTTTGATTTAAAAAATGGTGCAAGCTAAAGAGGTTATCAAATTTTGCAACAAAGTGGGTATGCTTTTCGAACTATTATCAATCGAGGAATTCGAATCCTTGATTAGTTTTTCTTCCTCTTCTTTTTTTCTTATAACAAAATTGAAAATTGCTCGGACAAAAATTAAAAAAAAACCGATCTTCTACTTTCAAATTGCAAAATCTTGATATAATATTTTACCGCCGATCTAGCGGTACATTATTTTTAATGTATCTTTATTTGCTTAAGAGAAAACCGTAAACCGCATATCAATATCCTCTTTCAGAACCAAGATATATGCATTTTTCTAAATTAATAGACCTGAAATTTTTCGATTCGGCGTTGACATATACATCTGTACCCCGTTTTACACGGGAGATACATAGGTTCCTCAGAAAACCGTGTAACTCGAAATTGAAAATATTTGTATGAAAAACCGTGTAAAACGAAAAAGCCTCAAATGTACTGATTCAGTCATTTATTTTGCATAAACTAAAAGCAACACAATTACAAAAACATAAAATAACTATTTATTTCATAGAAAAACATGCATTTAACCTCAAAAGTTATGTTCAAAATTATGTCTACTAACATTTTTTGCCGATTTAAAGATAATTGCTTAGCTCCACAATTACAGATTTCAAAAATTTAGTTAACCTTGAATTTTAAATCGGTGTTAAAATTATTTATCTACAATATTTTTCCAATTAAAAGAGAATAGCCTTAGCAACGTTTTGAGGATAAACTTTAAGATTTTAGACAGTGAAACTAAATTTAAAATATGTTTTCTGTAGTTCAGAAATTTTACTAAAAATAAAGTTCACAATCACAGTCTATCACTTTGGTAGCATTTTTCTCAAGAGCTATTTGACCAAAAAATTATTCGAAATGTCTTTCAATTTGCTATATCACATACTATAAAAAATTACTTTATAACAAAATATAATGATATATGGGGAGAAATACGTCAAATGTCCTAGCGCGGTGCGCGAGCGCTAAATTCTGTTGTTTTCAACTCGTGCTGGTGGTACATAAATGTACCTAAAAAAATTTCCGACACATCATTTCGATGTATTTTTTCCTCAGCTTTCCAATGGTTTTGTCAGATTTCCCGAAATTTTCCATTTTCCTGGTGAAAAATCATAAAACGTGTTATATCTCAAAAACGGTATTTTTAATATTTTTTTTAATGCTTTTAATCGAAAGCTGAGGTTTTTTTACACTAAAAAAGTTATTTTCCAAAGAGTGCTTTTGCAGTTTGCTATGGGAAATACAGCGCGAAAGAGTATTTGCGCATGTATTTTGTTCTAGTGACTTGAGTAGCGGCAAGAGTTAAACGAGTCGATGCGTTGAAGAAAACAAGGAGGTTAGAAACTGTAGATCCGCCATTAACAAAACCATGCTGACGAGTTGTTATGACTTCACTACAGCACATCTTAACTTGATCGTACACAATGCGTTCAAAAATTTTCGGTATGGATGATAACTTCGCCACGGGCCTGTAGTTTGAAACACAATTTTTAGACCCTTTCTTGAAAATGGGGCTTATATATGCATTTTTCCAAAATTTAGGGAAATAGCTATCTCTAATCGATTTATTAAATAAGAAACTGAGGGGTTGACTCAGCACAGAGCTACAGTTAACTAATACTGTCGCAGGAATACCATCAGGTCCGGAACTGAAGTCATAATCAACAGATGAGATATATTTCTCTACGAGGTCAGGTGAGAAAGATATCTCATTAAACGAAACTAAAGGGTCGTTATTTGTGTCGCAGACCGATGCAGCCACACTTGGGGTGTTTGAGAGAAAAATTCTTCGCAAAATCTTCGGTCCTGTTCGCGTCGGCGACGACTACCGTATTCGAATGAACCATGAACTGAACGAGCTCTACGATGACATCGACATAGTCAAGCGCATCACTATCCAACGTCTGCGCTGGCTGGGACATGTTGTGAGTATGGACGAAGAAGCTCCGGCGAAAAAGGTGTTTGATGCGGAAGCCGCTGGGCGACGACGGAGAGGAAGACCATGCCTCCGATGGAAAGACCAAGCCGAGGAAACCCTATCCACGCTTGGTGTGACTGATTGGAGAAGGCGCGCGCGAAGCAGAGGCGCCTGGAGAGAGCTTTTGAGGTCGGCCGTAACCCGGTAACGGGTTGTTATGGCCACCCAAGTAAGTAAGTAAGTAAAGGGTCGTTATCCATATATTCAGAATAGTTGATCTCAGGGCTAAATAATTCCGTAGAAAAGGATTCTTTAAACAAATTAGCAAACAGCCCAGCTATAATTTGTGGGTCGCTAGTGAGCCCATCAACTGTTCTGAATTCAGATGGAAACCCGTCAGACTTTTTTTTTGTATTAATAAATCCCCAAAAATGCTTGGGGTCATGAAGAATATTCAGCTTTAATATATTCAAATATTCAGAATAAATCAAAGCCAACATATCCTTAAATTCATGGAAAAGTTGCTGATAAGCAACTAAGTCATTTCGGTTCTGGCTACAAACGTATTTGTTCCATGCCCTATTACGGCCATTGCGATTTTTTTTAAATCCTTTGTGTACCAAGGGTACGAGGAATTATTAACGTACCTTTTTGTATGTATATGGCACCGACAATGCAGACTTTAATGCACTCATCAAATGAATTACTCGTATTATTAAAAAAAATAATTAGGTCGTCTAATTTGTTCCTTAAATTCTCATTCAACTTTAAAAAGTCAGCTTTTTTAAAATTGAATTCATAAACATTGATGGAAGAACATTCATTAATTAAATATTCATTGTCAGATTGGTGCACAATACTCAAAGGTGGATGATAGGAATCAACCGTAGATAGAGCATGGATAGCATTTCTTACCACAACATTACTACTATTTGCAGCCAAGACTAAGTCAAGTCAAGCAAATACAAAATTATATCAAAATCAAATTTCTAATTTCTACCAACACCAATTATTTCAAAGTAACAATTATGTACGCAAAAAAACTAAAATTATTATTATTGAACAAATGATTAAACAGAAAGAAATACACGTATTAAAAACAACACAACAGACACCGACAAAGAGACGAGATCAACTGAAAATCTAATTACCTATTTTGTTTATTTTTCCTATTTTTTAAGCTCAATTTTTTTCATTAGGTAGGTTTGCAAGTACATTAGGCTGTATCGAAAAGTTAACACCCAATTTCAGGCCCAAATAATGAAATAGGAAAAAAAGACAAGTCAGGAAATATAATTTTTTTAATTTTAAAACGAATACCTAGGTCCCCAAATAGCTGTTATATATGAAAACCGTGTAGTTTTGCACTGGAGCCCATCTAATGGTACAGTATTTTCTAAAAAGCACCATAGAACTCGATTCATTGTCAAAAACAACGGATGGGTGCAAATTTTCAGCAAGACCGAACGACGTGCTGGAGCGTCCGCAAAGAAATGAAAAACGACTATTTTGAATCAAACGAATACATTTTGTTCTGGAGCCCATCTAATGGTATATTTTGTTGAAAAAAATATTGCAGTAATCGAGTCATCATCAAAAATTAGTCAGGCACTAAAATTTTGAGAGAGATCGAGCGACGTGTAGTAATGTCATCAGACAAATAAATAACGGGTTTTTTATAATTGTGGCGAATTATTTTTCAAATCACTTAAGGCAGACCCAGTGCCGGATTAAGACTACTTGACGCACTAAGCAATCCACGCCTGTGGGCCCCCTTATCCACTAGTAAACTAGTATCAGTCTTTAAAAATTTTTTAACGTATTTATTATAACGAGAGAAATCAGGGGTTCTTAAACTTATGTATTCCGAGGACCCCTTATCGAAGTAAATTTTTTTTGCGGACCCCATCCCAACCCTAAACATTTGACGTCGTTCTAAACTTAATTTCTGACTCAATAATGACAAAGACACTCAGGCTTGCCAACCGATGTCAAACTCAACCAGACATAAAATGTCCGGTTACCTGACGAGGTTAAGGAACGAAGAATTTTTATTTTGCTTTAATTTTCCCGGTTTTTAAAGGTCTTTTCAACACTATGTATGTTATGTATGTCAAGTTTTTGAAGATCCAGAAGTTGAAAAGCATGCAGACACTACTTTCAAATAAATATTGATACTTAAACCATATGTATATCTCTCTGCATTTTAACAAATCTGGCGCATTTATAGAGGCAAACATTTTTTATTAGGATTTTCATGTAATTAAAATACAAAATGAATAAAAATTGGGGAAATGTAAAAGAATGAAAAAAGTTTCAAGTCAAAATATGTACATTAAACTCTGACAATAATTTCTTGGTCAAAATAAAGCCTAGAAAATAATTTGTTTTTTTCATATCCTTTTTAATAAATAATATAATAATAGCTGGGTTTTATTCGCCATCCTCTGCTAGACATATTTAGCTAGCAACGATAATTGTATGGGAAAACAAAAACAAAATCGAAAACTCAACGAGCAAAATTATAGTTTCTAAGCATACATAGCAAGTTGCCTAAAACGTCAGGCGTCAAAAATAAACAATTTGAAATGAAAAAAGTATGAAAAGCAACAAACGAGTACTCAAATAACAACGAGTAGGAAACTTAGCAACTTGGTCGTTTTTTTCGTACATAGCTAGCAACTTGGCGAATAAAACACAGCAAATAATAAAGCTTAAAATGAAAATTATTTTTTTGGTGACTATTGTTCATTTCATAAGCGAAATTTTTTATATTTTCGTCTGTAATAGTTTTTACTTAAAGAGATTGATGATGTTGTTTTCTTGAAACCAAATCCACAATGTCGGGCTCTATATTCGGAAGTTTTATTCTCAGGTCTGCTTCTACATTAAGCTGGTTTCTATACTTTGATTTTTATATATAATAGTGCCGAAAAGCCTGTTTACACAAATACGTTGCACAAAACGGAATCAAGTTTTGGATGCCCTTATTTGCAAGTGCAGAGTAATCGGATTTTAGGAGTAACTAAAAGTTAGTTCAATTTTACTGAGCTTTAGTTTCAAAGAAGTATCGCAAGAGATAGCCAGGAGTATATCTTGCTCTAATGTCGATAACTGCTTAGCAATACTAACATCTGTGTTCTAGTCGTTGCCAGAATCAGGACAGGAAAAATACTTCCGGAAGCTGCTTTTTAGAGGCATTAAATGTTCGATAAAAAGCAGGCGCGTTTTATTATCGAGCACTTTATTAGAAAATTCTATAAAATTGCTGAGTGTTGAAAAAGACTCTTACACCAACTTTTGAATGCGCTTTGACCATATTTCGTATTATTATAATCGCTTCTATTTTAAATAGCTAAACACCGTTGGGACTTGCGATTTAGCTTTTGTGTCAAATCGCACCAAAAATAGAATTTGTTCTATTTCTCTGCGATAAATTTTCTAGTGTCAATTTTGTGCGCACTATTAACGTATAGGAAAAATATGGACGATATCGCACGTCCCAACTGTGTTTAGCTCTTAACTTCAACTTTAAATTTATTTCAAGCTGCACCTTCTAGGTTCAAATTAAAATTTACAAAAATTGATGATGTTGTCATTGTTTGGAAGAGTGGAAACAGTTAGGTGCTGGGCATTCCGGGTTTGAAAAAAAGTAAATGCACACTTTGTTTTTTAAAAATATGTTCACTCATTCTAATTCTTAAATAAAGCGAAAAATTTGATGATGTAAAATTATCGATGTCAAAATTGTTTTGCAAACCCCTGAAATGGCTTCGCGGACCCCTGGGGGTCCACAGTTTAAGAATCGCTGAGATAGATCATTACGTACTTAGAGTATGTACGAAAGGCGAGAGTAGGCATGTATTAGAATAAAAACCAAAGCATAAACTTTTTCATATATTGAAATGTGATTTGCGTCTTTTACGGGCATTAAATTCTCGGACAATAGTTTTTAAGTTTAACATTTTTAGCATATCTGCCTCTACTGTATATATAATATTGACAAAGCATCGAGCCTTTCCTGCAGCATCGTCGTTCTTTTCTCAATTTTTATTATTTCGAAAAAGATCGTTCCGCTGTGCAGTTCGATATCATTAGGCATAAAAATATACGCTAGACTGTGTCCACATTAGAGAACGCTGATTCAATTTTATCATCGTGCATTTGATATGAACTAGTGCGAGGAAAATCACTAAAACTTATTTTATGTATAACATATGAATGAAACTGCTGAATTTCGTTATCTATCGGAATTAAGGTCTTGCGGATATGCGTCTACTAAATTTCTACACTGCTGACTAGCGATGCCAATCCCGGGTTCCCGGCCTTTTTCCAGTCCCGAAAATCCCGGGATTAGTTCAATTGAATCCCGAAATTAACTAAACATGTGTTTCGCAACACTTTTTCGTCTGACAGCTGATTTCACAACGATTTATTTTGCTTGAAATAGTATAAAAAAGTTACCATAGATTTTTAATTTGCTGGATCGTGAATTCAAAGTCTTAAAATATATAGAAAATGTACTTCAACCCACTAAAGTAATTATTGAAATCATATGTGCTCTTGATATGGATCTATATAAATTCGACATAGCATTAAATTTTATGCTAGACGAAATCAAGCAATCTTTTGTTTAATAAAATTATAGAACAAAGAAGAACAGTTTTATCTGACAATTTTTTTACTTTTATTGAATCCTGACAATATTTACAAGCTTAAGTTCGCAAAAATTCTTTTAATAGGACAACTTATTCTTTACTTGAATCTCTAAATAACGAAATAGATATATTTAGTAATGGTGGGGCAGGGACTTCTACACGGAAAAAACACCAACTCAAATTTTATTAAAAATTAATAGGAGATTATAAAAATTAAAATCTGAAAACAAATATTACTTTTTTATAGTAATAAATAGAAAATCCTTATTAAAAATTCTATTCTAGTTTGTAAATATTTTCATTTTACATTTTTTAATAAGTGCATATTAAAAATTATTTTCTTCATTTTAATTATCACCTAAAAACTTTGAAATTTTACAAAGAATTTATTAAATTTTAATAAATTGCCACATTAGAATTTTTATATATTTCATATTGTAATATATGATTCCCGCTTTATAATTTTTAAAAAGTAGTTATAGAAAAATTATTTCAAGATTTTTAATTTTTATTATATTGAATTTTATTTCTCTTTTGTGTTTAATTTGTACTCTGTTTGAGTTCTCAACATGTTCATGCAAAAAAATAAATATATAAGGCTTGCCAAACTCTTACTAATTGGCTTTGAAGTAATGTGTTGAACAGAATTGGGACGGGGTCGGGAAAGTGGCAACGGAAACTAGCTGGCCGTCCCAATTTTTTTCAACACACAAAAAATTTCAAAAATAAATTTCAGTTATTATTTCATCATAAAAACTTTATAATGTACTTTTTAAAAAATAGTACAGTCCTTTTAAAATATAATAAATTATTGCAGAAATTTTAAAATCTACTTTGTAAAAATTAAAAACTTGCATTCGAAAAATTAAAGCCTGCTTGATGTAATTTTGGCCTTGAATCGCTTTCGTTAGTGGTTCAATCGATTGCAATAAATCCTTCATAAACACTAATGTGAAGACAAATTCCAACGATACCATCACGTGTGACAAACCGACTGCTATTGCTACGTCATCACCATCGAATCGTTCGCCAACCATTTGAGTATTCATAATATGGATATAGTTTTCAAAGATGGATTTAGAAGCACGTAAATGACCAACCCAACGAGTTTCGATTAATTTCAAAATGGAATGACCTTCATAATGTTGTTGTACTTTGTGGCGACGGAAAAATTTCGCAATATGTTTTGCCCGAAAATATCAAAATACGCATTAAGCATACTAGATATTCATATAGTTTACACAAAAAATAACCTTATTTCTCAAATACTTTTTTCTATGTATTTTGGGGCGTAGAATCCAAAAATACTAATCATTTTTTTTCTTCTTAAGAATCGTTTTCGAGATATCCACAAAAAAATATGCATATGTATATACACACATATATAATTAAAAAATTAAAAAAAAAACAAATATGCACCGTCTCAAAAGTCCAAGCCTAAATTTAACAGCACTGTTGGATTTATCTTTTATAGGGAACAATTGAACATATAAGACAATAAAATATCTTTTACGAATTAGTTCCTTATTTAATTACATAGTCAATGGCCTATATGCGGGAATGCATGAAAATATGGAAATTACCCATTTTCATTGATTTTAGAATAGCACTCACAGATTTTGTCCGACTTGGACAAAATTACACTTCAAATATTTGTAAAATAATATTTTTGTGTTCAAACGGAGTAATTGAAATTTAGTTACTTTTAAAAAAGACCAAAAAAGTAGCTTTTTGTGAACTTTGATCGCTTGTAACTCCATCCAAAATTTAAAAAAAAAACGTTATATATAGTAAAATTTTTTGTGTCCCCCCAAGCAAAGTCGGGTAGGTACGGGCCTGCGAAGGTATGATGTTTTTCTCAGATGCGCGACCTCTATTTTCGTCCAAAAAACAAAAAAAAAATTTTCGAAATCACCTTGCAAAAATGCTTCGGATTTGCTGGTGTACGGTGAATTTTTTTTTTTTGCCTGTAAGGTGGTACGGTCTAATGTACATATACATGTCTGTGATATATCCTGAATAAACACGACTATGAACGATTTTTGTGGGCTAATAATTGCAAGGAGCAAGTGTCAGAACATAATACTACAAAATCGGGTGGGCATCGCAGACATTAAAACAGTCAAATCTCATTACCACACGACAAGAGTTCGTAAAAACGATAAGAAAAAAAGAGTGTCGCTACCGTAACCTGCCAGTTTTTGCTTATTATGCTATGAATATTTTCAAAGGCTTAACATTTCACTTTCACTTTTGACATTTTGTTTTCATTTTAATGTGACGATTTGTCCGGAAAATGTGTTTCGTCTCTTCTCTCAGGTCCAAGACGCATATTTCAGTGAAATGTCGCCTCCGTAATTAATAAAATGTTTGTCGCCTCCGAAGCTCTGAGTTAATGTATTTTGCAGCCTTTTGAGTACTCTTACTGTAGATCCAATAATAAATGTGTTAAAATAACTTGAAAATGAAATAAATAAATAAAACTAAAAGTTGCTTCGATGAATTTTTTTTTGTTCTCTATGAGTTCTAAAAATCACCCATTTCGTGATAATAGCCCATACTGTTTTTCGATTATTATAAAAATGTTGCATGCTCCTTGAGTGATGTAACTAGGCAACGTACTAGGTACAAAGCTAAAATTTTTTATATGCTTGATTTAGTACTAATGAAATATGAAAATCAAAATCTGGCAGCATTGGCGCGGTCGCAAAGGTACACCTTAAAATTTAAAAAAAAATGTAAAATTTTGTGAACAAATATTATAGCTTTTGAAATTATCTTTCATATGACATCTATATTTTGGAAATCCCTTCAGCCGTTCTCCAGCTATAATGATTTTTTCAAAAATATTTTGAATTTCGATACGTTTAGGGTGTACCTTCGCGACCGCACCAATGCTGCCAGATTTTGATTTTCTTATTCAACTATTACTAAATCAATACTCAAAGTGGCTGCCAGCTCTCCTAATATACCTACAAAGTTTTATTATCGTTGTTCATTATCTTCAGCTTCAAAAAAATTTTTGAAAATGCCTCAATTTTACGGGTGCTAGACCACCGAGTGATCTTAAAGTTCGTTTCGATCTGTATGCAAACGAAGTGTTCTCATCTCTTACTATTTCTCTAATGTATTTGTTGTTCGTCATCTGCGGTATGTGTGTGATGCCGTAATATCTTTTGTTTTCCGTGTTGCCAGATTGTTTTGTGTTATTTTTCAATTGGGTATTATGAAAATAAAATCTTCTGGATAGCCATTGACTTTTAGTGTTGTTCGTATTTTTGTAATGTTGTTTTCAAGAAATTAAGTGGTTCGCAGTATTAAGTTTTTGCTGGATAGGTTGCGTCGAATGGAAGTTTATAATTCTTCCTGACGAAGTTGGCTTTGTGTACCTTTCAAAATATATTTTGTTGTTTTTTCTATGCAATTTTACGTCCAAATACGGGATATTATTTTCTTGTTCCATTCTAAACGTGAATTGGATTTTTTTTTTTGTGGTAGTTATTTAGTGACCTTAGAATAATGCCAATTTCTTTTTTGTTAATAATTGCCAATATGTCGTCGACATACATATTTGCAAAGGAATCTCATTTTAATATTTTTGTTTTTGAGGTCATTAATTACGTCGCACAGTGTAACACTTTCATATAAGCTGCGGCCAAAACTATAAGGAGTTGTCGTAGAGTACTGAAATTTGGCATGGACTGTTTTTTTGTAAAGATTAAGAAATTTTGTGAAAATTAATAAAATCGGTTCATAATCAAGCATAGCTCCAATACAAAAAAAATTTTTTTTTTAGAAAATTTCACAAGTAAGTTTCTTTCTTCTTTAAAAATAAGGCTGAAAAAAATTTGGTCAAGTTTTTACCTACATTAAAAGGAAATAAAAAACCATTTAAAACCAGTTAACAGCTTTCACGTATTTTTGTAATTTTTTTGAAAAATATACATATATACGGGGGTTTCTAGTGTCGCTGAATACGAATCCAAGGTCAGAAATTTAAAATTCAAGATGGCGGACCAAATAAACTCAATACCCTAATCCACCATATTAGGTCCGCTATCTTGAATTTTAAATTTCTGACCTTGGATTCGTAATCAGCTTCCCCAGAAACACTCGAATACCAAATTTGGTACTATCAGTGGATTTTTAAACCCTACGTCCGCCATATTGAATCCGCCATTTTCAGCTTCAAAATTTTAAAAATAAATTATTTTTAAACCCCTGTATAACAAATTTGGTACAAATCGGTTGATGTTTAAAAAAATACGTCCGCCATCTTGAATCCGCCATATTGTTTTTGTGAATTCTGACTTTTGATTCGTAATCAGTGACCCTCAAGACCCTTGTATACCGAATTTGGTGCAAATCGGTTGACTTTCAAGAATTCGGCCACCATATTGGATTTTTGACCGCCATATTGGATTTTTGACCGCCATATTGGATCCGCCATGATGAATTGTGTTAACCAAATTGAGCCAAAAAACGATCCGATCACGATCACAATTCGAATTTTCCCTGGCTGATGTACAAAATTTGAATCTTAAACTTAACATATAATTTGTATGGATTTTAAATAGAATTAACCATATTTATGTGGTCACTTTGTATGGGTGGTAGGCGTGGTTTTCATTCGAATTTGATACAACTAAAAGTGAGAGTGCACAACTAAAATCAAATTATATGTGCAAAATTTTAAGTCATTCAATTAATTTTTGTAGAATTTAAAGCAATTTAACCGTTTTTATGTGGTCATTTAAGGCAATTTTCTTCAAAAAAGTGCTATAAGTAATTATTGAATTTTGTACATATAACGCAAAAGCGCAAGTCTTTTCTTTTGTCACCTATTTGTATTGAACCTTTAATCACTATACGGAAGTTTAAGCAAAATCGAAGATTAAGTTTTTTTTCTATTCAAACTTAAAGTTAGGAAACATTTCCAGTTTTACTCACTTGGAGTCAAATTTTCTGAAGTGGGAACACTAAAAACCAACTTATTCATTTTAAACTTTTAATTGTAGAACTTTGAAGATTTTTTGAACAATATTAATGTTCTAAATTTTTTTTTTTTGCAAAATTTTCATTTTTTAAAAAGATATGAACAAGTGAATTTATGTCTACGTATTTTTTTAATTGTGATTTCACGGTAAATATTGGGTGAAAGTTAATGAGATTTTCATGGTAGGACCAGAAATATTTTGCAATTTAGATGAAATGAAGTTTTCATAAAAATTTTAAATATTATTTAAACAAAATTAACTTTTTAATAAACAAATAGAAATTTAACCAACTTCTCATACGTACAGAAACATATTTTTCCACAGAATTGTTCTGTAAGGCTTGCACTATATTTTTCCGAAAAAAAAATTTTAGTATGTTTCATAAAAGAAAAGTTACGGATGTTAAGAGTCGCCAGATTCAAATATCGTTAATATCACAGCCCGACAAAATTAAAAAAAGTCCAAAACCAGAGACCAGACCTATCACATCCAAAGGACTTTGATGCGCTGAATCCGAATTCGAATTCAGGTTTTTGAGGTATTCTAACCTAAAAGCGAAAAAATACGGTTTTTGACTATATTTGAAGTTATTTTACATCGCGAATAAAATTGTTTTTCAAAAACAAAAAATATTATCGATATAATCTAAAAAAGGTTTTGAAGAGTAAGAGTAATACTTTCAGATGCTTTAACCAGTTTTTGAAAAACAATTTAATTCGCGATGTAAAATAATCTCAAATATAGCCAAAATCCGTGTTTTTTACATAAAACGAAAATTGTAAATTTTTAGAATAAAACTTCAAGTTTCCGTGCATGCTGTGTCCAGGTGGCAACCATATCCATTACTTGTCATCGATTACACATAATCGATGACAAAATATTTATGATTAACATCACTGGACAGCCTTGGTTTGCAATTTGTATATCAGGGAGAAAAAGGGTGACATTGATTGTCCAACTTTTGATTACTATGGCGCCCCGATTGAATTTTGCAGTTTAGAATCATTTTGCCCACCTGGATGACACCGCGACATTTATTTTAATCGTTTTGTACAAATTAAAGTATTTTATTAAAGTTCTTATAAAGTTTAAGAAAAGTTAAAGTTTTTTTTATATTGCAAGTTAACATTTTGGTCCTTCGAGCCGGATGTGTCATCCAGAGTAATAAAAATCTAAATTATTTGGAGAACCGAGCACCACATACCGGAGGGTGCCATCAAAAAACAACCACCAGGGAGTAGCAGCAACATCAATCAACAGTGCCACCAACGTTCGCATCACCACTAGCATCAACGTGCACTCTGGAACAACAAATATTTCTTTTACAAAAGGAATAAGCATCATCTTCATCTGCATCTTCATCATCACTTTCATCGTCATCATCAAATCTCCATCGAAGTCAGCACCTCCATCGTCAGCACAGTAAAAGAACCACCATCTCAACAAAATAAGTGAATGCCAGCGCAACCCATAGGCACTTAAAAATATAATTTTGTCATCGCGGGAGCAACCATTTATCCATTAAAAGGTTAGTCTCATTTTCTATTTGCAAATCAATTTCCCATATGTAGTTACATATATTTGTATTCCCCATTTGCATTTCCAATTTGCATTTACATATACATAATATCAACACAATATTTCATATTGCCAACCGCGATGTGCAAAAGATTTTGTGCAATCAGTGCTGTGCAATAATTTCCAAGCAATTACTTTTTACTGCGTAAATTATTCGTTTAATACTTTTGGTAATTTTTTGGATTCTTTTAATTTCGTGAGCGATATTTTAGCTTGCCTTTAAATTAAAATTTGTGAAAGTAGAAAAATAAAGCAACAAAATAATACAAAATTGTGAATTTTTGCAGTAATTATCGAAATTTCAAAATTTAACAAACAAAAGTATCCAATGAAATAATTCTTAATTTACACACTTACACACTGGCCCTGTATTGCAAACAAATCTCACTACACTAATTTTAAAGTGGAGATTTTTCAAATATGTTTTCAATGAAGACATTGAGAAAATGTACCGCCTGATATTAGTCAATCCTTCTCATACGCCTTATCAAAGGATCGTATTCAGAGACCCACCTGATAGTGAAGTTCGCGATTTCGAGCTAAAAACTGTTGCCTTTGGCGTGAACTGTGCACCTTATCTTGCAATTAGGACGCTTTTGCAATTATCTGCAGTTGTTAAAGATTCACACCCTTTGGCTTCGGCCATTCCGCACAATATAATATGTTATTAACATAAATAGCATATTATATATACTTTTAGGATGATGATTAACATCATTCTATAACATTAAAACTGCATTATTGAATAATGCAATTTATCCAATAATAGTAAATTATTGTTGCAAAAGTGCAGCATACTTGCGGGTTGTTGTCGTTTTGTTGGTCATTTATGTTACCATGGGCAAATCCTGCTTGTCAACAATTAACAAGAATGAGAACACCATGAACTTAAATGCAACAACAAAACTCAAAGCAAAAGCCAACTTGTGCAACCCGGAAAACATTTCGCCCCACTAAATTTGGTCAACAAATTTGAATTAAGTAGAATAAGTTTTGTTATTGTAATTATGTGTAAATATTTTTGTATGAATTGTTAGTGTAATTTTTATCGAGCGAGGTGTTAAGATATGTAAGTTTTAAAATAAAACGGAGTTTGTTCATAGCAACTAAAGTGACCGGTGTTCTCTATTTACGGAATTACAAGGGATTCTACTTTTGGACACAAGTAAGTATACTAACTAGGGAATTTTCTACTTTACTTGCAGATACGACTCCGGTAATTAGCAATACCTAAAATTGAAGTACAACATTGGCGCAGCCGGTTTACCGAACTACAAAAGGAGTCTAGAGGATTAGACATTAACTTCAACAACATCAAAGAATTGTACGACAGCGTTGGAAATAAAATTGTGGCCAACGTAGCAAGACACCCCCGACCACTGGTAAGGCTTAGAGACTAAAGCAATTAACGTGTTATTTTGGTCAAAAGGATTCTCCCATCAGGAACTAGGTTTATGTGCCTACTGTTCCAACTCAGCCGGTAAAAGAACTAGGTTTATGTGCCTACTGTTCTAACCAATTACAAAGTATATCAAGTTCTGGTGTAAACCAACACCCGATCATTCATTAACACTGTTATTGTGGGTTTATCTGCCTGCAGTAACAAACAAACAACCTAAATAGTACTGGTTCAAGTGCCAGGACTATTTTAGCGTTATAGGCAAGTAAATTGAAAAGTTTAGGGAGAAATTTGATATTATTTTCGCGGGAAACGTTTGGTTCTGTCGTAAAGAGAAAAGTCTTGTTGAATGTATATCGGGTTCCAAAAAGATTTTGTATCTTAAGGATCAGTTATTCAACATAGACTCGCGTTTTTATAAATAATTTTTCCTTTCTTCATAAATCGTAAATAACCTTGCAGAATTTTATTGTTGGTTCTGAGGAATACTTTCAAATATTCCAAAGATTCGTGTTCTGCAGAGGTCCGTGTATCGTTAGGTGTAAATTATTCCAAATAAGGAGTAAAAAAAAAAGTTTAACAATTTGCATTTCGTATCACTAATTAATGAGTGGTATATACAGAAAATTTTACTTTTGTAAACAAAATTTGGGATAGGTCGCGTAAATTCACAAAACTTCTGTATACAGATTTGTAGGCAAAAATTTATTAAGACAGTATGTAGGTCGTTCATTCACTTATGAAAATTTGAAACAAAGCAAAAAGAAACAAATAAAAAGCACGTAACAATAAACGCTTGCTCTTTGTTGGAGTTAACAACCGTTTAAAGTTGCTGACTTAGCTTTTTATGTGTTTTATATGAGGTAATGAACGATTTAGAGTTTGACAAATACGCCCACGAAAAATTGTTAGGAGAGTTGTGTAGATTTACAGATAAATTGTGGAAATATTTAGAAATTACAATAAACAATAAAGAACAACTTATTCTAATACGAGAAAAAGTTGAAAATTTCCATAATTTATCAGCGGTCGAAAAAGCGGATGTAATTTTAGATGAAATTTTAAGCTTTATGGAACAAAGGCATCTTAGTGACGAAGGAATAACAGATATCTGGGAGAAGGAATTCGACGCCCTAAAAAGAAGATACGACCAACATATTACTCAGTTGAAACTAAACGCTGAGCAAATAAAGGATTTGGAGGAGGAAAATTGTATACTAAACGATACACTGAGTGAAAGGAATTTATCGAAATTAAATTTTTCACTACCAGTGGGTCAGGAATTGGACGAGGAAAATCAGTCCTTAATAGAATTTAGGAATCGCGTTCAGGACCTGGAAAACGCAAACAAGCGTTTGACCAAGGAACTTAAAGCCGAGAAATTAAGGAAAAAAGAACAAAAGGTGACTTTTGATTTAGCAAACAAAAGCCACACATCAGCAAACACTATGGCAGAAGAACGCAAATTTCATGAACTGACCAACAAACAAGCGGAACTTTCGCAACAGTTACAGAGAATGTGCATCAACAATAAGAAAACTCCAGCACAGAGAGAAACCGTAGAATATTTTTCAAAAAGGATTAAAGAGTTAGAAAGGTTATGGTTGGGTTTTTCATTGAACAACGAATACTTCACAAAAAATTTCTACAGTAAGGTAGAAAATAGTTATTGCGATCTATGGAAATGTTATAGTAATAAACTGGCCACCTTAGAAGAGATTAGGGCAGCCCAATTATTGTCGCAACAAGGACATTCATATGCAGGTCAGCGAGGTGCAAAATAATAATGTTTATACAATAAGTGCAGATATCCGCAATGAACAACAAACGCATCAGCCTGAAAGCACACCCAATCTAGTTAGCTCAAGGAGTTATGGTCAAATAGGCAAATGGGTACGGTACACTGTACCTTATTTTTCCGGTGTAGAGTCACCAACTATCAAGGCAGATTTATATAGGTTTATAGAGGCTTGCGAGTCAGTGAGGAGAACCACTGACCCTGCTGATGAAGAAGAATTAATTTCTAAAGTGAGACTTCATGTCAATGGAGACGCATACGAGTTGGTCAGGGCGACTCAATTTTTAAAAATGCAAGACCTATACCATATTTTAAAAGAAACCTACATAAGAGAAAAACCGTTGGAAGCAGTTCAAAAAGAATTAAGTAACGCTCGTCAAGGGGCCTTTGAAGACTTGCGCGCATACGCTAGGCGGCTGAAATCGCTTCAAACATCCATTTTGGATAACCTAAAACAGAGGTATTCGGCACCAGAAGATCGGGTATATAAACAGGAACTATTAAATTCTGTAGTAAGAGCGTTCAGATTGGGATTAAGGAATCCAACCCTGAAAATTTTTATGATGGATAAGAATGCAAGTACTCTAGAAGAATTACTGGGTGAAGCAATCTCTGCAGAAGATGATCTGCGAGAGGATTCAGAACAAGTACTAGGCGTCAACACCTATCAATCAAATGTCGCTCAACTCCGGCTTTATATCATGCTCAGCCACGAAATTGGAATAGACCATTGGAACAAAGGCAGGCTAGACCATACCAACAAAATTCAGGGAAACATATAAAAAATAATTTCTCAAATAATAAAAAACCAAATATTATTTGTTCGTATTGCAATAAAAAGGGTCACATAAGGGAAGACTGTTATGTAAGGAAAAACACACCTTTCTGTGACAAATGTTCAGAATACGGTCACATGACCAGTATAAAGTGTTCACAGAACAAAAACGAAACGTCAAAAATCGTAAATAAGAGTAATACAAATAATAATAATACAAATTCTCAACGCCAACAACAAGGACAGCAATCTTCTAATAAATGTAGTTGGTGTAGGAGAATGGGACATGAAATTGGAAATTGTTTTGCCAAAAGAGACTACAAAAGCTCAGGGAAACTAAGAAGGGCCCAAGATCGGCCAATAGTCTGGGGACTCAAAAAACTTAGTAAATTAGGGCCAAAAGAAGTAGTAACAGTAAACCAACCACAACAAAGTGCAGTTGGTACGTTATCTACTAGAAGTAAAAATTATAAAGTTTTGAGTAATAACTTAAAGCAATATAATGCGGGGAAAACAAATCATACACAGAATACTGTAGTTGAGGCCTCCCTCGCAAAACCCATAGAATGCGCATCAAACGCAAAAGATACTGAAACTGGGAGACACATCTTGTATGGCAGGCATAACGAGAAATTCTACCAAGCAAATTAAAATGACGTGTTCATAGAAGTGCCCTGTAAAGAGGCCAGATATGGAAAACTTATTTTGTTGGTAGATTCCGGTGCCGACACAAGTTTGGTCAAAGAAAGTGCAATGTTGCATTTCCCAGAATTAGATACAAATAATCGAAAAGATTTAAGTGGAGCATTTGGTGGACAGGTTACCACATTAGGTACAACCACTATTCAACACAAGCAGAACCCAGATCTAAGTTTAAAGTTACACATAGTGTCACTAGATCAAGGAGTTCCGGCTGATGGAATAGTAGGTAGGGACAATTTGTGGAACCGAACTGTCATAAACGCTATAGATAAAAAATTAACGTTTTTCAATCAAAAACGTCAGAAAATAATAGCATTCACGCTTAAGCCGATGAATGACTTTAACAGAGTACTATACAATACAGAAACAGCAATAGAAGCTCGAACTGTAAAAATAGTACCTTTATGTGTTTACTTAGGAGAAGTACTCAGCAAAGTGAAAGATGGCATAGTTTATGTGTCAATTTTAAACTCTTCAGAAGACGAATTTATCATTGATGGAAATTTCAAACCGGAATTTTCAAATTACATACAATGAATTCAAAATAAACACAAGTTCCGCAATAAATATGATATCGGAACAAAACGTGAGGGGAAGATTAGATAAGCTATTTGGATCTATTAATTTAGATCCTCACATAAGCAATGAAGAAAAGGCTTCCATGGAAAATATATGTGCATCCTTCCATGACATATTTTGTTAGAAGGAGATTGCCTATCATATACTCCAGTATTGAAGCATGATATCCCTACTTTGGTGGGTCAACCACCAATAAACCAAAAACAGTATAGACTACCCCATTCTCATAGAATGGAAATTATAAACAGGTAGGAGAACTGTTAGATGAAGGGATTATTTCACCAAGCACCTCACCTTGGAATTCACCATTATTACTTGTCCCAAAGAAAAGTGGTAAAGATGGCGGGAAAAAGTGGGGATTAGTTATAGACTTCAGAAAATTAAATGAAGCTACAATCAAGCAAGTTTTCCCCATACCACGAATTGATGAAATTTTAGATCAATTAGGACATAGCAGATATTTTTCCATGCTGGATCTAGCAAGTGGATACCACCAAGTATTGGTAAATGAAGCTGATAGAGAAAAAACAGCATTAAGTACAGGGTTGGGACATTTTGAGTTCAACCGAATGCCGTTTGGTCTAACAGGAGCAACATTTCAACGCATCATGAATCACATACTCACAGGACTACAAGGTCTAGAGTGTTTTGTTTATTTAGAAGACATTGTCATATACGGGAAAAACTTACGAGAGCGTGAAGAAAGGCTACGTAATGTGTTCACGGTATTAAGACAACATAATCTGAAATTAAACACGAAAAAATTCAATTTTTTGCCTCGTGCAGTTGTGTATTTAGGACATAAATGTTCAGAACATGGAGCCCTACCAGACCCAGACAAGGTGGACTGTCTGAAAAACATACCAGTACCTAAAAACAAAAAAGAAGTACAAGCATTTTTAGGTCTGGTAAATTATTACCGGAAATTCATTAAAGATACGACAAGATTAGCTTTACCAATAAATAAATTATTGAGAAAAGACGCAAAGTTCGTATAGTCAACGGAATGCTAAAATTCATTTGAGGAATTAAAAAAGGCGATAATGTCACCACCTGTATTGGCATATCCAGATTTTACTCAGCAATTTTTGTTAACTACGGATGCCAGTACTGATGCAATAGGTGCAATATTATCTCAAGGAGAAGTCGGTAAAGATAATCCAATAGCATTTGCCAGTAGAGCACTAAGCGATACTGAGAAAAGGTATTCAACCATTGAAAAAGAATTTCTCGCTATAGTGTGGGCAACAAAAAATTTTAGGGCATATTTGCTTGGCAGACATTTCAAAATTTACACCGATCATTAACCACTACGTGGTATATCAAACCTTAAGGATCAAACGTCACGCTTGGCGCGCTTCCGACATAAGCTATCGGAATATGATTTTGAAATCATTTACAAGCCTGGGAAAAGAAACTTAAATGCAGACGCTTTAAGTAGATTACCACTAACAAATAAACAAATAACAGTGATACAAACCAGATCAAAATCTAAAAATTCTGAAAAGGAAAACATGAACATTTCAAACGAGGTGGATAAAGACACGGTGGTTGAAAACAACACCGAAAAAACAGTGGTCATACTGAAAGATCCTAAAGAAATAAAAATAATACTAAGGGACTTTCATAGCACACCACTAGGCGGGCATCAAGGTGCAGTAAAAACAGTTCTGAGGATACGGAAGCAATATAGATGGCCAGGGATGCAAAAAGATGTAAAAGAGTACATTAAAAATTGTGCCAAATGTCAGACTAATAAAAGCTCAAAACTCACAAAAATGCCGATGGTTGTAACAGATACACCAAGCAGGCCTTTTGATAAAGTATACATGGATATAGTCGGTGCATTACCTGAAACTGTATCAGGAAATAAATACATACTAATATTTCAGGATGATTTTTCAAAATATATGGCATGTGCTGCAATGCCCGACGCAGAGGCAAGTACAAATTTTATGACGAAATCATTGCCAGGTACAATATCCCGAAGGTATTGATTACTGACAATGGTACATATTTTATTGCAAAATTATTTTCGGATACTTACAAAATGCTGGGGATTAGGAAACTGCATATAACGCCATATCATCCGCAGGCTAATGGTTCTTTGGAAAGAAGCCATAGACCACTAGCAGAATACTTGAGAAGTTTTGCTAAAGAAGATGGTTAGAATTGGGACCAATGGCTGACGGCAGCCATGCATGTCCATAGCAATACGATACATACTTCTACTAAGCAAACTCCTTTCCGAACTTTGTACGGTTTTGAATTCGAAATGCCTACGAATTTGAAACGAAAATGTTCACCGCTCTATAACGCGGAGGACCAATGAAAAGTATTAAAGTTTCAAATACAAAGAACTCACGAGTTAGTGAGAAAAAACCAGGAAAAGGCAAAAGAATTGTCTAAAAAACAATATGACGGTTCAGTAAACCCCGTTATATTTAAAAGAGGGGATAAAGTGTTAATGAAAAATCAAAGTAGGAAAAATAAATTTTCTCCCATATGGGTGGGCCAATTTGAAGTAACAGATATCAAAGGGCCTGTTACAACAGAAGTTGTAATAAAAGGAAAGAAAAAGAAGTTACATAATAATTTATTAAAATTATTTAATGAACCAAAATAAAAATTACTATCTTTTTCTTTTGAATTAGAATAATTTGCTCATATTCTATGACACAAAATTAAATAAAAATAAAAAAAAAATGCTAAAAAACAAACATATGTAAATAAATACTTGCTTGTTAACAAGAAATATGAGAAGACGTGTGCCGCAATACGCACACGCGGTCGCATATAACTTCCCTACCTCAACAGTTGGTAACGGAAAAATTTGAAAAAAATAATATAAAATATAAAGCAATGCATTTCGATCAAATAGAACGAAATGCAAATAATAAAAAGCACATGCAACTAGAGCTCAGCTTTGTATTAATAAATAACAGCATTTGGCTGAAATGAATATGAAGATAACTTTCAGTTATATTGTTTTGAAATAGAAGGCTGGGAAAGATAAGGAAAAATAAAAATATTAACTAAAAACAGCGAAATATATATTTGTATGCATTCAAAAAAAAATTTTTATACATATATAAAATTCATAAATAAAATTGGATGGGCAGAGCAAAAACTTTTAGTTCCGACAAAATAAATCATCTAATATAAATTTAGAATATATATAATTGTATAGATACGTGTATTAGACATATATAGACAATTTTAATAAAAAGACTCGTACAACATAAGATATGTACAACATAAAAAGATAAAATAAAAAAATAAGTAAATTAACATACGTAAATGGACACTGAACAGAAACAAAACGCCTGATCTCATTGATTTTGCTATCACGAAAGGAGTACGTAGGGAGTAAATTTCTGTATGCACAAGCCTCGACTTATCCTCTGATCACTCCCCTGTTGTAATTCACATACTTGAGGAGCCTAAACAGATTGATGACTCTCATTGTCTCACAACACCTTTCACAAACTGGCTTAAGTATAAAAAGTACATAAACACACATGTTCATACAAATTATAAATTTGAATGTAAGGAGCATATTGATGACGCTGTTGCTATTTTGAGCTCCATTATAGCAACAGCAGCAGAAAACTACTCCTAAATATAAAATAAATTGGAATGCAGCCAATTTTGTCACAAATGCTGAAATTGAAAGGTTAGTCCTAGAAAGACGAAATCTAAGAAGAGAATGGCAACAGCAACGATCTTTAGCTAGTAAAACTAGGCTCAAACAGACTGTAAAGAATTTTAAACAGGCACTTTTTTGAAAATGACAGAAATCAATATAGTTTTATTCAAAAACTCTCCCCAAATGGAACAAAAAGCTCATCTCTTTGGAAAGCTAACCGTAGTCTTAAAACTCCCACTGAGCCTGAGCCACCCATTAAGGACCCTAGACACACTGCTCCTGAAGCATCATTAAGTTCATCTAAAATGGCTAATAAGTATTAAAATTATGTGCACCTTGTGGTAGAAAAATCATTTTTGGAAAAAATAAACTCTCTGTATTTTCCATCACTGATAAAATTAATAATTTGATAAAAAAGCATATTAATGAAAAATTTGATTTATCTAACGCTAAATTTCCTACAAGTATTTGTACCTCCTGCCGACATAGTATCAGTGAGCATGAAAATAATAATAAAAAAAGGCCCCTTCCAAAGATGCCCAATTACGCAGATCTTAATTCATCATACTCTAGTCGCTTAAAAAATGCTGTAGTGACATTTTCTTCGCAACATTTGTAATAAGTTAGAATATATAATACAGAAAAGGCAAAGGTACATTGCTTTCTTAGTGGAATAGGCCTACAGGGGATACCACTTATAAAAAAAACGCGCCGCGATATTTATCCCAATGGATGGTGCGGAAACAATATCTTTAAATAATATTTTATAAACACACACGTAGGTATAATCCACACACTACACACACACACACATGTGTATATATATATATATATATATATACGCATAATAACCACTTATATAATTGAGTTTGCTGCGTTCTCTAATGTTTAAGTTGGCTTTACCACCTAAAAATGCAAAAATCGAGATATTTTCAAAATAAATAACTAAATAACAGCTACGATTTTAATTCAAAGTGATATTTTATCAGAATAACATTACAAACACTCGGAGACATTCAGTATACGTTGCCAACTTAGATGAACTTAATGATGCTTTAGGAGAAGTGTGTAGAGGACACTGGGCTCGAAGCGATGAAGATAAAGCTAACGTCTTTGCAGATCATTTAAGTCAGATTTTTCAACCGAATCCCGCCATTGGTGGTCAATGTCTACCCCAGAAACTCTAAACACACA
The DNA here is from genome assembly GCA_963662105.1 of Meiosimyza platycephala. Classification (NCBI taxonomy): domain Eukaryota; kingdom Metazoa; phylum Arthropoda; class Insecta; order Diptera; family Lauxaniidae; genus Meiosimyza; species Meiosimyza platycephala. The sequence continues at coordinate 50,146,772 of OY759209.1, read as the reverse complement.
GTCTATTGGCACAAGCATGGCTCAAAGCGAGGTTGCAAGTTTTATCAAAAATTAATTAGTTATTAAAAAATCTCCTGGACTTGATCGCATTTCACCCATTGCGCTTATAAAGCTACCTTCTCAAACGTTATCATTTATTACCAGGCTATTTAATGCTAGAATAGCGTTTGGGCATTTCTTCTGATTGGAAAAAATCTCTAATTATAATGGTTCAAAAGCCTGGTAAAGACCCTACTTTAGCATCTTCATATAGACCCCCCATTAGTCTGCTTCCTTTTTGAAAAACTGTTGCTAGCAAAATTGATGCCATACTCACAAGAACAAAATCTTATCCCTTCTCATCAGTTTGGATTTAGGGAAAAACACGGAACTATTGAACAGGTAATCCATATAACTAATGAAATAAGGAAAGCATTCGAGCACCGCGAGTACTGCTCTGCTATGTTCCTTGATGTTCAACAGGCATTCGATAGAGTATGGCATGATGGGCTTATTTATAAAATAAGGTTGCTTTTACCCCAAAATGTTCATAACGTATTAGAGTCTTATTTGGCAAATAGGCTTTTCAGAGTTAAACATAAAACCTCTGCTACATCTGATTTTCCAATTAGAGCAGGAGTACCGCAGGGCAGTATCTTGGGTCCCTTTTTGTATGTTTTATTCACATCAGATATTCCCACAAAAGACCATTTAGTTACCTCTACATTTGCTGACGATACAGCAATTTTGAGTCGTCATATAAATGCTGTAACAGCAACACTTCAGCTTCAATCCCACTTGTCGTCAGTCGAGAGTTGGTTGTCACAATGGCGAATAAAAGTCAATGAACAAAATGTCTCCATGTTACTTTTACCCTCAACAAAAGTCTTTCTCAAGCAATATTTCTTGATGGAATCGATATTCCACAAACAGGTAGTGTCACATAACTTGGCATTCATTTGGACAAACGTTTGACATGGCGTAAGCACATAGAAGCCAAGATGTGTCAAATGAAACTTAAGGCTGCTAGCTTGCATTGGCTTATAAACAGAAACTCCCCTCTAAGTTTAGAGTATAAAGTTCTCCTTTACAAACAAGTCATAAAGCCAATTTGGACATATGGCATACAATTGTATGGTAACGCAAGTGCATCAAACATTGAAACTCTACAAAAGGCTCTATCTAAAATATTAAGAACTATTACAAGAGCTCCTTGGTTTATGAGAAATGAATGCATTCACAGAGATCTGCACATCCCAATGGTAAAAGTCGAGTTTGAAAGGCTAAAACATAAATACATATCAAAATTACAAGGTCATGTTAGTCAATTGGCCAGGGCTCTCTGTAACACATTGCCATTTTCGCGACTAAAGGGAGCTGACAGAGCGGGTGTTGAAAATAGACTTCCCAGATGAGTCCTGTAATATCACAACACAAATTCAGCTGGCTCATCGACTTACATTATGGTCAGGCGGGGACTCTGTACCGGGCCCTAGATCGTCTCGGGCACTGTCCTATAGTCATAATAAATAAAATAAAAAAAATAAACAAAAATAAAAAGAAAACCAACCTCGTCAACCCATCACCACCACCTGTTTGGCGCGGACCGGGACCTAACTCGTCTCGGCTGCAGCCCGTTGAGTGGCGAGTGCGGCAACAGAAAAGTTGGAGTACCGCGCTCTTAGTCTGCTTTTGGGTGCTAGACCGGGATCCAGCCCATCTCGGCTACCGCCTTGAAGTTGTTCTCGTGGCAATAGTTCCCCCCAACGTGATGGACCGGGACCTAGCTCGTCTCGGCTATCACTGCACAATCCTTAGGGGCACTAGTTCTCCCCAACGTGATGGACCGGGACCTAGCTCGTCTCGGCTATCACTGCACAATCGTTATCAAGGTACTAGTTACGTCCATAGCGGTAAACAGGGACCTAGCTCGTCTCTGCTACCACGCCAACACAGACCGGGACCTCGCTCGTCTCGGCTATAAATGGATCAGAAGAGACGCAATAGTCGTCAACTGTACTATAGATGGGCTGTCATGAACCTGTCGCCACGCCACTGCTCCAACGGGTCCCATCCTCACCTACCGCAATTGCAGTAATGAACAGAAGTGATGTTTGTAAAATCTACTTTCAGACCAGCTAAAATTTTTGGAGTCCCGCTGCACTCTTAGTTACTTATTATAATACATATATTAATTTGTATATAATTTATAATTTGTAATAGTTCTTATTAGAAATAAGAGCCTATAACTTATTGTTAGGCTTTGATTTAAAGAGATACAATAAATAAAAGAAGAGTTGAAAAAAAAAAGTTTCTTGGATAGTTATTACTTTTTTTTTCTTTTTCATCGCCCGCACAACAAATCCGTCGACAACTACCCGCTTTAAAAATTTTCAGCTACTGACGCAACATTTTTTTACGCGTGCATACGCTAGGAAATTTTTTCTGTTACCGCCTGTCATTTTGTTTTTACGTTGTCACGCCAGCATTCTCCGTATCACCTTGCCAATACATACATACATGTATACTTAAGCTCTATTTACATGCATTTGCATGACTGCAGAATAGAGCAAACAGCATGAGCTGAGACAAAAGAAAATAGGTCTTTCGTTTTGTTCGTTGGCGAGTACGGACGTGTTTTGTGTGTAGGCGTTCGCGTCTTAACGTCGGACCCGTTTCACATGCTTTTTTAAAAGCGGTGAATCGTATAGGGTATTTGGAGCATTGAAACTGGAGATGTCCCCTAAGCGTTTTTAATATCGGAGCAGTATCGTGTGGATCTCCTTCCTTTTCCGGAGCAGTGCCATAGAGTTTTTTTTTTGTATATATTTGGAGGATTAGAAAGTGCCTTCGTACCCCCGAGCGTTTTTTTGGAGTCAAAATTTTCGTCATTTTTTTAAACTTTTTTGAACTTTTGTCCATTTTGCCCGTTTTCTACCCCTTTCTTTGAGAGATTTAATGCAGCTTTATAGTGGTTAAATACAAGAAACAATAGCACACGAGTGGAAAACTAACAATGTGTTTACAAAAAAAACAATTTAATAAGAGTGGAATTCTAAAAGAAATAAAATATAATAAAAGCGCCCATATGTATACAAAAAACATATCTAAACAAGAGTGGAAAACTAACAACGTGTGTATTAAAAAACAATTAAATACGAGTGAAAAATTGTTTCAAATACAAAACATAACTAAATAAAAGTGGGAAAAATTTTAAGTTAAATACAAGAAACATTGTGGGTACTAACTGCAAATAATTAATTTGACACAAAAAACTAAATGTGTTAAAGTAAAGAAAATATATATATGCTCCTGACATAAAAAACTTAATTTGCTTAACCTTGAACAATTCAGAATCAAGCCATAACTGTTCTATAAGACCTATGTATATTATGTACATATGTACATAAAAAAGAAACTGTTTTAAAACATCAGACCATATCCATAAACAAGATGGTGGTTACATAGTTATGAACAATTAAATAAAATATGTTTTCGTACATAGATGCATATAACTGATATACAGTTGAATTAAAACAACAAAAATAAACTCATTTAAATTTTTTTACAAAATATAAATACTTATTCACAACAGCCTTAATAAAGGCCTTCGTATTTACATTTATATGTCAACGATAGGGGCTACATAGAAAACTTCGTGTTTATGGTACCCCTTTCCCTCATCATCATATGCCTTTCGTAATGTTTGGCATATTATAAGAACAAGAAGAAGAAGAAGACAAATGAAAATATTGAAGTGGCGTGTTATTCCGCTTTAACAGTCAAAAAAAAACTTCTTCTTTGCAACAGTATTGGAACATGTCTAAAAATGGCAATCGCATGTTTTATTGATTTCTATGCGCGACAGGGTATGACAGTAAATTCGTTACAAGATGCTTCTGATGTCTTTCAAAACCCATTTTCAACTTTTGCATCGATTTGAATAAAAAATATTTTTGAATAATAACCTCAAAAGTGCGGTTTTGAAGTACATATTGAAGTCGTTTTTGTACGGAGTTTTTCTTTTAGTCGCCTTTTGCACTGAATTTCATGCTTTAGGAATGGATACAAAAACTGAACAGCTCATTGAAATTTCAAAGCAATGGTGTGGTCTTTGCTTTCATTTAAAAATTTTCCACATTTGCTTGAAGTTAAAAGTAAGCTTTTCGTTAGGTTTGCATTAACATAGCGGGTGTAATTTGAGTGCTGACGTAGGTATCAACCAAAAATATACTGATGAGATTTTAAGAATCGAAACATATGTCTATATTCTTGAGTTGTTGTTTTTTCCTTTTGTTTATCAAATAAAGCATTGTATCAACTTGTAAAAATCTACTTTACTTACTTATGTTGATCGCTACTAAATTGGCTGACGTTCAATTATCATTTAATTATTATTAAATATTACAGCACTTATTATATCAACAGTATTTCTTTACCCAAAATTTCCATTTCGTAATTGCCAACTTGTCTTGTAAAAAAGCCCATTTGTTTGATTTTATTTGACCAATAATTTTTGATATACATATACACCAATCCCTCCATTTACGCGGTACTTCTTTTGCGCGGTTTTAAAATTTTAATTAATTAAATTTTATTTTGCAGTTAAAAACACATATAAGACATGTTTTTCAGTTAAAAACACGTAAACATACTTAATACTAAATGACGAAGTTTCGTCACCACCCGCGATTTTTTTCGGGGATAATGTTGGGGGACCCTTCCAATGTCAAAATCCGCGAACCGCGAAATCGAACGTCCAGCCGTTTTTTTTTCGACATTTTCATTTTTTAACGATTTTTTGAGAATATCTCGGTGTTTATATATATTAGAGCGGTTCAAAATAAAAACGTTTTAATTTTTTTCACGATGTGTCAGTGGATTACAATAGCCCTACATATATGTATAGACAAAGCATCAATTTTGAATTTTGAAAACTGGATTGCCGCCACCTGTTTTAAGTTGCCTACCCATTTTCGAAAATTTTGATTTAAAAAATGGTGCAAGCTAAAGAGGTTATCAAATTTTGCAACAAAGTGGGTATGCTTTTCGAACTATTATCAATCGAGGAATTCGAATCCTTGATTAGTTTTTCTTCCTCTTCTTTTTTTCTTATAACAAAATTGAAAATTGCTCGGACAAAAATTAAAAAAAAACCGATCTTCTACTTTCAAATTGCAAAATCTTGATATAATATTTTACCGCCGATCTAGCGGTACATTATTTTTAATGTATCTTTATTTGCTTAAGAGAAAACCGTAAACCGCATATCAATATCCTCTTTCAGAACCAAGATATATGCATTTTTCTAAATTAATAGACCTGAAATTTTTCGATTCGGCGTTGACATATACATCTGTACCCCGTTTTACACGGGAGATACATAGGTTCCTCAGAAAACCGTGTAACTCGAAATTGAAAATATTTGTATGAAAAACCGTGTAAAACGAAAAAAGCCTCAAATGTACTGATTCAGTCATTTATTTTGCATAAACTAAAAGCAACACAATTACAAAAACATAAAATAACTATTTATTTCATAGAAAAACATGCATTTAACCTCAAAAGTTATGTTCAAAATTATGTCTACTAACATTTTTTGCCGATTTAAAGATAATTGCTTAGCTCCACAATTACAGATTTCAAAAATTTAGTTAACCTTGAATTTTAAATCGGTGTTAAAATTATTTATCTACAATATTTTTCCAATTAAAAGAGAATAGCCTTAGCAACGTTTTGAGGATAAACTTTAAGATTTTAGACAGTGAAACTAAATTTAAAATATGTTTTCTGTAGTTCAGAAATTTTACTAAAAATAAAGTTCACAATCACAGTCTATCACTTTGGTAGCATTTTTCTCAAGAGCTATTTGACCAAAAAATTATTCGAAATGTCTTTCAATTTGCTATATCACATACTATAAAAAATTACTTTATAACAAAATATAATGATATATGGGGAGAAATACGTCAAATGTCCTAGCGCGGTGCGCGAGCGCTAAATTCTGTTGTTTTCAACTCGTGCTGGTGGTACATAAATGTACCTAAAAAAATTTCCGACACATCATTTCGATGTATTTTTTCCTCAGCTTTCCAATGGTTTTGTCAGATTTCCCGAAATTTTCCATTTTCCTGGTGAAAAATCATAAAACGTGTTATATCTCAAAAACGGTATTTTTAATATTTTTTTTAATGCTTTTAATCGAAAGCTGAGGTTTTTTTACACTAAAAAAGTTATTTTCCAAAGAGTGCTTTTGCAGTTTGCTATGGGAAATACAGCGCGAAAGAGTATTTGCGCATGTATTTTGTTCTAGTGACTTGAGTAGCGGCAAGAGTTAAACGAGTCGATGCGTTGAAGAAAACAAGGAGGTTAGAAACTGTAGATCCGCCATTAACAAAACCATGCTGACGAGTTGTTATGACTTCACTACAGCACATCTTAACTTGATCGTACACAATGCGTTCAAAAATTTTCGGTATGGATGATAACTTCGCCACGGGCCTGTAGTTTGAAACACAATTTTTAGACCCTTTCTTGAAAATGGGGCTTATATATGCATTTTTCCAAAATTTAGGGAAATAGCTATCTCTAATCGATTTATTAAATAAGAAACTGAGGGGTTGACTCAGCACAGAGCTACAGTTAACTAATACTGTCGCAGGAATACCATCAGGTCCGGAACTGAAGTCATAATCAACAGATGAGATATATTTCTCTACGAGGTCAGGTGAGAAAGATATCTCATTAAACGAAACTAAAGGGTCGTTATTTGTGTCGCAGACCGATGCAGCCACACTTGGGGTGTTTGAGAGAAAAATTCTTCGCAAAATCTTCGGTCCTGTTCGCGTCGGCGACGACTACCGTATTCGAATGAACCATGAACTGAACGAGCTCTACGATGACATCGACATAGTCAAGCGCATCACTATCCAACGTCTGCGCTGGCTGGGACATGTTGTGAGTATGGACGAAGAAGCTCCGGCGAAAAAGGTGTTTGATGCGGAAGCCGCTGGGCGACGACGGAGAGGAAGACCATGCCTCCGATGGAAAGACCAAGCCGAGGAAACCCTATCCACGCTTGGTGTGACTGATTGGAGAAGGCGCGCGCGAAGCAGAGGCGCCTGGAGAGAGCTTTTGAGGTCGGCCGTAACCCGGTAACGGGTTGTTATGGCCACCCAAGTAAGTAAGTAAGTAAAGGGTCGTTATCCATATATTCAGAATAGTTGATCTCAGGGCTAAATAATTCCGTAGAAAAGGATTCTTTAAACAAATTAGCAAACAGCCCAGCTATAATTTGTGGGTCGCTAGTGAGCCCATCAACTGTTCTGAATTCAGATGGAAACCCGTCAGACTTTTTTTTTTGTATTAATAAATCCCCAAAAATGCTTGGGGTCATGAAGAATATTCAGCTTTAATATATTCAAATATTCAGAATAAATCAAAGCCAACATATCCTTAAATTCATGGAAAAGTTGCTGATAAGCAACTAAGTCATTTCGGTTCTGGCTACAAACGTATTTGTTCCATGCCCTATTACGGCCATTGCGATTTTTTTTAAATCCTTTGTGTACCAAGGGTACGAGGAATTATTAACGTACCTTTTTGTATGTATATGGCACCGACAATGCAGACTTTAATGCACTCATCAAATGAATTACTCGTATTATTAAAAAAAATAATTAGGTCGTCTAATTTGTTCCTTAAATTCTCATTCAACTTTAAAAAGTCAGCTTTTTTAAAATTGAATTCATAAACATTGATGGAAGAACATTCATTAATTAAATATTCATTGTCAGATTGGTGCACAATACTCAAAGGTGGATGATAGGAATCAACCGTAGATAGAGCATGGATAGCATTTCTTACCACAACATTACTACTATTTGCAGCCAAGACTAAGTCAAGTCAAGCAAATACAAAATTATATCAAAATCAAATTTCTAATTTCTACCAACACCAATTATTTCAAAGTAACAATTATGTACGCAAAAAAACTAAAATTATTATTATTGAACAAATGATTAAACAGAAAGAAATACACGTATTAAAAACAACACAACAGACACCGACAAAGAGACGAGATCAACTGAAAATCTAATTACCTATTTTGTTTATTTTTCCTATTTTTTAAGCTCAATTTTTTTCATTAGGTAGGTTTGCAAGTACATTAGGCTGTATCGAAAAGTTAACACCCAATTTCAGGCCCAAATAATGAAATAGGAAAGAAAGACAAGTCAGGAAATATAATTTTTTTAATTTTAAAACGAATACCTAGGTCCCCAAATAGCTGTTATATATGAAAACCGTGTAGTTTTGCACTGGAGCCCATCTAATGGTACAGTATTTTCTAAAAAGCACCATAGAACTCGATTCATTGTCAAAAACAACGGATGGGTGCAAATTTTCAGCAAGACCGAACGACGTGCTGGAGCGTCCGCAAAGAAATGAAAAACGACTATTTTGAATCAAACGAATACATTTTGTTCTGGAGCCCATCTAATGGTATATTTTGTTGAAAAAAATATTGCAGTAATCGAGTCATCATCAAAAATTAGTCAGGCACTAAAATTTTGAGAGAGATCGAGCGACGTGTAGTAATGTCATCAGACAAATAAATAACGGGTTTTTTATAATTGTGGCGAATTATTTTTCAAATCACTTAAGGCAGACCCAGTGCCGGATTAAGACTACTTGACGCACTAAGCAATCCACGCCTGTGGGCCCCCTTATCCACTAGTAAACTAGTATCAGTCTTTAAAAATTTTTTAACGTATTTATTATAACGAGAGAAATCAGGGGTTCTTAAACTTATGTATTCCGAGGACCCCTTATCGAAGTAAATTTTTTTTGCGGACCCCATCCCAACCCTAAACATTTGACGTCGTTCTAAACTTAATTTCTGACTCAATAATGACAAAGACACTCAGGCTTGCCAACCGATGTCAAACTCAACCAGACATAAAATGTCCGGTTACCTGACGAGGTTAAGGAACGAAGAATTTTTATTTTGCTTTAATTTTCCCGGTTTTTAAAGGTCTTTTCAACACTATGTATGTTATGTATGTCAAGTTTTTGAAGATCCAGAAGTTGAAAAGCATGCAGACACTACTTTCAAATAAATATTGATACTTAAACCATATGTATATCTCTCTGCATTTTAACAAATCTGGCGCATTTATAGAGGCAAACATTTTTTATTAGGATTTTCATGTAATTAAAATACAAAATGAATAAAAATTGGGGAAATGTAAAAGAATGAAAAAAGTTTCAAGTCAAAATATGTACATTAAACTCTGACAATAATTTCTTGGTCAAAATAAAGCCTAGAAAATAATTTGTTTTTTTCATATCCTTTTTAATAAATAATATAATAATAGCTGGGTTTTATTCGCCATCCTCTGCTAGACATATTTAGCTAGCAACGATAATTGTATGGGAAAACAAAAACAAAATCGAAAACTCAACGAGCAAAATTATAGTTTCTAAGCATACATAGCAAGTTGCCTAAAACGTCAGGCGTCAAAAATAAACAATTTGAAATGAAAAAAGTATGAAAAGCAACAAACGAGTACTCAAATAACAACGAGTAGGAAACTTAGCAACTTGGTCGTTTTTTTCGTACATAGCTAGCAACTTGGCGAATAAAACACAGCAAATAATAAAGCTTAAAATGAAAATTATTTTTTTGGTGACTATTGTTCATTTCATAAGCGAAATTTTTTATATTTTCGTCTGTAATAGTTTTTACTTAAAGAGATTGATGATGTTGTTTTCTTGAAACCAAATCCACAATGTCGGGCTCTATATTCGGAAGTTTTATTCTCAGGTCTGCTTCTACATTAAGCTGGTTTCTATACTTTGATTTTTATATATAATAGTGCCGAAAAGCCTGTTTACACAAATACGTTGCACAAAACGGAATCAAGTTTTGGATGCCCTTATTTGCAAGTGCAGAGTAATCGGATTTTAGGAGTAACTAAAAGTTAGTTCAATTTTACTGAGCTTTAGTTTCAAAGAAGTATCGCAAGAGATAGCCAGGAGTATATCTTGCTCTAATGTCGATAACTGCTTAGCAATACTAACATCTGTGTTCTAGTCGTTGCCAGAATCAGGACAGGAAAAATACTTCCGGAAGCTGCTTTTTAGAGGCATTAAATGTTCGATAAAAAGCAGGCGCGTTTTATTATCGAGCACTTTATTAGAAAATTCTATAAAATTGCTGAGTGTTGAAAAAGACTCTTACACCAACTTTTGAATGCGCTTTGACCATATTTCGTATTATTATAATCGCTTCTATTTTAAATAGCTAAACACCGTTGGGACTTGCGATTTAGCTTTTGTGTCAAATCGCACCAAAAATAGAATTTGTTCTATTTCTCTGCGATAAATTTTCTAGTGTCAATTTTGTGCGCACTATTAACGTATAGGAAAAATATGGACGATATCGCACGTCCCAACTGTGTTTAGCTCTTAACTTCAACTTTAAATTTATTTCAAGCTGCACCTTCTAGGTTCAAATTAAAATTTACAAAAATTGATGATGTTGTCATTGTTTGGAAGAGTGGAAACAGTTAGGTGCTGGGCATTCCGGGTTTGAAAAAAAGTAAATGCACACTTTGTTTTTTAAAAATATGTTCACTCATTCTAATTCTTAAATAAAGCGAAAAATTTGATGATGTAAAATTATCGATGTCAAAATTGTTTTGCAAACCCCTGAAATGGCTTCGCGGACCCCTGGGGGTCCACAGTTTAAGAATCGCTGAGATAGATCATTACGTACTTAGAGTATGTACGAAAGGCGAGAGTAGGCATGTATTAGAATAAAAACCAAAGCATAAACTTTTTCATATATTGAAATGTGATTTGCGTCTTTTACGGGCATTAAATTCTCGGACAATAGTTTTTAAGTTTAACATTTTTAGCATATCTGCCTCTACTGTATATATAATATTGACAAAGCATCGAGCCTTTCCTGCAGCATCGTCGTTCTTTTCTCAATTTTTATTATTTCGAAAAAGATCGTTCCGCTGTGCAGTTCGATATCATTAGGCATAAAAATATACGCTAGACTGTGTCCACATTAGAGAACGCTGATTCAATTTTATCATCGTGCATTTGATATGAACTAGTGCGAGGAAAATCACTAAAACTTATTTTATGTATAACATATGAATGAAACTGCTGAATTTCGTTATCTATCGGAATTAAGGTCTTGCGGATATGCGTCTACTAAATTTCTACACTGCTGACTAGCGATGCCAATCCCGGGTTCCCGGCCTTTTTCCAGTCCCGAAAATCCCGGGATTAGTTCAATTGAATCCCGAAATTAACTAAACATGTGTTTCGCAACACTTTTTCGTCTGACAGCTGATTTCACAACGATTTATTTTGCTTGAAATAGTATAAAAAAGTTACCATAGATTTTTAATTTGCTGGATCGTGAATTCAAAGTCTTAAAATATATAGAAAATGTACTTCAACCCACTAAAGTAATTATTGAAATCATATGTGCTCTTGATATGGATCTATATAAATTCGACATAGCATTAAATTTTATGCTAGACGAAATCAAGCAATCTTTTGTTTAATAAAATTATAGAACAAAGAAGAACAGTTTTATCTGACAATTTTTTTACTTTTATTGAATCCTGACAATATTTACAAGCTTAAGTTCGCAAAAATTCTTTTAATAGGACAACTTATTCTTTACTTGAATCTCTAAATAACGAAATAGATATATTTAGTAATGGTGGGGCAGGGACTTCTACACGGAAAAAACACCAACTCAAATTTTATTAAAAATTAATAGGAGATTATAAAAATTAAAATCTGAAAACAAATATTACTTTTTTATAGTAATAAATAGAAAATCCTTATTAAAAATTCTATTCTAGTTTGTAAATATTTTCATTTTACATTTTTTAATAAGTGCATATTAAAAATTATTTTCTTCATTTTAATTATCACCTAAAAACTTTGAAATTTTACAAAGAATTTATTAAATTTTAATAAATTGCCACATTAGAATTTTTATATATTTCATATTGTAATATATGATTCCCGCTTTATAATTTTTAAAAAGTAGTTATAGAAAAATTATTTCAAGATTTTTAATTTTTATTATATTGAATTTTATTTCTCTTTTGTGTTTAATTTGTACTCTGTTTGAGTTCTCAACATGTTCATGCAAAAAAATAAATATATAAGGCTTGCCAAACTCTTACTAATTGGCTTTGAAGTAATGTGTTGAACAGAATTGGGACGGGGTCGGGAAAGTGGCAACGGAAACTAGCTGGCCGTCCCAATTTTTTTCAACACACAAAAAATTTCAAAAATAAATTTCAGTTATTATTTCATCATAAAAACTTTATAATGTACTTTTTAAAAAATAGTACAGTCCTTTTAAAATATAATAAATTATTGCAGAAATTTTAAAATCTACTTTGTAAAAATTAAAAACTTGCATTCGAAAAATTAAAGCCTGCTTGATGTAATTTTTGTATTACGCTTAGTAATTTTTAGTACACTCTCGAACCGTTTCTAAATTACTAAATTACCTACTAATTTTTCATAAATTTTGATTAATATTTACAATAATTTCGAGTTTCGTTTTTTCCGCGTATTTACAAAAAGCTTTTAACTTCCTGGCAACAATTCATCCGAAAAGTGTTGCAGCAGAAAGGTGCTTCTCATCTGACGGGTATATTTGTAACAAATTTAGGTCACGATGGAGGATGATACCTTGAATGCTTTAATATTTTTAAGGTCATATTTTTAAAGAGAATGGGAAGTAATTTAATTTTATAAAAATATTTCCTGATAAAAAAAGACTTGATTACTTTAACGTATAGTAATGAATGTATTTAAAAAAATTTGTGATACTTAACAAAAATTTAAGTTGTTTATATTATATTTTATTTTTTTTACTGTTATGAAGAAGTTTTTAGTTTTTCTGTTTATTGTTTTAAATAAATAATATTGCCACGTTATAAATAGCCAAATAATTTTAATTTTTCCTGAAGTATAGGTTCATTTATGTTGATAATTTCAAAAATTCTTAAATCCCGGGACTGTCCCGGGATCCCGGGATCGTATTTTCAAATCCCGAAAATTCCGGGAATAAAAAATCCCGAAAATTGGCATCCCTACTGCTGACTGTGTTCTGATGTTTGATCGGGGCAGACAATTCTATCTGTATCATCATGCGATTTCTTTATATCATATACAGTGGACCCCGCTTAATTGATCTTTTAACTGCGCAAAAAATTTGGATTTATTAACCGGGGAATCAATAAAGAGGGGCCCGCTTATTTGATCCAACGGATCATTTAAAAGAATCCCGGATAATTGATCGACTTAGTCAATTAAGCGAAGAAAAAAAAATTATTTTACTGACCTTACCTCAAGATAGGATTGTCAGATTTTTGAAACGCAAAATAAATACATTCAAGTATATTCAACGCAAAAAATTAGTACAAAATTTTTTACCTCATTAAATGTTTTTATTTACTAAAAAAAAAAGTCAGAACTTTTCGGATGGCACAATGCCCTAGCAAAATAACAAAATTAATTAAATACATATGCTTAAAAACAAGGACCATTTTAAAGACTCGGCTTAAAAGAATTATATTCTTATGTACTGAAAAATGAAATAAAATGAATTGAATTGAATTGAAAAAATATTAAGAAAAAAAAAAGTTTTTTTTCAAATTTTGAATTGTGCATCCTCTGAAACTTGAGAGTATCAAGAAACAACATTTTTGACTCCAATATAATATGTATTTATGACACCTATTAAACAATGAAAGATCGCTATTGTCATCAAACGATTTTAAACTGTCAATCTTTCATTGTTGTACTTTTTTTCAATGTTGCTTCTAACATGGTTGATCTCTTAAAAAAGGACTTTTTCATGTATTTTTAACTTGGAAAATATTTTTTCTGGTTATTTAAAAGCGGAAATCAAATAAGCGGGAATCATTTAACAGGGGATTTATATAAATAGTTCAAATGAGGAAAACTTCATTGGGTTTTTTTTAGACCAGTAATCCGGGGAATTCAGCTAACCGGGGATCTATTAAGCGGGGTCCACTGTATAGATATATGTCATATATCAAATCACAAATATACTAAATTCAATGTTTGAACACAATTCAATTCAAGACCAAAAACTTTTTTGTATTTTAAATAAAAAACATATGTGTTACAAAATTGCAATTAACTTTTTTTAAGAAATTTTAATATTTTATCAGTTCTGTTTATAGTGCCCCCCGAGACGTGATGCCCTAAGCAATTGCTTAATTTGCTTATGGGTTAATCCGGAACAGGGCAGACCCATAAAATTTCATCGATTTGCTTGAAATTTACAAATATTATTCTACGTTCAATTTTAGGAGACACATATTTTTTCATTTGCTGAAAAGCCCCAATTTTCAAAGTTATCGTCATTTGAACTTTGTCTGTTAAATTTAAGAAAAAAAAAAGTTTCTGAAAGGGTTTTTTTAAACTGCCGACATTTTCTTAATAAATAGCACAATTTAATAAGTTTTTTTTTTAATATTTTCATAATTTAATGGATCTTATGAAAAAATGACGGTTAGCCCAAAATTAAATGTTTTGTGGGAGATATTGTTTGTATCGTAAGCCAGATGCTTTTTTTTTAAATCAAAAAATTTTTAAGTGCATCAGTCTTTTTCCCTTTAAAATTTTTTCATTACCACGGAATGGTTTAAACTATAGTGACCATATGATCCGCTTTTCGCGTTTTTGAATTTCTGCTCCGCGCCTTCCGCGTTTTCATTGAAAATAATAAGTCTAATTTTGCTAGGGTTTTCGGTGAGTTAGAACCTTTTTTTTTTTAGAATATACAAAAAATAATACAAATAACTGGAGATCAAATAGTTTTCAAACCATACAGTCGGAGTGACTTCAAATTGCGGAATTGGTTGCCGATTAAATAGGCTGTTTTTCAAAGTAATTAAGGCCACCCGGTGGTCTAGGATATTAGACAAATCGATTTTGTTTTTTCTTAATATTTCGAAAGTACAATCTTTTGAGAATATACTGTAAAATTTTTGAAATGATATTGACAGTATTTTAAGTTATACAGCCTTTATACCAGGTAGCGAACGGTTGGCCCGCGTACAAAAATAATCATACGTAAAACTTTAAACTCATTTATCTCGAAACTACTTTTTTCTGCTCGGCGGGATAAAAATAAAAAAAACCATTCATCCGATTCATCTCAAATTTGAATATGTTATACAGAATTGCAGTGGCTATGGCCCGTGCCTCGTAAGAAAACTACTGAAAAATGGTCTGTTTTCGATATTTAAATTTCAAGAACCCGCCATTTTGTCAAAAACTTTTTTTTTAGTTCTTGAGGCAGGGGCCTTAGCCACACTCATATAGATTAATAATTTCTTTACTTTTTATTTTTCTGATAAGTGACAGAGCTAATATTTTACCCGCCGCACAGGTACCTTTTTTTGAAGGGGTCATCTTCAGCGTCAATTTATATATAGTTAAGATTATTTTTTCATTATTATAAAAATGTTGTTGTATGCTCCGTGAGTGATGTAATATACCTGTTAAGTTTAATTATCATTGATCATTATCTTCACCTTAAAAAAAATTTTTCAAAATGCCTTAAATTTACGGGTGCTAGACCACCGGGTGGCCTTAAGGGAACATATCATCCCCCGATTTGAGTGAAAATCATTTTTTACGAAGTTATGCCCATTTAAAATTTTAATGTCAGAGCTTGAAAAACCGCTGAAAATTTTTTCAAAATAGTCACATTTTCATCCAAATCAAAATAATTAATTTTTGTCTAGAATTTCTTATTCTCTGTCAGAATCTTTAAGAAATCTTGATAATTATTGAAAATTGGCGGAGTTATAGAGCTTTTTATGAAAAAATAACAAGGTTGATTTTCTCAAAAACCCTAATTTTTTTCATGCTTAATATTTTACTGTAGATTTGTATTAATATGAGAGAGAAATGACATGAGTTCAATGCTTGTTAAAACATATTTGAGGTCAGGAGATTTTTTTTTCCAAAATCGAAATGTCAATTTTTCGCTTTTCATCATTGCCAAGCCACTCTTCGGTACTATTTTTAAAGCAAATAACAAAAGCAGTAGAGTTCGCAAACTATCGATGGCACTATCGATAAAATACACTGTTTCAGTGTAATAGTCATTTATTCAACCGCGTTTGATTTAATTTTACATAAAAAAACCATGGCTCTGTTGTTGCAATTGTTGTTGTTTACGACGTTGTGGTTGTAGTTGTCCATAAATATATAGTTTTCGAAAAAATTGTCTGAATTAAATTTTTTACATTCCGATATATTTTTTGAAAAAAAAAACGGTTTTCATAAAAAAATGTCAAAATTTTACAAAAATAGTCATATCGCGAAATATATGTGTCGATTTTAGGACCTATTAAATTGACTTTTATATGGTGCCCCAATTTTGGAAATCTATTCAGGGGTTCCCTGATTAAACTCCCTGGTAAAACTCTTTTTATTAAAGTTCTGTCCGCAACTTAAATGACAATACGTCAGAAGCTAGATCTGAAAAACCCCTGTTTTTGCAAATTTATTTTTTATTCTTATAGAGCTACTTCCCTTAAAAAAATAAAAAAAAGTTTGGAAATTTTCGCTAACGTAAACTTGTTTTACTATACTATCGATATTATCGATGTTTAGCAAACAAACTATCGTCCACTATCGATGGTCGCGACTATCGATAGTTTGCGAACTCTAAAAAGCAGCATTCCAAATTACTTTCTGCAAATAGTGCTTGCATTTTGCATACTTTTGTCTTACCGTTATTTTCGTAATAACTTTTTATCATGGGAAAGATATAAAAACATTGTACGCATATTTAACAAAGTCAATCAAACAAACAAGGCCCACATAAATACAGTCAGCGAAAAAGCTATATAAAAATTAATTATTTTGATTTGGATGAAAATGCGACTATTTTGAAAAAATTTTTAGCGGTTTTTCAAGCTCTGACATTAAAACTTTAAATGGGCATAACTTCATAAAAAATTTCCATCAAATGATATGTTCCTTTTATTACTTTGAAAAACAACATATTTAATCAGCAACCAATTCCGCAATTTGAAGTCACTCCGACTGAATGGTTTGAAATGGATTTGGTTTGGAAATAGTCAATATATGATTTTCCTTAAAATAAATGGAAATATCTTATTTGCTACTGTTTTCGGGATTTGCAAGTGAGGACCTTTTTTTTAGTACATACATACAATTTTTTGCAGTTAAAACAAGGCAATCTTAAAAAAAAGTTTCACCAACTTTTCCTGCTCCGCGTTTTGGTCAAAAATATCTGGTCACGTTAGTTTAAACTACTTTTTTATATATACTAGAGACCCTCCTCCAAATCCCACCAAAACATCACATCGATATACGCAGTATATTAAGTAATAACCCAACATTGAAAAACTCAAAATTTACAGTTCATTGAAACGAAATTTTTTTTTATAATTTTAACAGACAAAGTTCAAATGACGACAACTTTGAATATTAGGGCCTTTCAGCGCAATAAAAAAATATTGGTCCCTTAAAAGTGAACGTAGAATAATATCTGTAAATTTCAAGCAAATCAATAAAATTTTGGAGGTCTGCCTTAATCGATTTGAAAAATAATGTGATACAATTAAAAAAAAAACGTTATTTATTCCTCTGCTGGCGCTCCTAAACGTCGTTCAATGTCTCTCAAAATTTGGGTGCATAACTAATTTTTGATGATGAATCGATAACTGCAATATTTTTTTCAACAAAATGTTCTGTTAGATTAGATTCGTCTGATTCAAAATAATCGTTTTTTATTTCTTTACTGACGCTGGAGCACGTCGTTCGATCGCGCTGAAAATTTGCACGCATCAGTTACTTTTGACAATGAATCGAGATCTATTTTGCTTTTTGGAAAAAATTGTACCATTAGATAGGCTGCAGTGCAAAAATATACGATTTTCATATATAACAGCTATTTGGGGATCTAGGAATTCATTTTAAGTTTAAAAAAATTATATTTCCTGACTAAGTTTAAAAATATCAAAAATCTTTGAAATACACAATTAAATCAGACTTGTGGATACATTTTTAAATATAGATTTTTTTCTTGACCCAAACTTATTAATATGTAATAAATGAATTATACTTTCCATTTAAATGGTGTGTTGAGTTGACAATTTCAGCTAGAACGGCCAAGCATTTAAGCACAACATCGTCAGAGTTATCCGATAATATACTCAGCAGTATAGGAAATAAACTGTTTTCGTGTGATGTCATCTTAAAAAGAAAAATTTAAAAACATAAATTCGATGTAACAGTACAAGTTTCAGAATCCTAAGGATAGGATGTGCCGTGCAGTTACCCTTATATTTAAATTGTAGTTTCGTGAATGTCCAATGTCTTAATGTGTTTAAGTGTCAGTTATTTTTAATACAATTTAAAAAAATTCTGCGTGGTCAATGTTAATGTTAAATACAAAATAACCGATAAAATATTACAGTGCTTAAAAACATACATGTAATTATGTATGTACATTAGAGCACCCATATGTGCAAAAGTGTTATTTGTTTCGCTCCATAAGCATTTTCTAAAAGAATGAGGGTAAAAAATAAGATCTGCAAAAAAATTGTGTGTTTCTATGGGAAATTGGCCAGTCGCATTGGATCCAAAGCGTGAAAATTTAACTTAAAATGAGTTTTATTATTTATCAAACTACAACTATAAAATGAACGATTTTTAGTGATAATGACCTTGGACATTTTGTTGTAAAATTAAATGGTTAATACATCTTTCATATACTAGTTTGATCTATATGTGTGCGTTTGTGGTAACCCAATGTGCACAAAAACCGATGCGGGTCTGTTACGGTCCCGGAACGGACTTCATAAATGGATCCGTTACGGACTCGTTTTTTAAAACTAAAACGGATCTGTTACGGACTCGTTTTTTTCAATAAAACGGATGCGAGCCGGACTCGTTTTTTTTTAACTAAAACGGATCCGTTACAGATCCGGAATAGACTTCATAAACGATTCCGTTACGAAATCGTTTTTTTTTTAGCTAAAACGGATCCGTTACGGACTCCTTTTTTAAATAAAACGGATGCGAGCCGGACTCGTTTTTCTTAACTAAAACGGATCCGTTACGGACTCGTTTTTTAAAATAAAACGGATGCGAGCCGGACTCATTTTTTTAAACTAAATCGGATCCGTTACAGACTCGGAACAGACATCTTATACGGATAGGTTCCGGACTCCTTTTTGTAAATAAAACAGATCCGTTCCAGATTCCGATTCTGATACGATTCGGATGCGGAATCGTGGGTGATTCGCCTCCAAACAGCGGGAAGGATCGTCACCGTTGTCGGATCCGTTTCGAACTCGGAACGGTCTTCATATTTGGATCCGTTTCGGATTGGTTTTTTTGTTAATAAAACGGGGAAGCTCCTGGTTCAAACCCCAGTGACGACATAGTTTTTTTTTATTTTTTTTCATTTTTTAATTTAAAGGTATTTAAAAAACAAAAAGAAGTAGAGAACTGTATTTGCCTCAATTGAAAATATCTTGAAAACTGTCTTTTATGTTAATAATAAATAACGAGTCCGTTATGGATCCGTTTTTTTTAATAAAACGGATTCGATCCGGACTCGTTTTTAATTATTAATATAAAAGCCAGTTTTCAAGATATTTTCAATATATATAGTTCTTTTTTTGTTTTTTAAATACTTTCAAATTAAAAAATTAAAAAAAAATAAAAAAATTAAAAAAAATAAAAAATAAAATTATGTCGTCGCCGGGATTTGAACCAGGAGCTTCCCTGATTAGACAATGGTTGTTACATGCGCAGTTTAACGACATCACATTAGTATGTCTTAAAAATGCTGTCGGTAACTAAGTTGGGTAAGATCAGCATCTTTGAACAGTGGCATGACGCAGGACGCAGGTTCAATTCTGTGATCGGGTGACAGGTAAAAAAAAATTGAATTTCTCCTTTGAAGTTTTAAAAACGTATTAATTACATTAATAAACAATAAGTAACAACAACAGCATTAGAAAAATAGATGGAAAGTAAATAATCAAAAAAGAAAAATGTTTTTATAATTGCGTCCGTACTGTTTAATAGAGACTATAATTCAGTTAAAGCAATAAATTATTACTTTTTGGATATTAAGTTTCGGTGCCAAAAAAAGCTCTTAAAATTAATTAAAAACTGTTTTATTGAGTTATCGACCTATAACTCTTAAAACGACGGTCTTAGGTGGTATGGGATAAGACCAATTTTATACAATACGAATTGATAAATGTCTTTCTCATATAAATTGTTCAGCTATTTTGTATATGGTATGTTTTATTTATATTAAGCTTTGTTATTTATTGATTTATTGCATATATTGTATACATAACAGGTGTTTAAATTTCTAATTTTTGACTTTGTTTTCCACTGCCGTAGGTCATTAGCTTTTAGTTATTTGTTTAAAGCTTTGTTTGTATAAAAAGGGTGATTTTTTAAGAGTTTTCGGATTTTTTTTTAAAAAAAATACATAAAATTTAGAGAAACGTATGAAACCTTTATTTGGGTCGATAGAACGATCTATGTAATTCAATGTATAAAGATGATTTCATGTAAATGTTGACCGCGGCTACGCCTCAAATGATTCATACGCTGGGTCCAATCTTGGCATACTCTCTCCAACATATCGGCCGGTATCTCACGAAAATATTATTCAATATTGGCTTCCAGTGCGTCAACCGTTGCGGGTTTATCCCTATAGACATGAGTCTTAACATAGCTCCATAAAAAATAGTCCAAAGGCGTTAAATCGCGCGATCTAGGAGGCCAATGGACCGGCCCCAAACGGGAAATAAACTGTTCACCGAACTCGCCTTTCAATTGGGCCATTGTTTCGCGTGCTGTGTGGCACGTGGCACCGTTTTGTTGTTTTTCTGGGCAAACAAAATTTGTGATCATCGCACGGTAGCGCTCGCCATTCACAGTAACGTTCCGAATCGATAATTCACGGTCAGCAACAACACTGGCGGATACAGCTGCGATATTTTCCGCTATTCGCACTCTACGCATGCGCCTTGGTGGTTTAATGTCCAATAATGTAAATTTGGTGCGAATTTTAGTCACAAGATTCCGAATAGCCACCTCAGAAGGTCGCCCAAACTGACCATAAAGTGGAATAAGTGCACGATGCACTCTCTTAACCGAGCATGAATTTTGATAATAAAATTCAATAATCTGCAAACGTTGTTCGTTTGTAAGTCGATTCATGCTTAAACTGTTTGACATTTGACATGTTACAGGAAAACAGCTGAGCTGAAAAAAAAGTGTTGCCAAAAAGAAAGTTGCTAAAAAATCACCCTTTAGCAATGTAAGGTAGCCAGTCATTCACAAATTTTAAAACACCTTTTTAATTTTTACTTGTTTCTCTGGGGTGGCTCTTTCCAACTCTGCTTTATTATAATATTTTCAAACTCAAACTAACAATAAGTTACAAAATTATTTCTATGCTAAAGTATGCAGACGCTAATAAATAAAAACTACATATGAAAAACAAATAAACTACATACGTATGAAAAACAAATAAAATTACATATGAACTCCAACGTATCAAATAAATATAAACATTATTCGATCGGACAGTGGGGCAAGAGGGGTAATTATATGACTCCTCCACCCTTAAACTTTTGCAGTCCCTGCAAAAGGATCCACAATTCCTGATGTTTCACAATTGACTTCAATATTAGTAATTGTGCTTTTGTTCTTTTTTACAAACCAAAGTACTATGAATACAGTAAATATTATAAAAACAATAGTTAAAGTGGAAATAGTAATATATGAATACTTTTTATTTCCGAAATTTATATAATCTATTTGGTTCCTATTTTGAATAGTTCTTAATTGTAGTATATCAATGGTGATATTGTTCACAATTTTTTGTAAAATTGGTTTAATGTAATGGTATTAAGACAGTATTTATAAAATTCTTATCATAATTTACAAATTTTCGATTATCTATTGATATTTTACAAGATTGAAATTTTATTAAATTATTTCCTTTTATTTTTAATGGTTGTTAATTTCATGTTTGAAATATCTTAGAAAGAGGAAACAATTTTTTATAACTATCCAGTTAGTGATAATTTTTTCGATAGATGTAACATTATTTTTTTTTTTGAGTACACATATTTGAATCGTTTAATATTGTTTGTATACATTTAGTACACATATTTGAATCGTTTATTATTTTTTGTATGCAAAAGTTTTGGTTTGTTTTTAAATCTTTTCTTTTAATAACCCCCAACATCAGCAAAGACAATGCCCTTATGCAATATCACTTCCACGATTGGGGAGTCCAGTTCTTCAAAATGTTAATTAGGAAAAGGTATTATGAGTGCATTATAAAATATTTTTTTAGTGAAGTTTGGAATTTGTAACACAAAAACAAGGAGGTCATCATATGTATACAAGTCCGAATGTATGATAAAACTTCCGTTGTCAGGTTATAGGTACTGATTTCGTCGTCTGTTAAGATGTCGTCTGCCTATACGTTAAGTTTACTGAGTAAAATTATGTCGGACAATTTTTCTATCTGGGAATTAATTATTTGTATGTCAGAATAAAGCAAAAGAGTACGTTCATTTGAAAGTTCATTTGTACGCTTGGTTAAAATAAGGTTTATTTTGTGTTGTTGTTTAGTTACGTAGTTATTCATCTCTTGTATGTTTTTTATTAGGTCATTGTTTATTAAAGCTTGTTTCTGTTCGTTGATGCTGTTTCTAGTATTCATGTCAAGGTTGGTTACGTTAGGTTAGGTTAGGCATAGTTTCTGCTATGAATTTAAGTCCACGTCCAATATAATTAATCAGTCCCCGTTTAGGTGTTATTTTTAAGTAAGTTTACATTTCTTTTAGTTTTTAATAATTCTCTTGTTATGAGCCTCGATTTATCATCATCAGGATTTAGATGCAAAGCATAAAAATTTGTTTCTATAAGTTCTATCATTTCATAATATTACGTTAAGTTAACGATATGAAGTTTTTTTGTGAACGACTCTATTATAGGTCTTTATTCCAGTTTGACTGACGTATAACCATGTTCCGAATTCACTGGTATAATTTCAATTCGCTGTCCACGGCCTCTAGTAATTGTTGTTAAAATTAATATCAGTGTTGTCGTTGATATTATCGCCATTTTGCACTGGGAGTCGCCAGAAGCGTCATCGGTTTTTTTTTCGCCTGTGGCGACAATGGAGGTGATGTGAGCATGCTCTGCCGAAGTGTTAGCCGCGGCGGGGAGCAGGAACCAGCCACTTCGGGCCCTAGTCAGGGAGTGTGCATTGGGTGCAGAGTAGGAAACTGCATTGCTCCGGGCGAGCGCTGGTCCGTACGTGTATACCGGGAATAGTTAAGCGTAGGTCAGGCCCCAGGGAACTGAGTTAGGGGTGTAAGCCCGGAGGGTATACCCGTTCTTGAATATTACACACGATGCGCTGGTAACCTTTACATATATGTCAGAACAATTAAAATCACAGGAAAAAACCATATCATTCAACCCAGATACCAAGAAGACGGAGAAACACAAATTGAGGATTGCAAGCATTTTCAAAAAGAGCTCTACGCTGCAATCAAGCAGGAGCACGTTTACGCCAGATGTACATAACGTTACGTCGTATGAAAGTACTGCTTTTCTTCTTCAAAACCCATTTTAAATTATGTCGGTATCTCTTTTACTCTCTGAAATATCATATATTAAAGTTTTATATTTACCTTGTCATACTAAAATTAATGTAGATCTATGTGTAGGCCTGTGTAATAATTTTCAAGTTACGATATCTCAGAGAAAAAAAAAAGATATCGACATAATTTAAAATGAGTTTTGAAGGGAAAGAGCCGTACTTTCGCACGCCTTAAAAATTTTCATGAGAAATTTAATTCGCGGCGTAATATACTCCTGAATATAAGAAACGGTACCTCTTAGAAAAAAAAGCGCCTGAGGGATTTTTATTTTTTTTTGCAGAAAAATAGTCAGTGAGGTACCTCGAGCACGTTGCAACATGAATTTTCGGAAGGATGCAACGTGAGAGTTAAAACCTTCTCCAGACAACCGTGATAACTCAGACATAACGCCAAAAAACCACCAGAGTAAATGAGGATAAAACACCGGACAATATCCTGCAGGTAGGAAAATCTGGAAAAACGCCAGCTATCACGGCCTCTACTGCTATATAAGTATCTAAGCGGAAACTGACTCTACCTTGTCCCAAACCCGGAGAAACGAACACCGCTAAGATGTCCACGAGCACAGACACGCCGACAGGTTGAAAGCAGAGGCTCTGTAAAAAGCTCTGCTCGACTGGAGCAAATCCACAAAATGAGATGTTTAGAAGAGGACGCTCTAGCGAAATGCAAAGTAGTGCTCCATAAGATGCAGCAGGCAATAACAAAGCAGAAAAACGTCAACATGGGCGTCAAAGACGGAACGTCTGAGCTATGGAGCGGATAGACGTAATCAAGAGCTACAGAAGAAGCTGGAAGAAAGCAGTTACTAAAAGATTTGAGTCCACAGCGGCAGAAAATGTCTGTAAACTCAGCTGAAAACCGGTAGGCGGTGACACACCTGTAACCGGTCGAGAAAAAAGACCCGCCACAAGTCCATCGTTATCCGAAAAAATAAAGAAGGCTAGAGAAGGAGAGCCTGGAACGTGGGTAACTATAATGAGGAAAAAACCGAAAAAGAAAGAGGATGCTAAAAAATCCGGAAAAACGCCTGCTGTAGCGGAAAACACAGAAAATGGAAGAAAGAAAAGAAAACACGGAAACCGGAAGCGGTTTTGGTGAAGCCTGCAGAAGGTAGCAGCTACGCTGATGTTCTAAGAAACCTAAAAGAGGCAGTGAAACCGGGAGAGTTGGAAGTAAAAATTAGGTCGGTCAGGAAAACAGCAGAAGACTGAAAAATAGAACAGTTTCGGGAAGCAATAAAACACTCCTTGAAAGAAACTGCAACCGTGACCGAACTGAAAGCTAAAGCAACAGTCGAGATCAGAGATTTGGACGCTCTTACTGGCTTAGAAGAGGTGGTCTCTGCTGTTAAAAAAGTAGTTCAAAACGAAAATGAAGATGTTGCAGTAAGGTTGACAAATAGCAGCAGCAGAGAGCAACGCCGAGCGTTTGTTACTCTGTCGACAGCGGCAGCAAGCACCATCATTAAGCAGCAACGCATAAAGATCGGTTCGATGTACTGCAGAGTAAAACAGCTGGACGATGTAAAACGCTGTTTCAGGTGTTTTGGATTAGGTCATACACAGCTCAGCTGTAAAGGACCTGACAGGAAAGAGCAGGGCTTATGCACTCGATGCGGAAATCAAGGTCACAAAATGAAAAACTGCAAAAATATACCGAGATGCTGCATTTGCTCAGACGAAGGCTATGAACCGACGGATCATCTACCTGGGACGAGTAGGTGTTTGTCCTATAAAAAACTGTCCCAGGAATGAAGATGTTACAAGCCAATCTACACAGAAGCGCGACTGCTGATGCATTGCTGACACAAATAATGATTGAACATAACGCTGATTTAGCAATCATTAGTGAGCAATACAACGAGGCCAAAAATGGACTGTGGCTCGAAGATATTACCAAAACCGCAGCTATATGGTTAAAGAACAGTGCAAAGTTTCAGAGTACAAGCAACGGAACAACGAGCGAGAGTTTTGTCTGGATCAGTAGCAGCAAATACACCATTATGAGATGTAACCTCACTCCAAGCAAGAATTTCAAGACAAACTTGATAATATTGAAGACGCAGCACGTCGTATTGGTGGTAATTTCATCATCGTCGAAGATTTTAACTGCAAGGCAATGGAATGGGGAACGTCCACAACAAACTCTAGAGGAAGGCGAGTCCTTGACATGGCTGCCAGGCTAGGTCTAGTAGTAGCAAATACAGAGACAACACCAACTTTCAGAAGAGCAGGATGCTAGGGCACAGTCCCTGATATCACACTCATATCCGAGAGAATTGCCAACAAGATGAAGCAACGGAATTTCTGGAGGAATATACTGGTAGCGATCACCAATATTTGACATACTGTATGCAAACACGGGTAAATGCTGACACTGATCACAGAAGGAGAGGAACAAGATAGAGGAACATATCAAAGCTCAGGCAAAACGAATTCTTAGCTGCCGTTGATGCAGTCGCCTTTACCCTCCAAGAAACCAATGACACGGAGAAGACGATGGAAGAGACTATGCTATGTATCAAAACAAAACACAAGAGCAAGAAGACGGAGCGACGTCACCGATCAGGCTCAAGTGTAAAAGCATGCCAGGAAACTTCTCAAGACCGCAATACATGCAAGTAAAAAGAAAAATGGGAGGAACTTCGCAGCGATATTAACATCGACCCATGGGGCCTTGGCTACAAACTAGTTACACAGAAGCTTGGCGTTAAGCACCCCATGGCAAACTTGTCGGAAGAAAAGATGGAAAACATCGAAAATACTCTCTTCCCAATACACGAGGTTAGATTCACTGAAACAGATAGGCAGACAAGCGACGACCCCCAGGAATTATTCACAGGGTAAGAGCTTATCAAAGCTGCCAACTCAATGAAAAACAGAAGAGCACGGGCCCAGACGGGATACAATCTGAGATACTTCGTATGATCGCAAAAGAGCGACCACAGCTACTGCTTTAAATGTACAACGCCTGTTTGACGGAAGGATTTCGCGAAGTTTGGAAAATTCAAAAGCTTGTTCTTATCAGCATAGTCAAAGGCGATCCAGAAGCGCCATCCTAATATCGCCCACTATTTATGTTGGATACAGCAGGGAAACTCCTAGAAAAGATCATAGAACCACGTTTATCACAGGAAATAGAAAACTCTGGAGGCCTGTCGAACAAATAATATGGCTGCCGACCAGGCTGATGTAATAAAACGCATCCAAATAGCGCAGAGCGGAAATCACCACAGAAAACGGATGGTCTTTTTGGAAACCATTTAACAGTGTTAGGTCGGTCGACATGATGCTCTAAAAAAAAACTTTTTCTTGAGAAAGGCAATATCAAATGATACTGAAATCGATCACATAAGGTGAGTACTTAGAGCAAGAACTTTATTTCGTACTGGAGATCGCATTTCCTTCTCTAGAGAAAGCTCTACAACTTCGACAATTTGTAATCGATTTTAATAAAAAAACACTTTTTTCGTCCGAAATCAATGGCACTTTAAGAAAATAAAAATTTCAATGTTTCTGTTTTTCAAATTGTGGCCAAAAAATAGCGTTGAAGTTGGAAATATTAGAAAAAAAGAAAAAATTTTTAGATGTTCACAAAAACATCACTTAATACTTTTGTTATACTGAAGAACCAGTGTATATATTTTGAAAGTATTGACATTTAACTTTCCAAATCTGTTTTGAAATTTGAAATCGGTTGAAAAATTGCTGAGTTTCAAATGTTTGAGTGCGAAAAGTAACATAAAAACGGTTTTTTGACCATAAATTCAAAATTTGGGGGTGTTACAAAATTTTCAAACACTGTTTTGTGTTGTACTCGACCAGACCTACAACTTGCACTAGGTCATTTGAAAAGTATATTAAATTTTTTTTATTTTTGTAGCACTGTGTAATTTGTGTAAAACTTAAAATTAAAGTTAATAGATTTTGTTAGGCTCGCAAAGCCACCTGTAGACGCATTCGCGGAAGTGCTAGCGCTCCGCATCGCCCGCATACAAAAAAAAAACCCTTGACATTGAAACCAATTTTGACGCACACCACAGAACAAGTCATAAGTAAAGACACATACACATTCAACAAAATTTGACATTCATAAAAAAAAGTGGCAAAACAAAAAAAAAACGGATTTGACATTCAAAACTGAACGATACACATGTCTGCACTCAAAAAGGCAAATTGACATTTCAATAAGTTGACAAAAAAAAAACAACTACACTGATAGTGAATATTAAAAGAGAAACAAAAGAAAAGTTTCCTTCTGTTATTGAGTCTTCGCCTTTTATTTTTTTTTGCTGTATACTTTTATTCAGCATACACACAGCTTGCTACAGTCTTGGTGTAAAGATTAAAAATCAGAACTTTAAAAGTCTGCAAAAATCCTAACAGTGGCAAGGCTGTATCTACAAAAAAATATACATACGTAATATAAATACAGTCAGTTATATAGAGTACAAAATTATATAAATAAAAGAAGCAGTCACTGCTACAGCAAAATGTGAATCTATCCCAGTGATAAAATTCCAAGGCATAAAACATCAAATTACAAACGAAGATTACTCCAAATAATCTGACGCAAAAACATTAATAAACACAACCCATAAGACAAAAACACCACCAGCTAAGACAACAAAACCACCAGCTAAGACAAAAATACCACCAGCTAAGACAACAAAACCACCAGCCAAGACTACAAAACCACCAGTTAAGACAACAAAACAACAAGCTACGAACAAAAATGACATCCAGAAGAATGTAAGAACGTTTATTTTTTTAATTATGTATTTAAGTTTATAATTATTTTAAGTTTTCTTAGCTATAATTTTTGACAATACAAAACAAAGAAATAATGTGTCTTACAAAAAATTGAAAAAACCTTATTAATACGTGAGAAAAAAAAATATAAAAACCGGACAACAACCATGAATTCTACATATTTATGTAAAATTAAGTTTTGTAACATGCTGCCGCAGTCTGTTGCGTTTACAGCATTTGTAATTACATTACTTATTATACAAGTAATTAATTAATAAATTAATTTAAGAATTTTCTTTTCGAACTAATGTTTCAAAACGAAATTGTAAAGCAAATTTGATAAGTTGAATAATCAACATAAATTATAAAATAAAAGAAAAAAAAGACACTACAAAAATGTAAATAATTTTTTTTTATTTAAGGGAAGAAGAAGGAAAAGAGAAGTTAGTATGTCAGCTTAAGCTTTACAAGTAGGCCTATGTAGAGCTGCAAACATTTTAGGGTGGACCATAAAATCGCCCAGCGGTCCACAAGGTAGGGTGGGTCAAGTAGGGCCGAGCTCAACATCATGCTCGGAGGTTCAGCCATTGACCAAGATTAGGGAGCCCCTCATAATTTTTTTTTATAGTTTTTTTGAAGATTTTAGATTTTGATTTTTTTTGATTATCTGTGCTCAGCAAAACGCACGAGAAATAAATTTGTGGTGCAGGTACACCTTGGTACACCCGAAACTGCTAGCGAGGCAAACCAGCTCGTGCTGCCGCTGTTCATGATGTCCGCGTTCCAGGCATCTATCGCTTAGGCGATTACAGAAGGTCAAAAACTCAACTCAATTCAAAGGCTGAGTAAAGATTTTGTGTTCAAATTAAAATGTTGCACTATGGATGACAAAACGCACGTCCATTCCAATATTTCTCAGCTCCCTGGCCAAGAACTTTGTGTTGCGAACGCAAAAAAATTAAAATACAAAAAAATTTAAAAAATTTCTAAGAAAATTTTTGTTTGGCGGGCAATTTGCAATTGTGGTAAAAGAAGCCAAAATTTCGTGACCACATGCACAATAACTTCGAAATCAACATCATGGAATGTTTCAAATGAGGTTTCACCATTTTGTAAGAGATCATTAGGTATCTTCCATTTATTAGCCTGATCTTGCTTCATGTCACTACAGTAAAGCGGTTCTTGAGTTGTACTAGTAAAATAACATTACTTTCGTTCCTAGAGAAGCGAACCCACCCAATTGCCCTGAACTCCTGCCAATCGAGAGATATTGAGGTCTAGCGAGAGGCAATTAAAGGTAGCAAAAGGGACATGGAAGAACAGAACTCATTTTATGCGCAAGTAGTGCGCGTCAAGCCAAAAAAATACCATCAAAGCACTAATAAGAGGTGTTCCAGAGAAAGTAAAAAAAATTTTTTTTTTAATTAAATATGAGTTAAAAAATGTAATCTTTTTGAAAATTGAATCTATAGTTATTGATAAATATTTACTTTTCAATGGACTAATTTCTTATGACGCTCTCCTTAGCAACAGAAATACCTATGATCTCCGAAACTTTCACCACCAAGAAAGTCGTTAAGTATCTGGGTGTAAGACTAGACTCCAAACTGACCTATTGGGCGCAGACACAGCAGGCGGTTAGTAAAGCATCTAAAGCAACGGCATGACTGTCGTGATTAATGGCAAACATAGGCGGACCAACAGCGAGCTCTCAATGGCTACCACTCAAGCAGTATTAGTGTACGGGTGCGAGGTATGGGCAGGCGTGGCACAGTGGAGGATCTTGGAAATTCGGTGGCCAGAAATCATTTTTCACATTTCACAGTATCAAAAATCTAATGATGCAGTTTTGTAACGCGTACTTTGGTTAAGAAAAATGCAAACTCTCAGCTTCGTAGGTGGACGGGAACATATTGACAGGCATGCTAATTGAAAGTCCATTCCCTTTTTTTTGTATATTTTTATTTTTTACGAATTTTTTCCAACTTTGGAGCTGTGTAACTTTTGAACGCTACAATAAGTTTACACAATTATTTTTTTTAAATGAAGACTCATAAAATATCTTTTTAATAATTTGAAATGCTGTTACAATATATGCTATCTAATATTTTTGGGGATTTTTTGTAAACGTAAATTTTTTGCACATTCAGAGATAACTACTGGACGGCGAAAGTCAGCGTAGTTTGGTTTAGTTTTTCAGGTAGCTAAAAGTATCTAGAAACTTTTTCCCAAACATACTATACCCGCCATGTCCCGCCAGTAGAACACTTTTTTCAAAAATAGGTAGGCACCTCATATGAACTGACCTGAATTTATATGGCACTGCCATAAAACAATTGTATTTATTATGCATAGAAAATTTAAATTTATGATATTTCGGTGATTAAGAGAGACATCGACAAAATTTGGGTTTTGAAGGGTAAGAGTAGTACTTTCAGATGCCGCCACCAGTTTTGGAAAAAAATTTTATTCGCGATGTAAATTTACCTCAAATATAGCCAAAAACCGTGTTTTTTGCAATTTTAGGTAAGAATATCTCAAAAACCTGACGTATAGGAGAAATTCTGAGCTCGGATTCGGATTCAGCGCATCAAAGTCCTTCGGATATGATAGGTTTGGTCTCTGGTTTTTGACTTTTTTTATTTTTGTCGGCCTGTGTTATCAATATAAAAAAAATATAAATTTTTGGCGCAAAATTAATGAAATGTATGAAAATCTGCAAAAAATCAACTTCCCACTCAAAAAAAGTGATGGAAAAATTTTTGACGTGAAATGAACGAAAATGTATGAAAATCTACAAAAAAATCAACTTCCGACTCAATAAAAGTTATGAAGGAAAAATCGCAAAATTTATAATGATAACTTATATTAAAGGTCTATATTTCTTCTTTTAACTGCAAAAAAATGCATAAAAAAATTTTTATTTGTTTGGAAGATACAGATTTTTGACCACCAAATGCCAAAAAACCCGCTTTTTCCTCCACTGTGCGTGGTAAAAAAAACAACATCACCGGAAAGTTCTTAGCTCGGTGCAAAAATAGCAGCACTGCGGGTAACCACGTCATACCGCACTGTTTCACAAGCTGCGGCGCTGGTAATTAGCGGAACGATACCAATCGACTTACTAGTTTTGGAGCGCCAAAGACTATGAACACAAAAAAATTAACGCGACGCAGAAATTGACGACGCGGAACACATGTTTTTCAATTGTAGAAATTGGACAGAAAGTAAATGTGAGCTACAGAGACGAGTCGGTCCATTAACAGTCGAAAATATAATACCGACCATGCTGATACGCGAGTAAACTTTACATAAAAAAAAGATCTGGTAGCTTACCGAACTGAAATAAATTGAGGTAACGGGGGCCTGGACGCAGACTTAGAAAATCAATGCTAGCAAAGTAAAGGGAACCACCCTGAAGTAATGCTCAACCAGTTTCGCAGGGGGGATGAATTCTCTAATAAGAGATGTTTTAGTCGGTATACCAACACGGGAGCCCGACACACCGGTCTGGTGACGATCTGGTTGATGGTGCGTAATGCATTCCACCAACCTCTCCCTCCCCAAAAAAAAAAACAAACTTTTCATTTTCTTTTTTTCTATTTAGCGTCTCGTAATGTATCAAGCAAACAAAAGTTTTGTTCAGTTTCTAGCAATTTCTAAATTTTCGTCCAGTCATTGTTGTCTTTGTTGTTCTTGTTTTCTTGTCGGTCCTGTCGTTTTGTCCCAATCCCACACATACATACATACATATAGTATGTATCCTAAGCAAACCAAAAACTTTTTCAAAGAGTTTTTACCGATAGAATCGTTAGAACCATGTCATACGAATACTGTAAGTATATAATGACATTCAGTGCCGGATTTCCGCCTAGGCCTACAAGGCCCCGTCCTAGTATAATTTTTTTCGGCATCAACACACAGATGGGAAATTTTTTTATCGAAACTGAAACCAAATTCAAGTCTTTAAGAATCTTTCTCAGACAAGACGGTCTACTCGAGCTGACGCCTGTTGAAGTCTATGTTCTTGCTGGGATGAGATTCAAATGAAAAACTATCTGCGCGCTCTGAGTCTTCTGAATTCAGACTCGATGGAAACTATCTGTTCGACCATTCTCCGGAATGACATCTTGGAAAGGTTCAACAATGTGAACAAGTTTCTTCAATCTGTCAACATTGACATGGGTACTATCGCTGAACTGTATCAATTTTTGGTAACGTATATAGAAGCTTAAGGGAACACAGTACCTTTGATCTTTATGGTTCGAAAGCTATCAAAAAATCAGGTGAAAATATAGTACAGGTATTTTCACCTGATATATGACATGCAGAGGAAACACAAGCGTAAAGTCCAGTTCGACGAAGTTAAGGAAAACGAGACCGAAACTTTTGGCAAGGACAGATTCACAGTTACCATTTATAACGTCATTATATAGGCTTATTGTAGAACTATAGAGACGCAGATCTCCTTATAAAGAGTTAGGTTAAAAGTTTGACTTTCTTACGAAACTAAATCGCTTGGAATCTAAACACTTCAGTGAAGAAGCTTGAAATCTGATAGATTTTTATACAGAGAATTTAAATACAACTTTGGAAAACGAGTGTCTGTACCTGCGAGCTCATTTTTCATCCAATGACGAAGTTATAGGGCTATCATCACTAAAGCTGTACAAATATTTATTGGAAAAAGGCTTTTGTATACACCATCGTCAAACTGCTCAGCAGAACGGTCATTTTCAGCGTTAAAAAGAGTAAGGAATTACTTAAGATCTACCATAGAAAAGAACAGGCTAAATTCACTCTCTGTAATGTATATAAAGTCAGAAATAATGCAGTGAATTGACTATGATGACGTCATTCGTTCTTTTGTTCAGAAGAAAGCCCACCGTATGAATTAATAAAATAGATTAACATAATTATAAAATAAATAAAGTCGATTGAAAACTATTTGTTCTCTACTAGTGCCTTTAATTTGCTAAACCAAAATAGAATGGTTTCCAGATGGGAGAGGGGGTCCCAAATGCCAAGTGCCTAGGGGCCCTGCGCCTCTAAGTCCGGGCCTGATGATATAACATCTTCTTTTTTTTATTTTTTATATGTTATTTCTCAATCAATCTTAAGAATGCATGTGCTTTCATATCGTAATTCCCGCCATAACTTTGGAAACAACGATTTTTTTACTGATGACGCGCACCATGTTTTTACAACATAACTTTTTGTAATGTTATTTTTAATCAATCCGAAGAATGTATGATATCTGCATTCAAATCGAAATTCCGCCATAGCTTTGGAAAAAATGAGTTTTTTATGAAGGCGCACATCAGTCTTATTGTATGAATAGTATGATATTTTCCAAAGTTATGTCGGGAATTTCGATTTGAATGCAGATTCATGATAGGATTGATTAAAAATAACATTACAATAAACAAACAAAAAAAAATTTTTTTTGGTGAATTTTATGTTGAAAAAACATGGTGCGTGTCATCAGTAAAAAAATTTTGATCCTATCTCTTATAGTTTTTGAGATATCTCGTTTCAAAAAATGCTCAAAACAAAAAAAAATACCAAGTGTGCAGTTATTTAAAGAATGACCTTTATATGTACATATTCACTCACGGACAAGAGTTTAACTGCTTCAGAATCTGTTGAAATTTCATGCAGGACGGACCTGCGTCGCATGTACGCTCGTTAGATTGATGTTGTTGTACAAAGTTTTAAATGAGCTTGTATAACATAAACAAAGTGCGATGGTATAGAGTTTGGTCTTTAGATAACTAATTTGGTGTATACATTAGGCTTTTAAGAATTTTTAGAGTTTTATTCGCGCAATAAGTAGTAGTACCTGGAGACCGACCATTGATCGGTCAAAAATTTAAATAAAAATTAGTCCAAAATAAATCGCACGCACCGCAGAACGTAAATTTTTTGCTATAAGTTTTTGCACCAATGTTTCGTATTTGTAGGTGTCATAGTGCAATTCTACAAAAATCGCACGCAAACCACAAAATCGCGATATTCACTCACCTCGGTGACCCAAAGTGACTCGGAGTAAACTTCCTCAATGAGTACGCACTTATGGAGTGACTACCTCCGGGATACTACAAAGAACAAGAAAAATATCCTTGCAGCAATAAAATTCAAGAAATCGCACACACCACAAAACGTAATTAGGTGCGATAAGAGTTTGCACCAACTTGGCCTATACATAGGTGTTATAGAGCAATTCTACAAAAATCCCACGCAAACCACAATATCGCGATTTTCACTCACCTCGGTGACTGAAAGTGACCCAAATTGACTCGGGGTAAACCAGCTCGATGAGTAGTCACTTTTGGAGTGACTACCTCTGGGATAATTCAAAGTACAAGGAAAATATCCATACAGCAACAAATTCCGCAAATCGCTCAGGACGCACTAAGTAGTCAAATATTAAAAATGACCACTACAATATTAACACTACACCACTGTTATTACAAGTTTATTGGAACAAAAAAATTTTTCGCGAAAATGGGTAACGGTCCTTTCCAGGGTCCGGAAACACCCTCAGTGATGTCCAAAACTATTTTTCGAGCTTTCTATATCGATTGGAACAAAACATTTAAAAAAATTACTCTCGTATTTAGTGTACTAAATATAACATTAAGTTTTTTTGTTTGTATGGGAGGTGCCACGCCCATTGATGAAATCCTGTCAAAATCCATATAATTTCAAAACTTATAGCTACCGAAACCTCTGCACCCAATTTAAAAAATGTCACTCCGATAGCACACTAGATATAACATTTAACGTTTTTTGGTTGTATGGGAGGTGCTACGCCCACTCGTACTATTGCACCCCTTTTTGGTCATAAGATACCTTATAGCAAGTTTATCTACCATGTGAAATTTTATAGCGACTGCGTTGTTAACGTTTATAA
This sequence comes from Meiosimyza platycephala, assembly GCA_963662105.1. Lineage (NCBI taxonomy): Eukaryota > Metazoa > Arthropoda > Insecta > Diptera > Lauxaniidae > Meiosimyza > Meiosimyza platycephala. The sequence continues at coordinate 50,111,331 of OY759209.1, read as the reverse complement.
ATATTGTGGGCTGTGCCACGCTCTTCAACGAGTATTGCCAATATAGTGATATGGCTTGTTATGATGACTGCCTTCAGTGGTACTATCTTTAAAACTTTTATGAAAATTGTCAATGCCGTTTTCGAGTAATATTGAATCAAAATTTTCAATTATTGAAAAGTGACACGACCACTCTTTTGATTCTGCCCACTTTTATCAAAATTTAAGATATTTATGCACTGCATCTGTGTGCCAAATTTCATTACAATATCTTGAAGGGCTTGCGAGATAAGACGTTATAAAAATTAAAGTTTATGGTTGTGCTATGCCCCTGTTATACCCTTTAAAACCTTAAAAGCTACCTCGATCTTAATCTTGTTTACATATGATTGCACCAAATCTCCAAATTTTATCAAAATCGATGCAGCTGTTTTCGAAATAAGGCTCAGCCATCTTAATATATAAAAATCTTGTGTCACGGTGTTTGTCCCAGGTAAACTCTGGAACCAATCAACCAATTTTTATGAAATTTGGCATATGTCTGTAATTTGGTATAACTTAGGACATAGGATAATATAATATACACTAGGGTGTTTATTTTCAAAGTTTTGGAGATGAATTTTTTTTTTGCCTATATTTTAGCTTGAGAATAAAAATAGTTGTCTCTATATTTGAGCTTCCTATCACAAACCTGTAAACGCCGTGGACGGAGTTTATGTACGATTTCGTTGAAATATTACGAAAAAAGCGACTTGCTAAAACCTAGAAAAAGTCTGCCTTGGGTGCGAAGATATAGGGTTTTAGGTATTTTATTGGTATGGGAGATGCCACCCACTGTTGTCAAACTACATCCACATTTTTCATGTAGCTGAAAATGCGGACAAAATACACCCAAAGAAGAGTTTTTTTTAAATTTAGCATTGGATCCGAAGGGAATACTCCAAAAATTTCACCTTTCTAGATCAGCGACTCTTAAACTGTGGTCCGCGGACCCCTGGGGGTCCGCGAAGCCATTCCAGGGGTCCGCGAAACAATTTTTAAATCAATTTTACATCATCAAACTTTTCGCTTTATTCAAATAACAAATTCATTAAAAATTGTACATGAACATGGCTTTTTGAATGATTGCACATATTTTTAAAAAATAAAGTGTGGATTTACTTTTGTGTGAACCCGGGATGCCCAGCACCTAACTGTTTCCACTCTTCCCACTTTTTGATAACATCATCAATTTTTGTAAATTTTAATTTGAGCCTACAAGGTGCAGCTTCAAATAAATTTAACGTTGAAGTGAAGAGCTAAACACAGTTGGGACGTTCGATATCGTCCATATTTTTTCTATACGTTAATAGTGCGTACAAAATTGACACTAGAAAATTTATCGCAGAGAAATAGAACAAATTCTATTTTTTGGTGCGATTTGACACAGAAGCTAAATCACAAGTCCCAACTGTGTTGAGCTATTTAAAATAGAAGCGATTACTATAATACGAATTATGGTCAAAGCGCATTCAAAAGTATGGGTATGAGTCTTTTTCAACACTCAGCTATTTTATAGAATTTTCTAATTAAGTGCTCGATAATAAAACGCACCTACTATTTATCGAACATTTAATGCCTCTAAAAAGCAGCTTCCGGAAGTATTTTCCCTGTCCTGTTTCTGGCAACGACTGGATCAGGGATCCATTCAACACAGACGTTAGTATTGGTATTGCTAAGCAATTATCGACATTAGAGCATGATATACTCCTGGCTATCTCTTGCGATACTTCTTTGAAACTAAAGTTCAATGAAATTTAACTAACTTTTAGTTACTCCAAAAATCCGAATTCTCTGCAAATAAGGGCATCCAAAACTTGATTCCGTTTTGTTCAACGTATTTGTGTAAACAGGCTTTTCGGTACTATTATATATACAATCAAAGTATAGAAATCAGCTTAATGTAGAAGCAGACCTGAGAATAAAACTTCCGAATATAGAGCCCGACATTGTGGATATGGTTTCAAGAAAACAACATCATCCTTCTCATTAAGTAAAACTTTTACAGAAGAAAATATAACAAATTTCGCTTATAAAACGACCAATAGTCAACAAAAAAATAATTTTCATTTTAAGCTTTATTATTATTATTATATTATTTATTAAAAAATATATGAAAAAAAAAACAAATTATTTTCTAGGCTTTATTTTGACCAAGAAATATTTGTCTGAGTTTAATGTACATATTTTGATTTGAAACTTTTTTAATTCTATTACATTTCCCCAATCCTTATTCATTTTGTATTTCATATACATGAAAATCCTAATAAAAAATGTTTGCCTCTATAAATGCGCAAGATTTGTTAAAATGCAGAGAGATAAATGGTATACTTAGGTATCAATATTTATTAGAAAGTAGTGTCTGCATGCTTTTCAACTTTTGGATCTTCAAAAACTGGACATACATAGTGTTGAAAAGACCTTTAAAAACCGGAAAAATTAAAGCAAAATATAAGTTCTTCGTTCCTTCACCGCTCAGATAACCGATCATTTTATGTCTGGTTGAGTTTGACATCGGTTGGCAAGCGTGAGTGTCTTTGTCATTATTGAGTCACAAATTAAGCTTAGAACGATGTCAAATATCTAGAGTTGGGATAGGGTCCGCAAAAAAAATTTAGCTCGATAAGGGGTCCTCGGACTACATAAGTTTAAGAACCCCTGTTCTAGATCATACCTGTGAACGTCGCAATCAGTTTGTTTCCAATTTAATTGACGACTTTTTACTAAAACGTAACAAAAATTACCGTAGGTGCCAATATATATCGTTTTTAGTATTTTAGTTGTATGGTTTGATTTCAACCCACGCTTACATTTTTCGAGTGTCTGAAAGTGAGCAATTTACATCATAATCTGACGTTTATTTGAAGGAGTTTGCTTAATCTGACGTATTTCAGTTTTAGTCCCGTATTTCTTGTCAGGGTGAAATGGTGTCATGCAGTCATGCAAAGAGTTTTTTCAATAAGGAACAGCTAAATTATTTATATACTATGTTCCTAAAAACCAAAAAATTTAGCTGTACGCGCTAAACTTTATTGACAATTTTTGTTACTTCGGCTTGTGGAAATCGGCAGATTATATGTTTTCCGTTATCCTTGAATTATTTTCTTTAAAATAAAAAAAAATTTGACCGCGCTCGAGTAAATCCAGGTGACGTTTTTTGTTTTGCAAGTTTGTGACCCTGCCACTCCCTTGCGTCACGGTCAAATCGTCAGATTAGTGAAATGCACACTCTTCAGCATTTAACCTACCCACCATGCCTTAATCTGACGCGCTCGAGTAAGTCCAGCAATCGATTTTTTTTACTATTCTGAACGGCTCCCCTACACTCGCGGCACTATATAGAACGCTAAGATTTGGTAAAGGTACTCAACAAGGTACAAGGTAACCCCCTTATCTTAATATGCCACGCTCGAGTAAATCCCCAAATCCCCTGTTGGGCTCCCCTACTATAAGCTCATAAAAGTTTGAAATTTCAGCTTTAGTTTTTGATAATTTTCGAGATATGACAATTTATCGAAATTTCTAGTCAATTTTTTTTTAAAAAAAACCATTATTTTTTGGAAAAATTTTTATTTATTTTTTTATGCTTCTTAAGAAAAGTAGGACTTTTTAAAAAATGAGAGGCACTCCCAAAGTAAACTTATGCCATAGGAATTATTAAAATACTTATGCCACCTACAAAATGGATTTATATCTTTTAAATATACTGCAGCACTTAAATCAACAAAAAAAAAAAATACGCAGCTTTTTTGTTCTTTTTGACGCCTAGCATGTGTTATTTTTTTTTTTACATAAGTATATAGTACCGTTAGCATTGACAGTAAGCGATTGCAGAAAAAACATTTAAACGCACATATTTGTCAAAATATTTATGCCGACTAGTGTATTTCGAAAAATATTTAGGGTGGCCTTCATACAAAAATATTTTAAAAATAGCATTTTCACAAAGACAACTTAATCGATTCTCATGGAATTTGCACCACGTAGCTTTTATATTAAGAGTCATAGTTTAGGCCAAGGATGCGCAGCCCATAGCTCGTTTGGCTCTTCCAGCTCAAACAACAATAACAAAAAATATTCAGCTCACTTCGAGCTCACTCCGTTATTTGAGCTAAATCATTTTGGTCCGCAATCACCGCATGTATTTTGTTCCTGTAATTTTTTCTGCAACGCATCGACTCGTTCAGCTCATGCCGTTACTCAAGTGAAATAATTTCGGTTCGCTATCGTTGCATGGTTTTTGTTTTTGTAGTTTTGTCTTCAACGTACTTTACTGTTTGTGTGATTTTGTTTTCAATTCATTTGCTGCTTGAGCTTGAGATTTTTGTTTTTGTTTCTATGCAATTAGCTTGCCGCAGCTATTTAAAAATTTTCATAAATACTAGGAATTTTTTCGCAAAACTATTTTTCAATGCTACGAATTTTTTTCCGAAATATTTTTGAGTTTTTTCACCAGAATTGATGTTGTTGTAACCAGCTCGCGAAAAAATTTTTGTGCGCATCTCTGGCTTAGGCTACAAAACGTTTGCTTACAGTGCATATTTAGGGTGGCCCTGACACAAACAAATTTGCATTTTTATTGGTCAATATTAAGAAGCATAGCTTAAGCTACAAAACTTTTGTTTGGGGTGCATATTTAGGCTGGCCCTCATACAAACTTATTTGTAAAATATAATTTTCTCGAAGACTGCTTAATCGATTCCCATGGAATTTAGAGCAAGTGGCTGTTATATTAAGAGACATGGCTTAGGCCAAAAAACTCTTATTTAGGGTAGCCCTCATACAAACATTTTTTTTAAAATAGCACTTTTACAAAGACCACTTGCTCGATTCACACGTAATTTACGTGTCTTTTATATTCTGTGGAATAGCTTAGGCTAGAAAACTTTCATTTAGGGTGGCCCTCAAACAAACATATTTTTAAAATAGCATTATTACAAAGACCAGTAAATCGATTCATTTGGAATTCAAACCGCGTGTCTTTTATATTAAGAGTCATAGCTAAGGCTACAAACCTTTTGCTTATGGTGCATATTTTGGGTGGTCCTTATACAAAAATATTTTTAAAATATGATTTTCACGAAAACCGGGCAATCGATTCACACTGAATTCACAACATGTTGCTTTTAAATTAAAAGGCATAGCTTAGGCTAAAAAACTTTTCTTTAGGGCAGCTTTCACACAAACATATTTTTAAAATATAATTTTCAAAAAGACCTCTTACTACATACATACATTCACATTGAACTTACACAGTGGCTTCTATATTGAGAATAGTAGCTTTGGCAATAAAACTTTTATTTACAGTGGTCGGCATATATATTTTGACAAATATGTGCGTTTTAGTGTTCTTTCTGCAATGGCTAACTGTCAATGCTAACGGTACTATAAATTTATGTAAAAGAAATAACACATGCTAGGTGTCAAAAAGAACAAAAAAGCTGCGTACTTTCTCTGCTGATTTAAGTGCTGCAGTATATTTAAAAGGTAAAAAACCATTTTGTGGGTGGCATAAGTATTTTGACAATTTTTATGGCATAAGTTTACTTTGGGAGTGCCACTCATATTTTAATAAAATCCTACTTCCTTACGAGGCTTTCAATATGAACACAAATATGGGATCAAAAGTTAGCTGACGCATCTATTTTCGGAGACATTGCCATCAGAAGTCGGGGATATAGCTTTTAATGAAATCATTGTCATAATCAATTTTCAAAATATGGATGTCATATGAAAGATAATTTAATGAACTATAATATAAACTCATAAAAGTTTGAAATTTCAGCTATAGTTTTTGAAAATTTTAAGTTTCTGGTCAATTTATTTTGTTAAAAAGCGTTATTTTTTTGGAAAAGTTTTTATTCAGTAAACATTTGAATTAATACAAAAGAAAGCATATTTCATGTCCTTTCAAATTGTGTGCTATTCTAAGCTGTTTTTTTTGGATTTCCGAATTTTTTAAGGAAGGAAAGTGAACGAGCTCTACAAATTTACTTGAAATTTTGGGATTTGTTGAAAAAACAAAAGCAACAACACCAACAACAATAAAAGAGCAACTTCAGCAACAGTATCAACAATAAAATCAATAACACATTTGTTTGCGGTGTTGTTTTTCAAAAAAAAACTAAAAATTTTAATAGAATATTAAACGATCCAATATTTCAAGTAAATTTATATCGTTCACTTTCCTTCCTTAAAAAATCCGGAAATCCAAGAAAACCAGCTTAGAATAGCACATCATTTGAAAGGACATGAAATGCGCTTTCTTTTGTATTAATTCAAATGTTTACTGAATAAAAACTTTTCCAAAAAAAATAACGCTTTTTAACCAAATAAATTCACCAGAAACTTAAATAAATTGTAATATCTCGAAAATTTTCAAAAACTATAGCTGAAATTTGTAATTTTTATGAGTTTATATTATAGTTCATTAAATTATCTTTCAAATGACATCCATATTTTGATCCAGGGGTTCCCAAATTATGACAATGATTTCATTAAAAGCTATATCCCCGACTTCTGATGGCTATATCTCCGAAAATAGATGCGTCACCCAACTTTTGATTCCATATTCGTGTTCAGTATTGAAAGCCTCGTAAGGAAGTAGGATTTTATTAAAATATGAGTGGCACTCCCAAAGTAAACTTATGCCATAAAAATTGTCAAAATACTTATGCCACCCACAAAATGTTTTTTTTACCTTTTAAATATACTGCAGCACTTAAATCAGCAGAGAAAATACGCAGCTTTTTTGTTCTTTTTGACACCTAGCATGTGTTATTTCTTTTACATAAGTTTATAGTACCGTTAGCATTGACAGTTAGCCATTGCAGAAAGAACACTAAAACACACATATTTGTCAAAATATAAATTATCGTTTTTCTGGTTTAAATTGTTTTTTAAAAAAAGGCCGAAGCCAACTTTATTACTCAAGTTATTTTTCTTAACTAAAAACTCTAAAATAAATGAATAAAATGCAAAGCCAAATAATTAGCAAACTACCAGACGGAGGTATCAAATTTTAAGTTACTTTTGCCAAAGCGTGGAAACTGCAGCGACTGCATTTATGCATTTTATGGGAATGGAATTTGCATGAGTTTAATTTTATCAAAGGTTTACCTTATTTGTTGTTAACTCCCCCTTCCTGAATTCAAGCGTCCTCGGTTGGATTGTCAAAGATTCTTTTAAGTCCTTCGATGACTGATACTCAAAGATGGGGATGTTGGTTATCCAATGACTTTGTATTGGGTCTCTGAATTTTCATTTTTTTGCGGATGTAAAATATTGCCATGATTATTCCCAATGCTATTGTAATCGCAGTGCCTGTGGTTATGGATATCTTGTTGCGGACATCTAATGATTTGATGTAATCAGTATTTTTCACGTTCAATTCTTTAATCATTTCTAAGGATAATATTTCTTCAGTATAATTGTTCATGCACTTCGGTTGCAGCAAAGCAGGTAATGGTGCGTAAATTATAGTTTCATTTGAGGTGTATGTTGCACTTCCGACCCTTATAGTCTCATTGTGAAAGCGTATTAAAAAAGTCCCTTGTAGCATGGTTGTTTCAAATGATCCGTTATGCAAATTGATCCGTTGAATTGGTTTAAAAATATCAGTCCTGTTGATATTTCTTCTACCTCTGGTATGTGCTGATTGTTGATTAATTGACATGTTGGTATTTGGCTTGCTAATAGATTTGGTATACAAGTAGAATTGCTTAAGTCTATTACATTTTTTTCGAACAAATTGATAGCTTATTATAAGTTTTACATTCATTTTTTATTCCATATACTTTATTTTTACATTGAAGTATTGACTCAAAATGTATTCTATTAATTTTTGTCTTGAATTTTACTGGTTTTAATATAATTTTTTTACAGTATTCAGTATTGGTTTCTGGTAAATTTATAATGTAAATAATCGTTTCGCCGTTTGAGGCTATTTTAACTTCTGAAAACTCTAGAGCTTCATTTATATTTAAGTACGGTATGTTTTCCTTATTGAAAATTTCTCTAGCAATTTTTATTTCGATATTTGACAAAATACAAGAATTTATAATGTTAGTCTTTGCCCAATGAATGGCAAATTTCTTCTTTCATGAGGTCTAATTTATATTTTAACTCAATTACAAATTTATCTTTCGTGCTGTTTTCTGAGTTCACCACCTTTAAAATTTCATTGGTTCTATTTGTCATTTCATTTATTCTATCTATCGTCATTCTATTAACTACTGAGAGTTTGTATAATCCAATATTTGTGAGTCGGCATGACATAGTGCCAGGAAACAAATTATTAGCTGTAAGTAGAAAGTACAATTAGTTTCTTATTAGGCTTTTGTGTATTTTTCTACCAGTCTCTGTCACTAGTGTACTTGTTCGGTCTTCTTTAACTATTTCTTTGACGTATGGTTTTGAAAGTTTTGTTCCTAATCTTTTATTCCTTTTTACGTAAATGACTTGTCCAGGTAGGTACTGTTTAGGTTCTAGTTTTTTTCTATTGTGATATTCTAGGTCCTTTCGCTGTTTATTTTGTAGTATTTCAATGTTTGCGTTTCTTACTCTTTCGTAGTCATCGGGCGTAAAATTTACATGTCTTCCAAAGAATAGGTCTACAGGTTTTTTTCCTGTCACCGAGTGTATGGAGTGATTGTACTCCGATACAGCGCGTTCTAAAAGTTCCTCAAAATTTCTATGTGTACCATTTCCTTTAAAGCATCTCATTATTTCTACTAAGGTTGAGTGGAATCGTTCGATCTGTCCATTGGCCTGACTTTTGTATGGAGGTGCTGTGTAAACATCAATACCTAATTCGTCCTACATCATGAATTTCATTGAGTCTGATTTGAGGGATGGTTCGTTGTCAATAACTATGGATTTAGGTACTCCAAAGGAAAATATAATAACCTAAGTGGTCTTCTTAAGTCTTGTATTGACCTACTTTTTACAATTTTTGTCTGCGCGTACTTTGTGAATTTATCGAGTGCTGTCATTACAATTTTCTTTTCTGTAAGGAATAAATCTATATGAACTGTGTGTCCTGGGAAGGTAGGTATAGGGGTTTCACCTAGTTTTACCTGATTAGGGTGTCTTTCGTATTTATTTTGCTTACAAATCTGACAAATACTTGTTATTCTCTTTATTTTATTTAACATTGAAGGAAAGTAGTATTTTTCCAAGTATCTGGGATTTATTTTCAATGGCATTGCGGTGCGCGGTTATGCGTTTCTAAGATTATATTTTCTTGCTCTTGTTCATCGTTTACATCTTGAACAAGTTTTTGGGAGTAACGTGCCTTATAATTGGAAAAGTGAATAGGATAAATATTTTGTAAGATTCCCATAATTCTTTCTTCGGTTTGGATGCCGTTTACTACTAAAGGATTTAAACGTCTTTTTAGGTGTGAAATTAATATTTCTTCTGTATAACTTGGTTCTGTGATTATATGTCTATAAATTCCTGGAAATATGATTTTAACTTGATATGTCGCAATTTCATCAATTTTCAGAAAAATCTGGTTCTTAAAGACATTAACTGGGGCTTCAATACAAGGTATTAAGTCGTGGCTAGAGCTTTCATCGCTATGTATAGTTGGGGTTAATGAATTGATCTCGGTCGGTATTCTCGATAAAGTATCGGCTACAACATTTGTTTTGCCAGGTTTATAGATAAGCTGGTAATTATACTCTTCGAGTATTGCCTTCCACCTTTTCATTTTGGTGTTTGTATTTTTAGAGCTCAAGGCATATGTGAGTGGTTTATGATCTGTAAATATTTTAACTTTTTTTGAACCGTAAAGGTAATTTCTTAGAGAATTAAGAGACCAAATTGTTGCCAGCATTTCTTTGTCGTTTGCGGCATAATTTTCTTCAGTCTTTGATAAAGACCGTGAAATGAATGTTATGGGCTTATCGTTCTGGGATAGTACAGCTCCTATCGCGTAGTTCGAAGCATCTGTGGTTAATTCGAACTCCTTTTCGAAGTTTGGGTGAGTGAGTATTACTTCCCTTGAAATCAGAGCGTTTTTAATTTTTTCAAAAGATTCAATTGCATTTTCATCTAAACTGATTGGTTTACTTTTGGAAGCGTGTTTGGACACTCGTCCATCCTCCCCTCGTAAAAGATTTGTTAGAGGTTTTGCAATCTTGGCATAATCTCTAATAAATCGCCTATAATAGCCTGACATTCCGAGGAATGAACGAAGTTCTTTTAACGTTTTTGATGATGGCATTTTGGCTATTGCTTCAACCTTGGAAGGGTTGGTTCTAATTCCGTCTATTCCTACAACGTACCCTAGAAATTCCACATTCTTCCTTAAAAATTCACACTTGTCAAACTGCACCTTCATATTTGCAGCTTCAAGTGTTTTCATAACAATCTTTAAATTCTTTCCAAAGATAATAATGTCGTCGATGTACACATAGCATCTTTTACCTATGTGTTGTCTGAGTATGTTATCCAGTGCCCTTTGAAAAATGGCTGGTGCATTTTTCAGCCCAAAGGGTAACCTAAGGAATTCATACTTTCCGTTGTTAACGGAGAAAGCGGTCTTCTCTATATCAGATTCTTTTAAAGGAATTTGATGAAATCCACTTTTTAAATCAATGATTGAAAAGAATTGGTTTTTGCCGAGGTCAGGGAGAACTTCTTGAATTTCAGGCATCGGATACCTGTCGGGAACTGTGACATCGTTCAATTTTCGATAGTCTATGACCATGCGGTACTTTTTTTCTCCGGATGCGTCCATTTTTCTTGGGACAACCCATACCGGTGAATTATAAGGAGATCTTGATGGTCTTATGATACCATCAGCTAAGAGTTCTTCTACCTGTTTTTCGACTTCTTCCTTTAGTGCCATGGGATATGAGTAGGTCTTGGAATAAATAGGCGTATCATTAGTTGTTCGGATTTCTCCTTTTATTGTAGTAGTGTATGTTAAATTCATATTGGGGTCCGAAAATAGGTGTGGACAACTTCTAACTAGATTCGTTAACCTTTCTTTTTGGTATTCGGTTAAATGTGAAATTCGTAAATTTATATTATTTACGTCCTGTGCACTCTGTTGTTTTAAAGGAATTTGAATATTTGGTGAAATTATCATGTAACTTTTGTCTGTATGAATTGTAGCCTTCAATTGCCTAAGGGTATCATTTCCTATGATACCGTGGAATGTTCTTAGTGTTGGCAGTATGAAGAATTTAAGTTTGCCTGTTTTTTGTCCAAAAATGTCTATAAAAGTGTGATGTGTTATTAGAATATTTCCAGCAACTGAATTTATAGAAAATGGTTTCTCATTTGGTAAAGGATTTCTGATTCGTGTAGATTGAATGTAGTTTTTATTGGATCCTGTGTCAATAAGGAATTTAAGGGTATCATTATCTCTCTTTCTAAATTCGAAGTACGGGAAAGAAGATTCAGTTAATCTAAAAAATATATGTTGTCAGTTTCCAAGCTTTTCTCATGATCATGTTCTATTCTAGGATATTCACCTTCAGCTGATTGCTGACAATTATCCTGCTGAAACTGCCCTGTATATCCTTGATTTGGATCGGGAATATCTTCCTGATACCCTGTAGTTGGATAGATTTGATTATAACAGATATCGTAGTTATTAGCTGTTTCTACAGAGGGGTTTTGATTATCATACGTTTCATAATTATTAACTGCCTCTACAAAAGGATTTGTGTTTACGAGGAAGTTTCTCTGAATTTTGTTTGGAACAGGAGCTAGTTGAGCACCCTTTCACTTTGGAGCAAAGTTATTTTGATTTAAATTAGGCCTATTCTGATAATTCACTTGTCGTGTGTGTATTGATGGATCGATTTCCATTGGTACTGGAGGTTTGGGTGGTAAGTTTGATCTATTGTTAAATCCTGACTGCTGTTGTTGACCATATTGTCGATACGTCCAATTGATATTGTTGTTAGAAAAATTTGGTTTATTAATTTGAGCGGAGTATGGATTAGGATAGAATCTAGCTTGTGGCACGTGTGCCAGTTCTGGGAAGAAACGATTGCCTTGCTGTGGCAATGGGTAATTATTCTGTCGGTGTGGTCTGTATGGAGGTAACGGAATGCTTGGTTTTCTGAAGGGATTCGGTTTGTGTATGGAATTCATCCTATATGCCATATTATCTAATTTCTGGCACAATTGCAGTGCTTGCGGTAAAGTGGTAGGTTCACGTACACTCAAAAGTCTTGGCAATTCGCCGTTGAGTCCTCTAATGAACGTATCTAATGTCTTTTCACGATAGGCATTAGTCATTGTTTGCAGTGAGTCTTCACTTAATTCCAAGCATGCGATTTTGTCTATTATTAAAGAAAGATACTGATAAATGTGTTGGTAGAACTCAGTAACCGTATTATTGCGTTGGGTCAATGTTACCATCTCATATTCAAGGGTACCTAAATCCCTCTTGTCTGAATAGTGCATCATCAGACATTTTTTTATCTTACCCCAATCTAGTGGAGTCCTGTATGATTCTAAAGCTGTATCAGCCACTCCTATTATTTTGTGTCGGACCGTATGCAAGATGGCATAATATTTGGGAGAGCCTTTTATACTTTCGTAGGCATCAAAAATCCTGTCGACTGTCTTACGCCAGGAGTTAAATTCTCCTTGTTTACCGGAAAATTCCCTCAAGCTTTTTGCAATATCGGGCACTTTGTCTAATTCGACCACATTCGTTGCACTAAATGGTACACTATAGTCAGTTTCGTCACTTTCTATGAAAGGGTTATTCAGATTTTGTACCGTTAGGGTGACTAAATCGGTTATTTGTTTTTTTAATGTTTCTTCCATTGTTTGTGGAGTTTGATTGAAAGTAGTTTGTCTAATTAAACTAATTTTCCTTAATTTATCTGCTAATTCTTCGGGTGTAGTCTCAGGCATTCTTCACAGATACAATCAATAAAGATAAATTTGCACTTATTTTTTTCACTTTCCTTTGAATTTAATTTGGTATTTCCGAAAACTTTCCGACAAAAACTGTTATTATTTTCGTTTTTTTTTCTAAAAAACTCGAAATTTTCAATAAGATTTTCATTAGATTTCCTTACACTAGAAAATATTTCATAATAATTGCTATATTTTTTTCAAAACTTTTTAGAATTTCTTATTTTTATAATTTTTCAATAGATTTCTTTTAACACTTTTGTAATTTTTTCACTTCTTAAATATTAAAAACTAACTTACTATAATCATTTTTTTCGGTCATCAACGGATTTTCCTGATGTACTGGGGCACCGTCCGGTAACGTAGTCCTTCGATTGTTTGGCCGAAAAAAAATATCCAGCCCGTTGTCCAGGGATCGCTTTCATCCAGGCTCCACGGCTGAATTTGGAATTTGTTTTTTAAAAAAAGGCCGAAGCCAACTTTATTACTCAAGTTATTTTTCTTAAATAAAAACTCTAAAATAAATGAATAAAATGCAAAGCAAAATAATTAGCAAACTACCAGACGGAAGTATCAAATTTTAAGTTGCTATCGTTGTTGTTGCTTTTGCCAAAGCATGGAATCATTCTTTTAACCTAAGAATCCCTTTTGCCGCTATATTCCTGATGTATAGGTCAATAGGCAGAAGATGCATTATAATCTCCAAGCCCGCCTGTGGTGTCGATCTCACTGCTCCTGTTATACCAAGGCAGGCCAGTCTCTGTACCTTACGAAGCTTGTCAAGTAGTGACTTGGTGTTTGCAGCCTTCCACCACACCAGCGCTCCGTGAGCTAAAATAGGTCTGATAACCGCCGTGTACATCCAGTGTACTATGTACGGTTTTGCACCCCATTTTTTCCCAAATGTTCTGTTACACGTGTAGAAAGCGCTCAATGCCTTTCTAGCCCTTTCATCCACGTTCCTCTTCCATGAAAGCTTGGAATCCAGAATGACTCCGAGATATTTTGCTTCTTTGGCGAGAGCCAGTGTGGTACCATTTAACGTTGGTATTTAAACACTGGTATTTTATATTTTCTTGTGAACAAAACAAGTTCAGTCTTGCTTGGATTGATACCAAGTCCGTTCCTTTTTGCCCAAACTAGCAGTTTCCTCAAAGCTGACTCCATCAGTTCACTGATCGTAGAAATAAACTTTCCCTTTATCAGTATGACGACATCATCTGCGTAGGCAACCACCTTAATCATCGATCTTTCCAGCGAACATAAAATTTCATTAATGAAAAGATTCCACAGGAGTGGTGATATAACACCGCCCTTTGGAGTACCGCTCTTAACTGCCTTCCTGCTCTTTGATGTCCCCAGGGTGGAGCTGATGATCCTGTGACTCAGCATGTTGTTGATCCACAGAGTTATTTTGCTATTTACCCCTATGCGTTCCAAAGCGGTACTAATTGACCTTAATTCCACGTTGTTAAAGGCACCCTCTATATCTAGAAAAGCACCTAAAACATATTCTTTAACATGTAAACCAGTTTCAACGAAGCTAACGACCTCATGCAAAGCGGAGTCCACAGACCTACCTTTCAGGTATGCGTGTTGCGCCTTACTGAAGTTGTGCTCATTTAGAGTGCTTTCCACGTGCAGGCCTACCAGTCTCTCTAGTGTTTTTAATAAAAACGATGATAGACTAATTGGCCTGTAGTCCTTGGCAGAATTATGATTCGCCTTTCCCGCCTTCGGGATAAAGACGACCCTAACCTCTCTCCATTCCCTAGGAATATACCCTAAGGCTATGCACCCTCTGAAAATCCTTGTCAACCAAGGAATGATGGTGGGCAAGGATTTTTGCAGCATTGCTGGTAGAATATCATCTGGTCCCGCGGATTTAAACGGTTTGAATGATTGTACTGCCAAGACAATTTTTGATTCGCTTGTTAATTCTTTGATAAACCCAGTTATGTGATTGTTGGTCATGCTCGAGTTTGGGATGGTTTCTGAACCACTCGAAGCCGCGTCCACACATTCAGGAAAGTGGGTCTTCATAAGGAGCTCAAGAGATTCACTGCTGCTTTCTGTATATACACCATCCGGTTTTACCAGAAGACCGGGAGTGCTTGGACTCTTGGACAGAATTTTACGGAGTCCTGCGGCTTCACTCGTTTCCTCCATGCCCTCACAGAACTCAGCCCATAAGGCCCTTTTTGCCTTCCTAATTTCACTTTTGAAAGCGTTGAAACTTTGACGATATATATCCCAATCCGTACTTTCCCTAGTCACTTTCGCTCTATTAAAAAGCCTTTTAGTTTCAGTCCTCAACCGTCCAAGATTTGAAGTCCACCATGGTGTGTGGTTTCGTTTCTTGGAGCGGCTTAAGGGACATGACTTCCGAAAAGCTTCCGGTGAGTTTATTGACCGCTCGCTCTAGATACATTGAGTCAACTTTCCGCTCCAGGTTCGGAGCAGAAAACTCACTCATAAGTTTTTCGAACTTTTGCCAGTTAGCTCTTGCCGGGTTCCTATAAGCGACTTGTACCCCACTTTTAAAATTAATACTGAATAGTATCCTATAATGATCTGAGAAAGAGCATTCTGTAGATACCATCCAGTCCTCAACCCTAAGAGTGTCTGAATTTGTCGCTAAAGTAATATCAATTACCTGTTCCCTAATCCTATTATAAAAAGTAGGGTGATTACCCCTATTGCATACAACAAGATTAGAGGACAGTAAATATTCAAAAAGAGGCTCACCTCTGCTGTTGGTATCTAAACTGCCCCAGATGCTGTGATGAGCGTTCGCATCACAGCCGATGACCATGCTTAGCCCATTGTTTTTGGAACATTGGACCAAACTTTTAAAGGCTTCGCTGGGCGGGTCTCGCTCCTCGTAGGACAAGTATGCTGATGAGAGGATCAGATTTTGCCCCCTCTGCTCGCACATTACCACGGTCAGGTCCTCGTTACTGTAATTTGGTAGAAGAAAAACATTAATGTTACGCTTAGCCAAAGTACAGGATCTAATCCTACCTTCCCTTTTGGGGGAGATGAGTTTATATCTACCCGAACCCAATCCCTGAACCCTACCTCCTAAGAGCCAGGGCTCCTAAACCAGGGCCACGTCGATGTCATCCTCCTCCATAAACAGCAGCAAATCGTCCGTCGCTGCTCTACAGTGATGCAAATTAATTTGCACTACCTTCAGCATGTTCCGGGCGATTGCTGCTCTCCTTCTCCTTGTCGGCAATGGCCATTACGACATAGCCAATGCCGAAGCGAATTCTTCCTTTCATGGGACGGAGTAGTTGCTCTGATTCTGGGCTAATCTTAACCCAGAGATCCTTGCCGTTCCCCTTGTCCCTTGACATGCCCCTGACGATTTCCCAGTCATCCGCCTTGACGCCCCTGTTCTGACGTTTGATCAGAGAGAGTATGGATTCATCCTTCATGACGGGTGGAGGAATCCACACTCTCACGACCACGCGTCGGGGAACCTGGTCAACCGGAACCACGTCAAGCTTAGCCCCTGGCCAAGGTTCACTCTGGTTGCGGATGCAGCTAGTGAGGAAGCTTAATGCCTCACTTGTACTGCATCCCACCATCCTCACTCCCCTTAGCCACTTAGCTCCATCAAACATACCAATAGAATCACTACTGGTATGCTCCATTTCGCTAAGAAGTGCCCTCATAATCTTTTCCTCCAGGATAAGCTAATTGGCGTCCGAGATCTTCCCATCTGGATGACCCCGATCGACAATTGCCACCTGAAGTTCAGGAGCTGAAGGCAAGCTAGCTGAAGGCTTCAGCCTCTTACCCTCAGTAACCTGACCATCGCTAGAGCGTTGCCTCTTGTTGCTTGGCTTAGCAGAGGTCACTTCGCCGCCGCCCATGGCACTCTCCGATCTGGAAAGTAGTGTGGACAGAGACTTGGCGACTTGCTTTGCCTTGCCTTTCGAAGCCTGTACTCTTTGAACGCGACCGGTGGTTGCTGACCCTGAAGGACCTGCCTTCAAGCAGCCAGAGACGGCCGATGATATCACTTCCTTCACTCCGGACTTGTTCGCGGCGATGGCTGCTGGACCCGGGAGTTCAGCCTTTTTCGCCACGACCTTTCCAGAGCAGCTAGAAGTGGTGCCACCGGCCGCCACCGGTGCTTCCTGCGCTCTTTTAGCAGCTTCAATGACGGCTGCACCAGAAACACCATCTTCGGGATAGCGCCTCTCATGCAGCCGCACATTGAGGGTGTGCTTTTTATAGAGAGCCTTTTCCTTCGGAGTAAGAGAGGATGAGCTACGCAATCCCAGTTTCCTAAGAAACTTAAGGGAACTTTTGTAGCCCTTCCTCCTCTTACTCCTTCGGTCCTTGGCCTCTTTCTCGTCAGTGTTTTTTGAACACTCACTCCCGTCTTCTCCGCTGGAGGACCCAAGGAGGATGGCACATTTTCAGAGGATAACAATAGATCCTCCTCGTCTGTGTCACACAACCTTAGACCCTCCAGAAGATTCGACGAGGAGAGAGTGTAACGGCAGAGTGGAATCTAATGTACACTGGCATTGGAATTTCGAAAGTCATACCAGAAATGTCAGAATGACATTTTTGGTCTGTCATGCGAAATTTGCGTACGTGCGTTCGATTCAATGAAAAATGGCTGAACACCGCGTCATTTCGCAATTTCGGTAGCCATTTTTCGATGATTCGAGAGAACGCGTGAGTTTGGTTTTAGCAGTCGAACGTTGCGGTCGTGGATTTTCTTTTTACATAAGTCGCGTTTTTTTTTTCAACAACTTCGTCATTAAAAATTCGTGCCATTTAAATTAAATAAATTACAAATAGCACAAGCGACTAAACGTGTAAAAATTTAAAAAGAAAAAACGCAGCGTCCGTATTTTTGTTACGTATTGCAAATTATTTTCAAAGATTTGTTAGCAGAAAAAAACTAAACAAGCGTCTGTCCGCGGAAACGGTGGTGGTGGAGCGCTGGCGCTTCACACGGCTACGTAAAAGAAGTTGCATTTCAATGGAGGGAAAAATTGTATACTTTAAAAATTAAAATTAATTAAAACCTAAGTCATCGACGGCAGCTCGCGAAAAGTTGGGTGATGAAGCGCTAGCGCTCCACCACAAACCACATAGAAAAAAAAAACCAGATACAGAAAGGTTATAAAGAAAAACTGAATAGACAGTGAAAAACAAAAATAGAAAGATTAATGAGTGACCGAAAGAGAGAATTTTGAAAAAAAAAGAAAGA
This sequence comes from Meiosimyza platycephala, assembly GCA_963662105.1. Taxonomy (NCBI): domain Eukaryota; kingdom Metazoa; phylum Arthropoda; class Insecta; order Diptera; family Lauxaniidae; genus Meiosimyza; species Meiosimyza platycephala. The sequence goes on along the minus strand of OY759209.1, from coordinate 50,093,177 downwards.
GTGATATATATAGAAAATAGAAATACTGCATAGGACAGTGAGAAAAGAATAGATACAGGAAATTTCAAAGAAACAAGAAAATTGTAAAACTGCACAGTGACAGTGAAAAAAAATTGAAAAGAAAAATTAAAATTGCAATTAACGTTAAAATAATGCTTTAAATACAAAAACAATATTTGAGTTCTCACGCATCATAAATGATCGATCGATGTTTTTCTAAAATTATAAACTACATTTGAAAGAAAAATATTGAATAAAATATAAGAATGCGATATGCTGATGAAATCGTAAATGTAATCGCAATTGCATAAAAACAATAACAACACAAACAACAGCTACAACATAAATTACAAAACCAGCTAAGACGACAACATTTCCCTGATCAAGACACATCACACGCGTGAGCTAACAAGATTTCATTTTCATATGTTTATTTTTCTTTTTCTGATTATTATTATTATTAAAAAATTAAATATGGTTATTTAAAAAAATAAAAAAACCTAAAAATGTTTAAAACTTATAAAGGTTTTGCACTTTGGCAAAACAAAACCTAAATAAATATGTAAAGAAAAATATAAAAAAAAAGTAGATTTATAGAAATATATGCGGAAAACATATAATTTATATTGGCCTGAATAAATTTTGTATTTTTTTCCAAATTTAATAGTCCATGAAAAAAAATAGATTTAAGAAAAATGATAACATGAGAGAAATTTGAAACGATAAACTTAAGATTTATGTAATAAATTTTTTTTGTATAAACGAAACATGTACAAAAAGAACTAAGGACAAATATTCGTTTTTTGTTAATAAAAAAAAAAAATGCAAAAAAATAAAAGCATAAAAGAAATGATTTAAAATTTGAAAAGAAAAAAAAAAATATGAATTTCTTTTATTTTAAAAGAAGTTGTATAGGATAATGGCAGTGTAAAAAGTAGCACCAGGTCCCTATGTAGAACCAAAAAACCAGTGTAGGGTGGACCGAAAAATTTCCCCATAGGTCCACAAGGTAGGGTGGGTGATAGACGGGGCCGAGCATAACACCAAGCTCGATGGTTCAGCCCGAGGAGAAATTATTAGGGAGGCACATTTTTTTTTTTTTGATGACTTTTTTTTTGTTTGTAGTAATTTTAGAAAAATTTTTGAAGTTTCAGAGCCCAGCAACTTAAGCACGAGAAAATTATATTTGTAAGGTGCAGGCACACCATGGGCAGCAGCAACCCACCCCAACATCCCGAACTGCTGGCATCGGCAAACTAGCTCGTGCTGCCGCTGGTCATGTTGTCCGCGTTCCAAGCACCAATCGCTTGCGCGATTACAAATTTTGGCGCCCAACGTGGGGCCGTTTGAAGTTGAAACCAATCGCTTGCGCGATTACAAATTTTGGCGCCCAACGTGGGGCCGTTTGTTACTGGAGGCTAAAAGAAAACTCTCCGTCAGTGGACATTTATGTCACTTAATAATCTTTTTAGTATTTTGTCTTTGGTTTCATGCGGTTCCATCCGATTTACCCGTGCTGTGTTCTGGATTTTTGAAAATTTTTATTTAACTTAACCTGTTACAGGAAAATTTTTGCTTTTGTCTTCATTTGAATTTTAAATTCAAGAATTTAATACTCAAAGCCTGAAGCTGGATTTATCAGTCCGGGAGGATTCCGTTCTGATCCGCTCAGACGCTTTTGACCCTATTTATTCCTATTTGTGAAAATTACCCTGTAATAGAAGACTAAATTTTTTGCATAATTTTTTTTGAATAAATTAAATTTCAGTAACTTCTTACATTTTTGATATTTTGATTCACTCTTTTAGCTTGAATGCAAATTGCGGCTGCAAGTCAAGGTAAACTGCTGGATTTAGCGATTAAGTTGCAATTCACTGCGCTTTTCGACCGCTTTACTGAGATTTGTATAGGTTGTACTTCAATTTCATGTTTGAAATGAGATTTAAATTTTGTAGATTCAGATTCTTCCTCCCTAAGTTTTTCTTCGTGGCTGACCAAACAATTTAATAATAATTTGAATAGTTCTACATAGGACCAAGCTGTCATTGATAATTAAACTTCTGATAAAAATTTTTTTTTTCTTTTAAGAAAAACAAAAATTTAACAAATTAAATTTGAGAATTTTTTTTTGTAAGTAAAGAATAAAACTTAGCAAGTAAATTTTTTTTTGAATTTGAAAATTTCTCTTAAAGAATTTCTAAAAATTTATAAATCTAAAAATTTTATAAAGCGAATATTTAACATTTTGGAATTTTTTTTTTGCATAATGTAGCTATGCTAAAAATTTAAAGGTATAAGGCGTTAAAGATTTGACATTTGAAAATTTTTTTTGCACAAATGTAGATTTTTGCTAAAAATTAAAAAACGATATAATTAATTAGAATTTGATATTTGGTAAATTAGTGGTAATTCATAAATTTAACTTTCGGCCATTTTTTTTTATTACAAAATTTTAACTTTCGGTTGTTCGATACCTTTCATCTCGGTCGCGGATTCGGTTTTTGAGTTTTACGTGAAAAATGCCTCTGCATCGTAGTAATGAGAATTTGTCCATTCTGGTTGAAATCCCTGACAATCCCTGTGTGGTGTGCAAGCAACAAATGCTAGATGGCGAAAATTTTAGTATAACTCCCTGCTTCCACATTTTCCATACGGAATGCATTTCCAATTGGTTGCAGGAGACTCGCAACTGCCCTTTCTGTCAGGCGTTGTGCAGTACTAAAAAAGTTAAGCCATACAAGCCCATTCCTAATTTGGGATTGGAGTCCTTTACCATAACACCAGCTACTACCCACACAGGTACGATCACTAAAAATAGTCGGCCCGTAACCCGAAGTTACAAAAACTTAATGGATCAAAATATTTCAGTGACACCTGCACATAATCTCAACATGTCAGGAGTGCATCCATTATCCACAGACTTGTCCAATCACGCAAGTGCGCAAACTAATGTTTCTCAGTTTTCAGACGCACAGTTGCAAAAGTTGATTGACGAAGCTGTGAAAGCTCAACTGGCTAAAATGAATTTAAACGCCGTCAGTAATGCACCTCTTGATCTGAATCGAGATCCAAATCCACCTGTTTTCCATCAAAACAATTACCAACAAGCAACCCACAGCAATTTTGCTCAAGGCACTTCAACTCTCCATAGGTCAGTTCCACCTTTTATGGCTTCAGAGAAAGTCTCAAATCTTATTTCCAATTGGAAAGTCACTTTTAGTGGCAAAGAAGACGCTTTGTCCGTCGATAAATTTATATACCGAGTACATTCTCTGACCGTTCAAAGTTTGCGAGGTGATTTTGACGCCTTGTGCAATCATGCACACATTTTGTTTGCTGGGAAAGCGTTGGAGTGGTTTTGGCGCTATCACCGTGGTGTGACTCAAATAGATTGGGAAACTCTGTGCACAGAACTTCGTGGTCAATTTCGAGATCGGAGAACAGATTTAGACATAATGGATTTGATTCGTCAAAGGAAACAAAAATATGATGAAAAATTCGATGAATTTTATGAATCTGTTCTTCAGCTCTGCGATAAATTGCAACGTCCTCTTGAACCAGCAACTTTGTTGGAAATCATTCAACGAAACTTACGTCTCGACGTTAGACGCAGTCTTCTCTATGTCTCCATAGAAAATATTAGACAGCTTCGAACATTTGTTCAAAAACGCGAGTTGTTGGATGAAGAGTACGGCAGGTCGACCAGAAACTTCCAAGCTGCACGCAACGTATCGGAAGTAAACGTTAACACAGAAGATCTCCCGAATAACCATTTTTTAGAGTTGCCAACCGCACCATCACCACCTTAAAAAGTGATGCGGCATGCCAAACCACAACAGTTATTTTGAAAACAGTTAATCCTACTTTGCAATTTGAAAATAAACCTGAAATTAAACCACCCTCTACAGTTTTACCTATTCGACATTTTAAACCTCTGCACATTCGTTGGCAGGAATATAAAGCCGCCCGTAAGCGAATTTTTTCTGATGAAGTCATTGCTTCACCGGAGTCAACGCATAAGAAACGTTCTACTTTAAGATTGAGAAAATTTTGGGAAAATTTAAAGGCGAAGAAAAAATTTATTTGTTCTTCAGTGGTTTCTGATAAACCTAAAGATGATTTACGTCCCTATGCTCAAATTTTAATTTTTAAAGAAAAAATTGAAGGACTAGTCGATACTGGTGCCTCTGTCAGTTGTTTAGCCAACAAATTGGCTCAAAAGTTTTTAGAAGATAACCAACACCCTTGGCACAAAGGTAAGACTAACCTTAAAACTGCAGATGGAACAAATCATTTTGCATTGGGTTTCGTTGAAACTTTTATTACTTTTAGAGGAATAACCAAACCTCTCAAATTTCTGATAATTCCAACTCTTTCTCAAGACTTATATTTGGGCGTTGATTTTGTGAAGACTTTCGGTTTGGCAAGTGATCTTTTTCATGAGGATATTCCGATTTCTGTTAATTTGAACATTGCGGAGTTGGACTCCAATCATCATGTGTTAAATGCTCGACAGCAAGCAAATTTAAATGCAACCATTTTATTAATTCCTTCTTTTTCTGAAAAAGGTTAAGGCCGGACAAATTTTATAAGCCACGTCATTGATGTAGGTCAAGCGAAGCCTATAAAACAAAGGCATTTTTCTGTTTCACCAGGCGTTGAAAAACTTCTTTTTGCGGAGATCGATAGAATGCTTTCTCTTGGCGTTATCGAAGAATCTCAAAGCGCATGGTCATCTCCTGTTGCACTAATCGTCAAACCGAATAAAGTTCGTATGTGTCTCGACGCACGCAAAGTCAATGAGGTCACAGTGAAGGATGCTTATACTTTGCCGCTCATCGACGGAATTCTCAGCAGGCTCCCGAAGGCACAGTTTATTTCAAGCTTAGACCTGAAGGATGCTTTCTGGCAAATTCCGTTGGATGAAGCGTCAAGGGATAAGACAGCCTTCACTGTCCCCAACCGACCTCTATATCAATTTGTTACAATGCCATTTGGCTTATGTAATGCGCCGCAGACCATGACCCGTCTCATGGACAAGGTAATCCCTGCCCATTTGCGAACTAAAGTATTTGTATACTTAGACGATTTGTTGTTAATAACCGAAACTTTCGATGACCATATTTCGCTTTTGCAAGAAGTAGCATTTTGCATTAAACGTGCTGGCCTTACAATTAATATAGAGAAAAGCAAATTTTTGCTCAAACAAATTCACTACCTTGGTCATGTCATTGGACATGGAACAATAAGTACCGATCCGGACAAGGTAAAAGCGATAAAAAAATTTCCTCGTCCAAAAACAGTTAGACAACTTCGTCGCTTTCTAGGTGTCTGTGGATGGTACCGAAGGTTTGTGCAAAATTATGCTTCAATTTCTACCCCTTTGAAAAATATGTTACAAAAGGCTCGTAAATTTGTTTGGACCGAAGACGCAATTGCTGCTTTCGACTCCCTCAAAAATAGTTTAAATAGTGCACCAGTGCTACATAGTCCTGATTTTTCTCGTCCATTTTCTATTCAATGTGACGCTAGTCAATTTGGCGTTGGAGCGGTTTTGGCACAACGTACCGATGAAGGTGATGAAGTTCCCATTGCATACATGTCCCATAAGTTCAACCAAGCGCAAAGAAACTATACTGTTTCCGAACAAGAATGTCTTGCGGTGGTTATGGCCATAAAAAAATTTCGAGCTTATGTCGAAAGACATGAATTCGAGGTTATAACCGATCATGCTTCGTTAAAATGGCTCATGAGCCAAACCGATTTGCATGGCAGACTTGCGCGCTGGGCACTGAAGTTGCAGGGCTTCAAATTTACCATTCTTCATCGGAAAGGCAGCCAAAACGTGGTTCCTGATACTTTATCGAGAACTTATTCTCAGGAAAGCCTCCACATTTCGTCTCTGACTGCGTCAGAAACAGACCTATTTTTCGAAATTGATTTTAATTCGGAATTTTTTAAAACCGAATTTTATTTAAAGATGATTGAGGAATTTCAGAAAGAGCCAAGTAAGCAACCAGATATACAAGTTATAGATGGGATAATTTATAAGCGTTGCGAATTTGCTAGCGGTGATCCGATTCAGGAAGAGCAATCATGGAAGGTATGGGTTCCTTTGGAAATGAGACAAGATCTCATTCTTAGAGCACATGATCATCCGATGAGTTCTCATGGTGGAATTGGGAAAACGTTAACCAAACTTAAAACCTTTTATTTCTGGCCACGTATGTCTAAACAAGTGCGAGATCACGTTCTATCGTGTGAAATTTGCAAGCAAACCAAAGCCCCAAATCACATACTTCGTCCTCCTATGGGTAAGCAGGCTACGTCTGTCCGAATTTTTCAAAAACTCTACGTAGACCTTCTTGGACCTTATCCAAGATCACGATCAGGAAACGTGGGTATGGTGATTGTTCTCGACCATCTTTCCAAGTTTCATTTCTTAGAGCCAATCAGGAGTTTCACTGCCAACAAGATTGTTGATTTTCTTGAAAAGCGAATTTTTGCCATTTTTGGTGTTCCTGAAGTCATCACCTCTGACAATGGTGTTCAATTCAGATCTAAACTTTTCAAAGACCTTTTAAAGAAATATGGTGTGACGCATAATTATACTGCCAACTATTCTCCGCAATCTAATGCCGTTGAACGAGTCAATCGTTCAGTCATTGCTGCTGTTAGAGCCTACATTAACCCAAATCAGAAAGATTGGGATGAAAAATTATATGCTATAAGCGTTGCTCTCAGAAGCTCAGTACACTCGTCCTGTGGTTTTTCTCCATATTTTGTTGTCTTCGGTCAAAATATGATCTGCCACGCAACGTCTTTTGAAGTTTTGCGAAAACTAAAACTTATTGAAGATCCGACCGCTGACATCAGACACGAGGAGAAAACTGAGTTGATTCGCGAAAGGGTGCGAGAGAATTTGAAAAAGGCCTATGATACAAATGCTAAAAATTATAATATGCGTTCACGGCCAGTTCGTTTCGAAATCGGTCAAATTGTGTATCGTAGGAGTTTTGCTCAAAGCAAAGCTTCCGATCACTTTAATGCAAAATTGGCAAATGTTTTCGAGAAGGCTCAGGTGATTAAGAGAATGGGTACGGCTTATTATGAGCTAGCAGACATGAACAATAAACGACTTGGTATATTTCACGCGAAGGATATTAGAAAGTAGTGCCTTCAGTTTTTGTAACCAGCCACAGCCGATTTCGAAAAACTGTTTTGTAACGGCAGAGTGGAATCTAATGTACACTGGCATTGGAATTTCGAAAGTCATACCAGAAATGTCAGAATGACATTTTTGGTCTGTCATGCGAAATTTGCGTACGTGCGTTCGATTCAATGAAAAATGGCTGAACACCGCGTCATTTCGCAATTTCGGTAGCCATTTTTCGATGATTCGAGAGAACGCGTGAGTTTGGTTTTAGCAGTCGAACGTTGCGGTCGTGGATTTTCTTTTTACATAAGTCGCGTTTTTTTTTTCAACAACTTCGTCATTAAAAATTCGTGCCATTTAAATTAAATAAATTACAAATAGCACAAGCGACTAAACGTGTAAAAATTTAAAAAGAAAAAACGCAGCGTCCGTATTTTTGTTACGTATTGCAAATTATTTTCAAAGATTTGTTAGCAGAAAAAAACTAAACAAGCGTCTGTCCGCGGAAACGGTGGTGGTGGAGCGCTGGCGCTTCACACGGCTACGTAAAAGAAGTTGCATTTCAATGGAGGGAAAAATTGTATACTTTAAAAATTAAAATTAATTAAAACCTAAGTCATCGACGGCAGCTCGCGAAAAGTTGGGTGATGAAGCGCTAGCGCTCCACCACAAACCACATAGAAAAAAAAAACCAGATACAGAAAGGTTATAAAGAAAAACTGAATAGACAGTGAAAAACAAAAATAGAAAGATTAATGAGTGACCGAAAGAGAGAATTTTGAAAAAAAAAGAAAGAGTGATATATATAGAAAATAGAAATACTGCATAGGACAGTGAGAAAAGAATAGATACAGGAAATTTCAAAGAAACAAGAAAATTGTAAAACTGCACAGTGACAGTGAAAAAAAATTGAAAAGAAAAATTAAAATTGCAATTAACGTTAAAATAATGCTTTAAATACAAAAACAATATTTGAGTTCTCACGCATCATAAATGATCGATCGATGTTTTTCTAAAATTATAAACTACATTTGAAAGAAAAATATTGAATAAAATATAAGAATGCGATATGCTGATGAAATCGTAAATGTAATCGCAATTGCATAAAAACAATAACAACACAAACAACAGCTACAACATAAATTACAAAACCAGCTAAGACGACAACATTTCCCTGATCAAGACACATCACACGCGTGAGCTAACAAGATTTCATTTTCATATGTTTATTTTTCTTTTTCTGATTATTATTATTATTAAAAAATTAAATATGGTTATTTAAAAAAATAAAAAAACCTAAAAATGTTTAAAACTTATAAAGGTTTTGCACTTTGGCAAAACAAAACCTAAATAAATATGTAAAGAAAAATATAAAAAAAAAGTAGATTTATAGAAATATATGCGGAAAACATATAATTTATATTGGCCTGAATAAATTTTGTATTTTTTTCCAAATTTAATAGTCCATGAAAAAAAATAGATTTAAGAAAAATGATAACATGAGAGAAATTTGAAACGATAAACTTAAGATTTATGTAATAAATTTTTTTTGTATAAACGAAACATGTACAAAAAGAACTAAGGACAAATATTCGTTTTTTGTTAATAAAAAAAAAAAATGCAAAAAAATAAAAGCATAAAAGAAATGATTTAAAATTTGAAAAGAAAAAAAAAAATATGAATTTCTTTTATTTTAAAAGAAGTTGTATAGGATAATGGCAGTGTAAAAAGTAGCACCAGGTCCCTATGTAGAACCAAAAAACCAGTGTAGGGTGGACCGAAAAATTTCCCCATAGGTCCACAAGGTAGGGTGGGTGATAGACGGGGCCGAGCATAACACCAAGCTCGATGGTTCAGCCCGAGGAGAAATTATTAGGGAGGCACATTTTTTTTTTTTTGATGACTTTTTTTTTGTTTGTAGTAATTTTAGAAAAATTTTTGAAGTTTCAGAGCCCAGCAACTTAAGCACGAGAAAATTATATTTGTAAGGTGCAGGCACACCATGGGCAGCAGCAACCCACCCCAACATCCCGAACTGCTGGCATCGGCAAACTAGCTCGTGCTGCCGCTGGTCATGTTGTCCGCGTTCCAAGCACCAATCGCTTGCGCGATTACAAGAGTGTGCAAATCGTCTTCAATGTCCATGCTCAGTTGTCTCTGTAGTGTCCTGTCTTTGTCCTCCCTACTCTTCTCTTTTCCTATACTATTGACTGCAATAGCTTTACCGCCTACCGATCTTGCAGCCAACACTCAAGTAGACGGGGTTTCAGTAGCAGGACCATCATTCGGGTCTGAAGCCAACGCTCGAATGACTGGGTCTCCGGAGATTTTAGAACACTCCCTTGCCGGATACTGAGGGCCGGTCTCTGACGACATTTCAGGGGGGGAGGGGGGTTGCATTTTATACCTGCTGCCAGGATTTGAAAAACTGCAACTGAAATCAAACGCAGACAAGGAGACGATCACTGTGATGCAGACGCTTCTTCTGGATTTTGAAAAATTGTACGGACTTGTACCCGTCTTAGTCTGACACCTCAAGGCTGACCAATCTAACATGGGAGTCCCTGCTGGGGTACCTAAGTACCCCGTTAGCACAACCCAGCCTATCACAGGAGTACGCAAGATGGATTTTACAGCTTGATAATGGTCCAAAACAGTAATCTTCACCTGCCAAATCTTGGCTCGACACACAATCCACCAAGATTCTGAAGTGGCCACCTCAAAGTTCCGACTTAAATTCTATAGAGAACTTATGCGGCATAATCAAACGGGTCGTAGCCGCACGAAAACCCGCGAGAACAGCAGCTTATGGCAAGTTAATCAAGATAATTGGCATAAAATTACTCCAGACCAATGTGCACGCCTGGTAGGCAGCATGCCAAACCAATTCTCATCATTTATGAAACAAAAAGGTTCTCCTACTCATTATTAATTATGTAAAATATATTTTAATTTTCTTACACATATATATTAGGGTGGTCCATTTTTTAAAAGTTTACAATTTATATACTCCACAAGGCTGCCCTTATTCCAATCATGATACTTAATATCCCTCCCAAATTTGAGCCGAATTGAACGGTATTTAGAGGTCGCTACGACTTATCAATCTTGGAATTATACTCAAACATAATTTTGTATACATAGATTTTATTGTAAAGTAACTTAAAATTTAAACTTATTGAAAAATATTTAAATGGATACTTGTTATACTCATATATTTATTATGTATACGTACAAAATTTTATATTTTTTGGTCGCTTAGCGTTCCGTTCGTTAAAATTTTTACCGTCAAGCCTCTTGAAGGCGTTTGCTTTTGGTGGTAACTGGAGATTTCGAACATTTTCCTTTTGGACACAAATGTTACTCGCGAATCGAAAAAAGCAAGCCCGATCAGATGTTCAGAAAAATACCAAAGATTACGATGAAATACTTTTACTGTAGCTGTAGCAATCTTTTCATTAGGATAGAATTTGAGTAGTTCAAGAAGATTAGCATCATTAAGAGGAACCCTTATTGCTATCGGAACTTCATTCCAATTGCGACCATACACAAGACTTACAAATAAACTTATTTCTGTAATTGATTTTCTCTCGCGTGCAGTAAGAATTACCTGATTTTCAAACATATATATTTTTAAGCAGTAAATTGTCTTTGCCATCTAACGAGCTTGATGAAATGCGCCTGGATAACGAAATCGAACATCTACTTTATTTTCACTTCCCAACAAGCATCGACAAAGCGTTAACAGTTTGCGGTAGTCATCTCTCGTCTGTTGTCTTTTTATGACATCGGTATCATACATTTCCTCTCGATGTTCAAGCAAGTCATTGGTATTAAATAGTATACCGTCACCCACTTTGAATTTCTCTTTATCGATTTCCGGCCATTGTTTTTGAAAGCGCTTAAATTATTGGATTTCGGGTCCTCCGCTAGGTCCAAGCGATTTTTAAAAACACTAGAGAGCATGAGTTCAAACACGTGATGACGGCAAGCAATCCATATCAGCTCTTTATTAAGGCCTTTTTCAATTAAAGCACATGCACCTAAATTTAATCCTGTGTTAGAGGTTGTAGTGTCAGAGCGTAGCTTGAGCTACAGCTCCAACAACAAACATCACTTTTCTATCAGAAAGATTTATGCGGTCAATGGCTGCAATAACATCCTTGGAAAGGACAGATTTGCGATTATCTTTTTCAGAGCGAGTGGAAGTTGTAGGAGTTTGAAACTCATCACACGAGAAATGTTTTGACTCACTTTCATCATCTGACCCCATTTCCGCAGCAATGGAGCACACAACTTCTTCACTAGCTTTTTGCTTTTCAATATTTCGCTGATTTCTTACCTCATATTCCGATTCTCTCTTTCGCTTCCGTTCTTCTTTCTTCTCTAAACACATCTCTATTTCCACGATACTGCAGCTCATATTGTCTTCTCTCTTAAAAAAGGCCATACATAAAAGTCGCAAATCGTAGCGACCTCTAAATATGGGCCGAAATAGCTAATTTTTTGTATACATGCATATTTTGGTTAAAGGAACGAGGGCAAGCTTGTGGAGATAGAAAAATAACGACAAAAAAATTTTCCATATAGCTGTCAACCACACTAATATATATATATGATTATTTACCTACCTTTTTTATCAAAAAAGTACCTAAAAACTTAAAAAAAAGTAAATTTTTTTTTAAAGTTGAGACAAAAAAAAATCTCTACGTTAAATGATTTTCATTTTCACGCGAAAATGTTTCTTTTGGTATAACAAACAATATCTAAAAGAAAATTTTCGGTAACAAATGATTTTCATTTAAAACGCACAGTGATAGGTATATTTTATTGCTCGTTTAATAATAGTAGATAAAATACGATATTTAAAATTATTTACAATTGCTTTGGTAATCAAAATAACACGGCAATATAAGTCAAATATAGTGTCAGTAACATATGGCAATGTACAAGTGTAAAGCAAAAGCAGTTATACGGTAACGGTATTTTTATTATTATTTATGTTAACTATTTAAAATTACCTCATTGGGAATGTGTGTAAATAAATGATGAATCCAATCAAGCACAGCCACTTTAGTGTGCACGGAATTATGTGTTAAATATTGACGTAAGACTTCCATAACAGAATGTAAATCAATTTTTCGAATGTTTTGGACTTTATGCTCTTTAGATGAAATAAGCTGAATCATAGAGTTGTTAACCGAAACAGCACATTCCTTTACACCTTAAAATATGTATAAATGTGAAAAATGCTTTAACAGTGTTTTAATTTTGCAGTTACTTTTCTTGGACTCAGCATTATATTCCATGCAGGGCAAAATAGCTGTAAAAATACCACTGGCAAATGGCAACACATTTGGTCCAAATATGAGCACGAATTCGCGTATCCAGGTTATAGCAATTGACTGAAAAAAAATAGAAATGTCAGAATATGGAACAAAGGCTAATGGCACAGCGTGCACGTAGCGACTAATGATACAATTAAAATGTTACAAGAACAGATATAAGTCAAATAAATTAATTTTTGCACATATTCTCCCAGAACTACAGTGGCTCACAGCTTATTTGATGCAGTGCATAATTTTAACTTCAATGCTCTGTAACTTTAAAACTAAGTGGAATATGAAAATATGATATCATTTGAAAGAACAAAAATTGTAGTTTAAGAAAAATGTTTATTTATTGTAAAAAAATATTACCTGGAATTTTTATAATAGAAAATCGAAATAAACTACTAAATTTCCTGTCACAGCTTATTTGATGCAGACATTTATAAATTGAAAAAACATTGTTTAAAATAATGATTTTTGTAATTTTAAATATGTAGTGCGGTAGCTTCTTTGGTCAACTACAGCTTAGACGGTTTGGCATCGAAGCTGCAATTTTTTTATTGGTATCTGGCGAATTATAGCGCCACTCAATTTGAAGTGCCTATTTAGGTCGTTTTTGTTTGAAATGTTGTGTATTCGGATATTTTTTTTCCAAAATCGCCCATAAAATTACAAGCACAGTTAGGTCAGGTGACTGTGCTGGCGGTGCCATCAAATAAGGGCACATGTATATTAACCAGAATTAAACTATGACCACTTTGTATTTTGGGTTTTTATCTTGCTAAATCCGTAAATTTGTCTGCATGCCCAGATTTTCAGCACTCTGCAACAAATTGACACTTATAAGGTCTGTACCATGGTGTAATAATAAAGGTGGAGTACTTAAGGTGAGCAATTGGTACTGAAGTGGAAGCCATTTTGAGAGCGTGAGGGTGGATCGCCTATTTGCTTTAACTTTGACATTCATACCATTTCAATTGCCCGTTCAGCAAAGTTAAACGCTTTGATGACTTGCAACATATAGTTCTTCAAAATTCTCTGAACGATGTGCTGCAAATGTTACAAACTCCTTTATTTCTGAGAAATTTCGTCGCTGTTGTTTTTATTTAATAAAAAAAAGACTTATCGCTGTCGGATTGCAACCCGCTGCACTATTTAGCGTAGTTTTTTGTTCGAATCAGAATTTTGAAACACTTAACATAAATACATCTCACTAAAAAATTGCTAAAAGCGCTTCAAAAATGTTGAAGTTTCTGAACTGGCTCAATAACACTGTTTACACAAAAAAAGATCTGGTTTCTCATAAAACTTTTACGATGTATTTTGAGGAGTAGAATCCAAAACTGCCAACCATTTTTTTTTCTTAAGAACCGTTTTTGAGATATCCCCAAAAAACCCGTTTTTTGGCACTTTTTTCATTTATTTGCCCATATCTCCATCAAGTTCTTTTCTACTCAAATATAATGTGCACCATTGCAAAGATATTTTTGTTTTCTTTATAATGATATGCTGTTTGAGTAAATCGAATAAGATTTTTCGGAGTTACAAGCGATCAAAGTTCAAAAAAAGTAACTTTTTTGGGCTTTTTTAAAAGCCACAAAATTTCAATTGCTCCGTTTGAATACAAAAAAATTAGCTTAAATTTTTTTAAGGTTTAAGATGAAAGACTATTCTTTTGCAAATATTTTAAGTGTAATTTGGTCCAAGTCGGACAAAAACTGTGGGTGCTATTCCAAAATCAATGAAAATAGATAATTTCCATATTTTCATGAACTACCGTATATAGCCTAATGACTATGTATTTAAATAACGAACTGAGTCCTTAAAGATATTGTATTGTCTTATATGTTCAATTGTACCCTATAAAAGATAAATCCAAAAGTACTATTAAATTTAAGCTTGGACTTTTGAGAACGGTGCATATTTATCCCATTTTTATTTTTTTAATTATAACTCAGAAGCTATACATATTTGGTACAAAGTGATTACCAGATTTTTTGTAGGGAATAAAGTTTCCTATCGAAATGGCATTTCAAAAATCTTATTTTTTGAACAAAACAAGCTTAAAAAACTGATCTAAAAAATCCGAAAAATATAAATTTTTTGAAGCATTTTTCATATCTATGATCATATATTTTATATCGAAATTTTGAATAAAATGAAATGAAAAAATGAAATTGCGATATCGAGAGAGTAAAAGCTGAAATTTCTCTGACTAGTCTCATCACCACAATCTTCGGCTCGAACGGAAAAATTGGTAAAAAATGAAGACTGTCAAAAATGTGTGCATATTTTTGTAAACAAACAATGGCAGGGTTCAGGAAGTAAAACCTGCGTCATAGTTGCATAACCGTTTGGTTAATACTTTCTGAATTCAAGCCAAGTGAAATCTTTTTGAGAAAATTAATAATAAATAGGACAATGACTATATATTCGAAAGTAGATTAGAGCCATAATTTTTGTTTGAAAATTTTTTTAAAGTATATAAAGTGCATTTTAAAACTATTGCTTAGTGTAAATTAATATTCCCGCTGCTTTAAAAAGGGTTAAAATCTTGTGGACCGCAAAAATTTTTCATTTTGCATGGGTTTTTTTAAAGAATTTACGTTAAATTTAACAGTTAGTGAAGAAAAATTTTGTTGTTCAAACAAAAATTTATTTTCGATGGAATTGTACAAAATAATGAAAAATGGAGTTATTTTGATCTAGCTTCATTTTCAATTTCTTACATTAAAACTGTGCGCGAAATAATTATCTGATCATACAATCATTCAACTTTACGATTTCTTTTCAATCAAAAATCGCTCATCTATTTAATTGAATAAATGAGTATTTACCAAAAAATGTTGTGATTTCAAGCTTTTTGTTATGTTGCTCCTTCTCAACACAACCTTTCAACAAGTGAAAAAAAAATTAAGTACTGAAAAATATTTTATAAGGCAAGTATTGGACAGATACAATTGAGACATGAAATTTTCTTTCCCTCGCTTGTCAAAAGTGAGTTTCTAGTCTCGTTGCCTACGATTTTGACAGTCTTCAATTTTTAGCCACAAGAAATTTGCTGTGGTAAAAAATGAAACTCTTTCTTGGAGGGGAAGTGATCAGCTGTTTCCTTACTCTCATTTTTTCTCTCTCAAACACCACATTTATTCCGGATGGTACACTTTTTGTGGTAAAATTTTATAAATATTTATAAATTGTGGTAGGATTAAGGTTACACGTAAAGAAAGTAAAATTGAAAGGATTTATTTTACGTTGGGACAGGCAGAGTATGCCGTTGGTCCATACCTTGATTTTGTCCTTATTATAGGAAAGCAGGGTAAGTATCTAGGGACTATGCTGGTGTCCAAAACTTATTTGTCAATATTTCTAATAAGAAAAGGCTTCGATGATTGTTGTATGACAAATCATAAATTTATTGAAGTTACCATTTCTTTTATACAAATTTTGACTTACACTCAAAGTAATTCTATCTTATTTCTACACACATGTAAATCTTAGCTTATCCATTTCTACTTACAAGAATTTGAGTGACGTTCTATTTTTGAGCAATATTTAGTTTAAGCTTACAAAGTAACACAAAAATTGTTTGGGGATTTCATTACATAAAATATTGTATTGAGTGGCCTGCAATAGTGTAATCGCTTTTGTTTATATTTTTGCCATGCGTCACTCGATTGCACTTTACATATTTGTGGTTGGCAATGGTCACTTTGCATGATTAGGGATGGCGGTAATGGTGACAGTATTGGATACACTACAAAATATTTACCTATTTTTTCCGGCTCGTGCAGACCTATAATCTGAAGACACATATCCATACTAATGATATTTTATATAAAAAACAAATTTCCAGTACCAGCAGCTGACATGCAAGACCCAACCATGGCACTGTTTTATATCGCGTGTATGTTATCCTTGTTGTTTTTTCTATTTGACATTCGCGACAAATAAGTTGAATTTCGATTCGTCCACGAATATTACTGAATTCCAGTACTCAGTGGTCTTCAAAACATGTTTTTTGGCGAAAATCAGACGGATAATCTCATTTTTAACTGATAAACGGCTTTTTGCGAACTATTCACCAGATAAACACTTTCGGTTTGGGCTTGCATGTCAGCTTTTGGTACCGAAAATTTGGCTTTTATGGGAACTGTATATTTATGATACATATGTATGTGTTATTCTTGGCCAAGTGGACTACCGCACCCAAACATCGCAGCTTTTCAGATAAAAAAGCTTATTTGCGCTTAAACTTTTCGTTGAAACAATTGCTTTACAATGGTGTGTGGCATTTTCGCAAACTTTAAAATGGTGGTACAAGATGGCGTCCACAAAGGAAAAGGTTACGTAAAACATTGGCAAAAAAAAAATAAATATTTTTTATGGTTTGAATGCATAGTTTGAATGATTCAGAATATTTTTGGGCTGCTAAGAGTAAATACATAACTCTCAAATTGCTGAAAAACACAAAAAATAATTTTTTTTTTCAAAACAATTTATGACGTCATAAAAAAAATCCTTTTCTGAATATTGTAACCATTTTTAAGAGCGTCTTTTTTTATTGGAAGTTAATAGTTTAGTAGAATAAAATGATTTAAGGTGAAATTTTGATTAAAACTGTTTTTATCACTAGCGTAAAAACTAAAAATTGTCCATAAATCCACAAATTTTCTAAATTATCCAACTATTAAAGTAATTCAAATTTTTTCTACATTTTTTTAACATTTTACAAAAATGTTACGTGACGTTTTCCGACGGCTTTGTTAATTAATTGTTTCAACGAAAATTTTAAGCAGAAATTTTGAATGGAAAGTTAAAATTTTGATGTACGGGTGGGGTAATCCACTTGACAAAGAATGACACATACATATACATGGGGTGATCTGATTATGGTGGGCCAGCAGGAAAAACAAGGATCCCTGGTTCATTGTAAGTAAAAAGATTTATCAGAGGATTTTAAAAAAATGTCATTAGAGTAGTACTTACAAGCAAAGATTATCTCATAATGAGGCTGTGTAGAGCTGTAGAGTTTCATTAGGTAATTAACCTATGGCTCAAATTAAGTGAAACCGAGCACGTTTGTCCCGACTACTTGGAATTTTCAAAGCAATGTATTATTTTAATACTACAGGTAATAACTAAATAAGTCCCAGAAAAGTTTTTATAAATAACAATTATTATGATTGTTATAAGCAATTTAAGTTTTAAGCAATAAGCAATTTAAGTTTTAGTACTTTTTTTTGGAAAATCATATCTCATCATAACCGAAAAGTATTTAGAAGAAAACTTAGAAGAGACAAATTATGTAAACTGCAACATTAAAGTAAAAAAAAAATTTTTTCAGAGCTAGAATGTATTTTAGAATTAAATTTCTTACTAATGACTTAGATCAAAATGTCCATAAAAGAAAACGAAAACTTATTAAAACAATTATCTGAGTTAGCATTTGTTTTCCATTGCTTACAACAAGATCTACATAGATATTTTTACAACTTTTGTGAAAAAACAATAGTGAAATAGTTAAATATAATAAAAATAATAATATAACTAAATATCGAAGTCAAACTCAAAATAAATAATTAGGCAATTCACGGTAAGCTAAAGTGTCATAATGTCTTAAAATATTATGACTGTCTTAAATATTTTGTAGTTATTTTCCATATAAAAATTAAATAAGGCAATACAACTCTGCGCCTTATTATTTTTTTATATAGGCTAAAAAGTAGTTGAGGAATAAAGTACTCGGCAACCCTTATATATTTGTTACAAAAATAGAAAAATGCAACCGTGATTGTCCTCCAGATGACGACATGCGCCGAAGATTTTCATTTGAAAACTCGGAATGCGTAATCTTCTTTTCTATCATTCTTGGGTAACAGTAAACAAACAAAGGCTATGTATACGTATTCAAATCAGTCAGTGGCGCGAAGAGAGCAAACTGATCACGTCGCACAGTGTAACATTAGCGGCCATAAGGAAAAAAAAAAAGTTACAAATTTCTTAAAAATTAATAGATAGATCGACAAATAAATCTTCAACTAAGAGCAATCTATAAGCATTTTGGAAATTTCAATGAACAGCATGCACGGAAACTTAAAGTTTTATTCTAAAAATTTACAATTTTAGTTTTATGCAATTCAATATCTCAAGTTTAGCTGTTATTATCTCCAAAACTATTCAGTCAATTTATAAACATATACACAGTTTTGAAAAATTTTAAGTTTCTGTTTTCCAAAAATAGCATTTTTGACAATATTGAAGAATTAGTTTGGCTTCAAGGTCAGTTACAAGAAAACTTCCTTAAGAAAAAGAAATTTGCAAAAATTGACAAAGTTTAGCAGAGGGAAGTAAAAAAACATAGTCTTAGATTTTGCTTAAACTTCTGTATAATAATAATGCATTCAATACAAAGAGATGACGAAAATATAGATTTGCACTTTTGCGTTATATGTATGAAATTCAATAATATCTTACACCACTTTTTCGCAGAAAAATGTCTAAAACCAAAATATGCAAATGGAGTGAATTATGCGAATGTTTGGTGAGTATTTTCGGATATCTTTTTTTCACTGATGCAGGTCATGTTATATATTTTTTAAAAATAAGAAAAATAAGTTTTTCAAATCTGTAAAGTTTGCTTAATTCCGTTCAATAGCTTAAAAGCAGTTGTGCATTTAAAAATATGTTTCGATGTTCTTGATATATAGGAAAGTTAGTAAAACTGGAAATGTTTCTTAACTTTAAGTGTGAATAGCAAAAAAACATAGTCTTCGATTTTGCTTAAACTTCCGTATAGTGATTATACGTTCAATACAAATAGGTGACAAAAGAATAGACTTGTACTTTTTCGTTATATGTCCAAAATTCAATAATTACTTATAGCACTTTCTTCAAGAAAATTGCCTTAAATGACCACATAAAAACGGTTAAATTGCTTTAAATGCTACAAAAAAGAATTGAATGACTCAACATTTTGCACATATAATTTATTTTAGTTGTGCACTCTCACTTTTAGTTGTATCAAATTCGAACGAAACCACGAACCACGCCTACCGCCCATAAGAAGTGACCACATAAATATGGAAAATTCTATTTAAAATCCATACAAATTATGTTAAGTTTAAGAACTTAAAATTTTGTACATCAGGCCGGGAAAATTAGAATCGTGATCGTGATCGGATCGTTTTTTGACTCAAAGTGGTTGACAGAATTCATCATGGCGGATCCAATATGGCGATCAAAAATCCAATATGGTGGCCGAATTTTTGAAAGCCAACCGATTTGCACCAAATTCGGTATAATACAAGGGTCTTGGGGGTCAATGACCACGAATCCGAAGTCAGAATTTACAAAATCAAGATGGCGGATTCACGATGGCGGTCGAATTTTTTAAAAATCAACCGATTTGTACCAAATTTGTTATACAGGGGTTTTTAGGATCGCTGATTACGAATTTGAGGCTATATTTTAAAAATTTTCAAATTCAATATGGTGGACGTATTGTTTAGAAATCAACCGATTAGTACCAAATTTGGTATACGGGAGTTTCTGGGGAAGCTGAACACGAATCCAAGGTCAGAAATTTAAAATTCAAGATGGCGAACCCAAAATGGTGCATGAGGGAATTGAGGTTCCACCCTATTTGATCCGCCATCTTGAATTTTAAATTTCTGACTTTGGATTCGTATTCAGCGACCCCAGAAACCCCCGTATATATGTATATTTTTCAAAAAAATAGCGAAAATACGTGAAAGCTGTTAACTGGTTCTAAATGGTTTTTTATTTCCTTTTAAAGAAGGTAAAAACTTGACCACATTTTTTTCAGCCTTAGTTTTAAAGAAGAAAGAAATCTACTTGTGAAATTTTCAAAAAAAAAAAATTTTTAAAAAAAATAATTTTTTTTTGTATGGGAGCTATGCTTGATTATGAACCGATTTTATTCATTTTCACAAAATTTCTTAATTTTTACAAAAAAACAGTCCATGCCAAATTTCATTACTCTACGACAACTTCTTATAGTTTTGGCCGCAGCTTATATGAAAGTGTTACACTGTGCGTCGCGCAGAACAAATTAATAGAAATTTAAGTTGAAAACGCTACAATGCCGTGTCATAGTGATGTAAAGCGTTGCTGCAATCCACTAAATCGAAAGAAGCATGCACATGTTTCCGTAAAAGTTCATCATGTAACAAATAAATGGAGTAAGGAATTTTCTTGTTTTATTGGTCAATATGTCTGTGGACCTTGCAAAATCTTAATCTATCGAAAAAGCGATTCGCGTGCAGAAAGGTACGTGTATCGAATATTTAATTTATTTGTTTGATTATTTTGTTCAGAATATTAGTGTAATGTTATAGCTCAGGTTTTTGCGTGAAGAATAAAAATTTTCGACTGTTGCAGATTGAAACCTGATGAATCACTTCCTGTGGATGATGAGACCGTGAATCACAATACTGAAATTGATCCTTTGTATACTTCTAAAAAAGTCGACGATGATCCCAAAATGGAAAAAATCAATAATATACTGAATGAAATGGGGAACTCACCTATCAGTTCTGAACGAAAGAGACTATCTGCTCTGGACAAAAAGAAAGTAAAAGATTTTTTCAGTATTTTAGGGAACGACGTCGAAGATTTTTGTGGTGTTGTCCAACAAAACGATAGCCATCAAATTCAATCAACAATAAGCAGTATGAAATTAGCATTTTCAAATTCTAAAGATAAATGCGAAAAAATTCGCTATCTAACTGCGTTGCCGATCGAATTAAGCGTACAGAAAATTTGTCGTGCATTCGGAGTTTCTCACCGAATGGCTTACCAAGCAAAAAAGTAGCTTTCATCGTATGGATATGGTTCCAGCATGCAGAAAAAAACTGGACGACGTCTGGCAGATTTTTCAAGATATCAACTTTGTTTTTAGCACAACATTGGAGTGTGAAACGAATGCTAACTTCTTAAAATCTCGTTTTAACTCTTTCACGTCCGAATTAAAGTGCGAGGACTTAAGAAATATTTGAGCTCATATTTTTATTAATACGACTGGAAAGGATAACTGACATCAATTTCAAAGTCCTACGTATCCTTGTTCGTCCTTACGGCCTATAGGCAGCATTTACTTCGGGAAATTCCTGAGACACAACTCAACAATTTTTGTTTACAAATTATGTTTTAATCTATTGATTTACCTATTTTGAATCAATTAAAGTACTTTTTTCGTATGTCCGAGTAATCTATTTCATATAATTTAATTAAAACCACAAGCACCTTTTTTCTCCAATTTTTCGTCACTTGTTGTTTTAACGACGTTACGATGTAAGTGACGCCAATACTAAAAACTCATAACTGCTACCAAAATTTTGTGTAAACTTGAATGCACAAAACAGAACAGCTGATGAGACAAGAGCAAAACAAATCGCGAAAAAAATAACACTACGGTGATACTGGCATGTGAAGACAATGTTGCCTATAGGCATTGGACGTGAAAGGGTTAAGAAAGCACAATTAATTCCAAAAACACATCAATTTCATTGTTTTGTACCGATTGACGGGGAAAAAATGCCTTGTAAACTTTATTCGAAAGATGATAGCTACGTAACTTACGATGTAGCGTATTAAACTAAAGTTCTATGTTAATTACACAAAAAAATTATATTCATGCATATCTATTATATGATAAAAATGTTGTGTTAATGTGATTAAAAACTATGAATTTTTATTTAACTTTTCAAATTTATCGGCCACGTGTAGCCGTAGTACGTATAAATAGCCTTTGTTTGTTTACTGTTACAGTTATTGTAAATTTCTCCCTTTACACGTAACTAACTGTACATGGATGATTGGATGATGTGTGTACAACGTGTACTACGGATACTACACATTTGATATTTTTTACTACACCGAAAAAAATAGTGACGAATTTTTTAACAAAAGTATTTTGTTAGCTTTTTTGTGGAAATGTTTCGTTAAAATAACAAGAATTTCGTTCATATAACGAAAATTTTGTTATACACACAAAAATTTTTTACAAAAAAATTTCGCGTAACAAAAGTTTTTGTTAACTCAACAAAATTGATTTCGTTAAAATATTTTTCAAAAATAACAAAATACTTTGTAGAAATAACAAAAGTTTTGTTAAGTTACCGCAAAAATTTACCAAAGACATTGTTCAGGCCAGCCCTGATAGTATGGCAACATTCATTAAATGTCTTTTTTTTTTTTTTTTGCACTTTTTTATCTTTTGCTTTGGTAACTTTTTCGCCAATAAACTATTTAATGCATAGATTTTGTCATTTGATCTTTCGTTTTGTCCGTGAACGAGTACAGACGTGTTTTCATACGTGGTCGCACGCGTGGGTCTTAGTGTTGGACACGTTCCACGTGTTTTTTTCAAGGCTGTGGAACGTTTAAGAGTGTTAAAAAAGGATATGTTATATAGATGTTCCGTGCTCTTAAGTCTGAGTATTGTTTTTGTGTAATCTGTCTGAAATAGTGAGTGTCCACGGAGAGAACTTACTACGGTGTCTCAATATTTAAGTTTTAAAATTTTCGACATTATTTGCCCATTGTGAATTCTTTGCCCATTTTGTTCCTTTTTACCGTTTTTAAAAAACAAAAGAAAGTGAGGAGAATTTTAAAAACTATAACGTCAAAATAGAAATATATAAAATATTTAAAAAAACTATGAAAACTATTTAAAAAAGGAAGCATATGTATGCAGCATAAATAAAAGACTAATGTTATTAACCTTGAAGACTCAAAATGTTATTTAACCTTGAATTAATTGCATCTCATAACTGTTTTTAAAACACATACTTATGTGTATAAAAAAGAAAAAAACTCAGACCATATCCACATACAAGATGGTGGTTTTTTAACATATGTGAATTGTGCATTTGCACATAACTGATACATATACAGTTGACTAAAAGAGACTAGAAGAAATTTATTAAAACCTCACAGTGTTTAAAAGAAAAGAAACATAGGAAACTTAAGATTTTAAATGACAATAAAATTGTCGTCGTGTTTTAAATAGAAAAGAACCATAAGAAACTTAAAATTTTTAAAAAAATAAACTTTTGACAAAAAAATTGTCGTCGTTTATTTATAAAAAAGGGACAACACTACAGTTTCATTAGCCTTGATAAAGGCATTGAATTTAACACCTCAACGCTAAGGACTGCAATAAGAACTCCGTGTTTAAGGCAGTCCTTTTCTTCTACTACATATGTCGTACAAAATGCACGGCATATTTTCAAGAGAGAGAGATTTTGTCATTTCATTGTCATTCGATTTTGAGTATTAAAACTTCTAACTTTTTCTTCGAACTTTATAATTTTCGTGAATCAATTGAATATTGAATAAAAATATTGTTTTTGTTATTAAACTTTAAATATCATTTTCGTTTTCTTCAGTGGAAATAGTTATACCTATTAAAAATTATTATTAGGTCAAACATTGTGGTGACCCCGACGTGATTCGCGAAAATTTCGTTTCGTTCCTATTTTCATATAAAGCATCGAAGTTCGCTGCGCGCATAGCGGGAGTTCTGCCGGTATACATATACATATTTAACACTCAATTGTTTTTGCATTAGAGCATAAGAACCGTTCAAGACTTAATCGAATGATTTTGCATACAGTTTTTCGGTACAGTGTTAATTTGTTTTCAAGATTATACTTTCAATAACAAAATGCTTAAAATCAACGAGAAAACTGATGCAACAAGTTTTTATAGACTAAAAATCGTCGCGATAAACAAGCAACTTAAAAAATTGCAAAACACCTTGAACGTGGATTTTGTTAAAAATTTAGATGCAGCTGATCTTGGTGTGGAGCTCGAATCATTGGAGCGTTTATTTGCCGACTTTGAGAGGATGCAATCTAAATTGGAAGAATTATACAACGATGAAATTCAAAGTGATGCTCGAGAAAACTTTGCTGCTAGATATAAGGAGATGAAAGCGGTTTTAACTCGTAGCCTGTCTGTACACCATGCTACCAAATCGCGGCAGTAGTCATCAGTCAGGCAATCTTTGATTGATGAGCCTTCATTCGTAATAACGGCTCCGAAATCGCGTCTTCCAGTTTTACAAATACCGAACTTTAGTGGAAACTACACAGAGTGGCCTGACTTCTATTCAATGTTCAAAACTGTCGTCGACAGCGATGCTGACTTAACTAAAATCGAAAAGTTCCAGCATCTTCGTTCCAGCCTAAAGGATTCAGCGTTGGAAACAATCCGATCACTAGAAATAAGTGAACAAAATTACGATATGTTATGTTATGTTTATTCTATCATAAATTCAATATTTACATATATATAAAATTTACAAATTTTGAGTTTTAATCCTATGGATTTTACAACAATTAAATTCTAATTTAACATTAAAAATAATCACTTAAAATAAAATAATACTTTATAGGAAAATGATAGTAAAAAACCTATATTAATATCACAATATGTCTACCTGAATGGGAATTTCGTGGTCAGCTTCTTTCCGCCATAGAAATAGAGAATAAGACACTGCCTATAAACTTCTTAAGAGGGCGTAAGTTGAAAATCTGCATCTATTGATGAATGACAAGTTCATATCGTTAATAGCATTTGAAATCATTTTTTCTTGTGCTATCGTATGTAATTCTGACGTTGAAAACCTTTTTGGTAACCCAAAAATTGTTTTCAGATTCTTATTTTGGATAACTTGAAGTCTTTTTAAGTGCGTATTAGCACAATTTTTCCAAACAGGACAGGCATATGTCAAAATTGGCCTAATACACAATTTATATAGCATCATTTTATTTTTCATGTTTAACTTAGATTTTTTATTCATAAGGAAGTAAAGACTCCTACTGCACCTAATTGCTTTAATGCAGATGCTTTCTATGTATTGTCTATATAACAACTTCTCATCAAGAATCACTCCTAAGTACTTAACTGACTTTGAAAGCGGTATTAAGTTACCTTGAAATGAAAATGGTCTAGTGGGAACTCCCTTTGGAGATTTGTTAAAAGGAAATATAATAGCTTGTTTTTTTTCATTATTAACTTTAATTTTCCATTTGTCGAAAATGTTAATAAACAGATTTAATAACAAGCGTTTAACTTTTCAGGCCCATATAAGGGAAATTTTTGGACTTAATAAAGTGGTACCAGGCTCAGCGTCGAAATTACGTCAATTAAGTGATAAAGTTAACTCACATTTTCGTGCTTTGGAAACCATGGGCAGCAAGGAGCAGTTAGCAGACTGTCTTTTAATTCATCTTATCGGACATAAACTTGATGTCGTTTCACAAAATAAGTGGGAAGAGCAAGCAGTAGCAAGCGAAATACCTGCATGGAAATCAATGGCAGTATTTATAGAAGAAAGATGTCACATGTTGGAGAATGTAAAAAATGCTATGGTAAATGAAACACCTAGCAAACAGGTAGGCAAAAAATCGTTTCAATTTACTAATAATAGTAGAAAGGTTTTTGTAACGTCTACCGCTAGTGCCTGCGCATTTTGCGACTTGTGCGAACACAATATTTATAATTGTCCACGATTTGCAAATTTGCCACCTTCCATTCGATATAAAGAATCAAAATTGCTGCAATTATGTTTAAATTGTTTGAGAAAGGGTCACTCCTTAAAGGATTGCAAATCAAGAGGCTATAGTCATTGTTCATCAAGGCATCATACGTTTTTGCATTTTGGTCCTGAAAACGTCCCTCCGTTGCTGTGCCCTCGTCCGTCCCGGTATCTCCTGATTTACCTTCGATATCTCGCTCTGCTTTGGCTTCCACATCGCTTGTCAGTTCTCAACAAGATTTACCTTCGACTTCACGCTCCGCCTTGGTTTCCACGTCGCCTGTTAGTTCTCAATATGAAAATTCAAAATATTCGCCAGATAATTGCGTTTTTATCGCCACTGCAATTATTTTCGTTAGAAACCGTGCTGGCTCTATGATCCCATGTCGCGCAATTTTAGATTGTTTTTTAAAACACAGCGTGTCGATATTCTAATAGGAGCCAATCTATTTTTCGAACTTATGTGTGTTGGCCAAATTCATTTAAATAAACATTTGCCTTTACTTCAGAAAACTAGGCTAGGATGGATTGTATCCGGTGGTGGTCAACAAGTTCAGAAAAAATTATTTTGCTTAGCAGCGATTCAAAATTTAACTTCGGAAAGCGTAACCGATCAACTTTTGAATAATTTAGTAAAGCGTTTTTTGGAAATAGAGGATCGTGATGATTCTGCCAACAAAGTTATATCGAAGTCTGATTTGGACTGTGAAAAACATTTCATGGAAAATTACTCGCGTTTGAATACTGGCGAGTATTCTGTTCGTTTGCCTACTAAAATGAATCCGGTTCAGCTTGGGGACTCATACCAACAGGCACTTCGTCGTTTCCTAAATTTGGAAAAAAGGCTTCAACGCCATCCTGATCTCAAATCAGAGTATTTATCGTTCATGAAAGAATATGTTGAATTGCAACATATGTCTATTGTAAGCAAGTTTCCACCAGGTGTGGTCACTTATTTTCTACCGCATCATTGTGTTCAAAAAGCCGATAGCACAACAAGTAGTTTTTAACGGATCAGCT
The DNA here is from genome assembly GCA_963662105.1 of Meiosimyza platycephala. Classification (NCBI taxonomy): domain Eukaryota; kingdom Metazoa; phylum Arthropoda; class Insecta; order Diptera; family Lauxaniidae; genus Meiosimyza; species Meiosimyza platycephala. The sequence continues at coordinate 50,066,101 of OY759209.1, read as the reverse complement.
CGTACATTATCTGGATATTCACTTAATGATACTCTTTTAGCAGGCCCTGTAATTCAGCCAAAATTATTTGATATTTTGCTGAGATTTCGTTCGTTCAAAATTGCGCTTACAGGTGATATTTGTAAAATGTACTGTTGTGTACGAGTGTCATATCCAGATAATTATTTGCAGTGCCTTTTATGGAGAAATGATCCTAAAGATCAAATTCAAGTCTTTAAGCTAGACACAGTTACGTATGGCACAAAGCCAGCAGCATTCCTAGCTATAAGAGCAATGCAACAGTTAGCTTCTGATGAGCAGAAAAATTATCCAATTGGTTCAAAAATACTTTATCGCGATTTTTATGTAGATGATTTAATCTCAGGTGGAAACTCAACTGAGGAAGTTTTGAAAATAATGAATCAGACGGCCTCATTACTAAGGAAAGGTCATTTCAAACTAAGAAAATGGTGTTCGAACAGTGTGGAAGTCCTGAGTAATATTCCAGATGTAGATAAAGAGAAATATCTCAAGTTTAATGACGGAAGTGAGGGTACTAAAACCCTAGGATTAGTATGGGATAAAAACTCTGATAAATTTTTATTTTCATTCTTACCATTCGCACACAATGAAAAGGTCACTAAAAGAGCTGTATTATCAGTTATCGCACGGTTTTATGACCCTCTTGGCTTAATCGGGCCTATTATCGTCAAGGAAAAAATTTTTTGCAACTTTTATGGAAAGAAAAGATCAACTGGGACGAAAGTCTTCCCCAGTTACATCAAACGACTTGGCTTGAATTTTGTGCTGATTTTCAAACTATTCATCGGTTTAATTTTCCTACATTCGTATTAGCTATGCATACAAAAGTTGAGATTCACACCTTTTGCGACGCAAGTCTTCGTGCATATGGGGTGTGTATTTATGTACGCGCTGAAAATAATGGCACCATTAAGACAAATCTACTTTGTTCTAAGTCGAGGGTATCTCCATTGAAAACTATAACTATTCCAAAACTTGAATTGTCTGCTGCAACATTATTAGCAGAGCTAGTGCATATTGCTATTTCAAAGCTACGAGTTTTCCAAGGAAAAATTCATTGCTGGTCTGATTCGAATGTGGTGTTTTCTTGGATAAAAAATGAACCATGTAACTTTAACGTATTCGTTGCTAACCGAGTAAGCAAAATTCAAACTTTGACAAGCGGTATGATGTGGCATTATGTACCATCTTTAATGAATTCTGCTGACATTTTATCGAAGGGCGCTGCCCCAAAGGACCTTGTCGATTCGAAATTGTGGAAGCATGGTCCAGTATTTCTTCAAAATGGCCAAAGTCAATGGCCAGTATGTCCCACGCTCACTAAGGATTTGCCTGAGCAGCGGAAAATAACTTTATTGTCAACAACTAAAATTTTGGATTATTCGATTTCCTGTAAATTTATTAATAATTTTAGCAAAACACAAAGAATCTATGGATACGTTTATAGATTTTGTAGTTACAAAAATAGAAGCAGCTTTAATTCTAGATCACTCTCAGTTAGGGAGATTCAGAAGGGAACATTTTTATTGCTTCGAATGGTACAAAGATCAAATCTATCAGCAGAATATAAAGCACTTGAAGCTAAAGAGAAATTGCAAACTTCAAGTAAAATTTATCCTTTAAATCCTTTTCTCGATTTGAATGGCTTGCTCTGAGTAGGAGGGCGTCTTCTAAATTCATCGTTGGATTTTGAATCAAAGCACCCTATCCTTCTTCCGAAGCATCATCCACTTACGGATTCCATTGTTAATTATTATCATCGTAAGTTGTTACACGCTGGCTCACAGCCTCTTCTATCATCAATAAGGCTCCAGTATTGGCCAATAGGCGGAAGAAAGTCCATTATCCGTATTATAAATAAATGCATTCGATGTTTTCATTTGAAGCCGAAATTGTCTGAACATGTAATGGGCCATTTACCAGCTGAAAGAGTCCAAGCAAATAGAGTGTTTTTGGTCACTGGAATAGACTTTTGTGGACCATTTTACTATCAGTCTGAGATTACAACAAGAGCTCCAATCAAATGTTATGTTTGTTTATTTATATGTTTCGCAACCAAGGCTGTTCATTTAGAGCTGGTGAATAACTTATCAACTCCTGCGTTTTTGGCTGCACTTAAGCGGTTTATTTGTACAGTGCAGTTCAACAGCAGTGCTTGGACGATGGCATTGATTGGAAGTTTATTCCTCCTCGATCGCCGCATTTTGCTGGTTTTTGGGAGGCATCTATAAAGTTGGCGAAATTTCATTTTTGGCGTGCAGTAGGGTTGGCAACATTAAATTTCGATGAGCTTAGAACACTTGTTTGCCAAATTGCAGCTATTATAAACTCACGTCCTCTTTGTCCAATTACAGAAAATCCAGATGATCTTGAAGTGCTTACGCTCATTTTCTTGTGGTAGCACCGCTTACGTCCATAGTTGAGCCTGATGTTACCATGCTTAATATCAATCGTCTAAGCCAGCGATTCTTACACTGTGATCCGCGGACCTCTGGGGGTCCGCGAAGCCATTCCAGGGGTCCGCGAAACAATTTTGACATCAATAATTTTATATCATCAAACTGTTCGCTTTATTCAAATAATTCATTTATAAAAAATTCTACATGGCCATGAGTTTTTAAATGATTGCATATACCAGCGATTCTTAAACTCTGGTCCGTGGACCCCTGGGGGTCCGCGTAACAATTTTGAAATCAATAATTTTTCATTATCAAACTTATCGCTTGATTCCAATAACTCTTTTATTAAAAATTCTACATGGCCAAGGCTCTTTCAATGATTGCACATATTTTTAAAAAACAAATTGTGCATTTACTTTTGTTTAAACCCGGGATGCCCATCACCTAACTGTTTCCACTCTTCCTACTGTTAGACAACATCATCAATTTTTGTAGATTTCAATTTGTGCAGTTTCAAAAAAAATTAAAGTTGAAGATAAAATAGAATCGATTATAAAAAAAATCGAATTATGGTCAAAACGCATTCAAAAGTGTGTATATGAGTCTTTTCCAACACTCAGCGATTTTATAGAAGTTTCTAATAAAGAGCTTGACAATGAAACGCGGCTCCTGTTTGTCGAACATTTAATGACTTTAAAAAGCAGCTTCCGAAAATATTTACCCTGTCCTGATTCTGGCAACGACTGGAACAGGGATCCATTCAACACAGATGTTAGTAATCCTAAGAAATTATCGACATTACAGCAAGATATGCTCGTGGATATCTCTTGCGATACGGCTTTGAAACTTAAGTTCAATAAAATTGAACTAACTAACTTTTGGTTACTCCTAAAATCCGATTACGCTGCACTTGCAAAGGCTCTCCAAAACTTGATTCCGTTTTCCACAACTTATTTGTGTGAACAGACTTTTTCGGTACTATTATATATAAAATCAAAGTATAGAAACAAGCTTGGTGTAGAAGCAGACCTGAGGATAAAAATTTCGAATATAGAGCCCGACATTTTGGATTTGGTTTCGAGAAAACAACATCATTCATCTCATTAAGTAAAAACTTCTACAGAAGAAAATATAACAAATTTCGCATATAAAATAACAAATAGTCAACAAAAAATTAATTTTCATTTTAATTTTATGTTCAATTAATTTTCATTTTAAGCTTTATTATTATTTATTAAAAAAGCTATGAAAAAGACATAACTTATTTTCTTAGCTTTATTTTGACCATAAAATATTTGACTTAATATTTGAGTTTAATGTACATATTTTGACTTGTAAATTTTTTAATTCTTTTACTTTTCACAATTTTTATTCATTTTGTTTTTTAATTACATGAAAATCCTAATAAAAAATGTTTGCCTCTATAAATGCGTAAGATTTGTTAAAATACAGAGATATATGGTATCAGTATCAATATTTATTTTGGACCTTCAAAAACTGGAAATAGTGTTGGAAAGACCTTTAAAAACTGGAAAACTTAAAGCAAAGTAAAACTACTTCGTTCCTTAACCTCGTCAGATGATCGGACATTTTATGCCTATCTGGGTGAGTTTGATAATCGGACAAAGCTTTCAAAAACCAGACTGTCCGGGTGAAAACCGAACGGCCTGAGTGTCTTTGTTATTATTGAGCCAGAAATTAAGCTCATGAACGATGTCAAATGTTTAGGGTTAAGAAGGGGTCCGCAAAAAAAATTTAGCTCGATAAGGGGTCCGCGGACTACATAAGTTTAAGAACCCCTGGTCTAAGCCAATGGCAACGAGTTTGCTATTTACAGCAACTATTCTGGAAGAAATAGAGTACAGAGTATATAACTGATCTTCAACAACGTAATAAATGGCGTTCGCATACAACTAACATAGCTGTTGGAAATATGGTACTCTTGAAAGACGACAACCTTCCACCCTTAAAATGACCATTAGATAGAGTTAGCGAAGCTATAAAAGGCGTCGACGATGTTGTTCGAGTGGTAGTAGTGCAAACGAGTAATGGTAAAACCAGACGAGCAGTCAGCAAACTATGCGTTTTTCCTATAGATGATGAAGCTGTTGAAAGGAGCGACCTTCCAACGGGTGGAGGATGTTCAGGCCAACCCTGATAGTATGGCAACATTCATTAAATGTAATTTTTTTGGTAGCACTTTTTTATCTTTTGCTTTGGTAACTTTTTCGCCAAGAAACTATTTAACGCATAGATTTTGTCATTTCATTGTCATTCGATTTTGAGTATTAAAACTTCTAACTTTTTCTTCAAACTTTGTATTTATTTATTTATTTAAATGAAAAATAGTGATTTAATCACTAGATTACAGAGAGAGGAGCACTAGTAACTAAGATCTACGGCTCACTTGATAAATATTAGAACTTAAATAAGATATACAAATATATAATAATATAACATAATGGGTTGAAGAACATTTTTACAAAATAAAAGTGTTAATAATACCAAAGTTATATTACAAATATCTGAGATTATATCAAATTTTTTAAGTCGGAATTGAGCAAAAAGTTATTGAAATTTGAGATTTTAGCTATTGAAATAGATTTTAGTAAACTAGAAGGAATTACATTGTGGAAAATATTTTTTCTAATAGAATTAAAGAAAGGACAATTGTCTAAGAGATGGATTTTAGAAAAAGCGGTAGAGTTGCAAAACGGACGCTGTGGAGCGCTGGATTCCTTTAACAGATGGCTATGTGTGATATTTGTATGTCCAATACGTAGACGCACTATGGCCTTTATATCGTTACAAGAAGCTGAGGCTAGGTATGTCGCTTTCCTTCCGTTTGAATTGAAGTTTTTATAAAGGTGAACGAAGTTAGACCACTCGCGCTGTTTAAGTTCATACAGATGTGTGTTAATCAAGCGAAAAAGATCTTTTTTTTCACTGACGTTCATAGTGATTAGTGGTTGCAACAAGGCAGATTTAGCAGTATGATCCGCGGCATCATTTCCTTTTATTCCTATGTGACTTAGGACCCACATGATTTTAAGTGTCACTATTTTGAACAAGAGAGCTTCGGATTGAATTGAGCAAACGAGAATTATTGTACGTCCTGAGAAGTGCTTGAATGGTACCCAGACTATCTGTGCAGATAACAAACTTTCCTGATTTGTTTGCAAATTGGACTGCATGTAGAATAGCAGTCGCTTCAGCTGTGAAAACTCCGCAATATTGGTGGCAACGTCCGATCGATATGGTGACACCCTTGTCATCTACTACTGCAAATGATGTGCCGAGGCCAGATTTAGAGCCATCTGTGTATAAAAAATTCCAGGAACTAGACTGTAAGGGTATATATACTTCATTAAAGAGATTCCGAAAAACCACTGGTGATGTGCTATCTTTTGGGAGCTTTGCGAACTGGAGGAAAAGATGATTGAATAGATTCCCATGGAGGAGGACTAATCAGTTTAGAGTTCGCTGAAAGTAGTGGAATTTCCAGTTCAGTTGCGGATGTAATGCATCTTATGATGGCAGATTTCCTCCTTAAGGTTTTTTTGTTTTTTACAAGTGATTTTACAGTGTTGTTAATTAGAACATTTTTGCTACAAGTCAGCTTTGGTATCAGCCTAAGAGTATTGAACTTCACTCTTTCTAGGATAGATGGAAGACCGGCTTCGGCGAGGATACATTTTACGGGAGTTGTTGGGAAAGCACGAATACTACGTCTGGCAGCGTTGTGGTATGGTGCATGTAAAAGCTGTATGCTAGACTTGGCACAATGTCCGTGTATCGCTAATCCATAATCCATCTTTGACAGTATTAGAGCTTTTGTGATATTAACAAGTGTTGAAATGTGAATAACACAATGCTTAGAGGAAAGATATTTGATTGTATTATTGACAGACAAAATCGGAGGTGAACAAGTTTTTTTATTACAGATATGAAGAGTTTTGCATTTGTTGTAAGATATATTAGCACCTGAATCTTGTGACCAGTATGAAATATCTGAAAGCACTTCAATGTACTTTTCATGAACATGAGTCAAGTCTTTGCATTTTGTGAACAATAATACATCGCCAGCGTACATAACGTACGAAATGCATTTATGATTAAGTAAGATATTATTAATTTCTTCAAAAGCAATTATAAATAAAATGACAGAGAGCGGAGAGCCTTGCGGTATGCCATTAAACAGATTGTGAACGTCAGAAAATTTGATGTTTACTTTCACACAGAACGTACGATTACTTAAAAAGGCCTTGACGAAATTATAAATTTTTTTACCCACTTTCCATTTGGACAACTGACGTAGAATGACATGAATGCCAATTCTGTCGACGGCCTTTTCAAAGTCCAAACTGAGAACGGAAGTATGATTTTTTGTGGCGAGAGCCGTGGAGGCATAGTTTTCAAAATATAAGAGAGCGTCCATTGTGCTATGACCTTCCCTAAAAGCAACTTGATGTGGACTGATAAAGTTGTTTGATATTGCAAACCATATGATTCGTTTACCTATAGTTTTTTCTAGTACCTTGCCTAAGCAAGGTAACAGAGAGATTGGCCTGTATCCGGATAAAGATGTTGCTGGATGGTTAGGTTTTGAATTGGAATTGGGATAACTGTAGCTTGTTTTAAAATATGGGGGTAAACTCCTTGCTGTAGAATACTGTTGTATAAGGACAAGCCTACTTTTTAATGCTCTTGACATGTTTTTCAGCATTGGGTAAGATATTCTGTCTTGACCTGGAGTTTTACCTGTCAGTGAAGAAATCGTTAAGTCGAATTCGAAGGAAGAAATGGGAGTTTCTATTCGTTTTGCAGATGGTGTGCTACATTGGTCTGAATAATCATCGTTTATTAATTTTGATTTTTGAGAAATCAAATTGTGGTGAAAATTTGAGTCTTGAGAATATGTTGACCAGGAAGAGGCGAGATAATTGCTAATATTTATAGGCGTATAAATAGGACCATTGTTTGTTTCTAACACTTTTATTGTAGAAGGCGTATAATTTCCTAAGGGCATTTTAATCTTACCCCAGATATCTTTAGGGTTAGAAGTAGGATTTATTGATTCTGTTAGCTTTTCAAGGCTCTGTCTTTTTGCTTCTTTAAGTTTTTTTTTAAAAAGAGCATTCGATCTTGTATAAGAAATTAAATTTATATCAGAACGTGTTCTTTTAAAATTGTACCATAATTTTTTCCTTTCTTCTTGCAGAAAAGACAAATAAGGAGACCAGTAGGGCCCTATGTGTTTTTGAAATTTGAAGTAGGACTGAGGAATAGAATTGTGGGCAGCATAGCGAATAGCTTTTTTATGATTGCAGTTTCTTTATTAACATTATTAGAAGGCGGGTGCTTCGAAATATACTCATCTCTCAATTTTTTCGGTTTTGAATTAAGGAGTTGGTATACCTCTATTTGAAATAGGCGTTGACATACTGGTTAAAAGTGGAAAATGATCACTTCCGTAGAGAGAATTGAGTGTGAAGCAGGAGAAATTGGGCGCAATATTAGCTGAACAAATTGAAAGATCTACGTGTGTAAAAGTTTTGTGTGGCGAGAAATGAGTAGGTGCGCCATCGTTCAAAACAATCAGGTTATCAGAAAGTATCAGATCTTCAAGAATCTTACCTATTTGATTAGTGGAATTGGATCCCCAAAAGGGGCTCCAGGCGTTTAGGTCACCTATTAGGAGAAAAGGGATGGAAAAGTTTGAAAATATGTCTTAAAAGTGTTTGAGGCTGAAGCTCTGTTGCGGTGGTATGTATAAAGATAAAATTGTGAATTTAGAACCGAGGTTAATTTCAATTGCCAAGGTTGAAATTGGCGATTGGATTGGAATAAATTTGTGATGAATATCTTTTTTTACAAGAACGGCTATGCCTTGTTTATTGGATTGGAGCCTTCCCAATCGCTTCGAAACAAGATAAAAAAATTTGAAAAGTTAATTTAAAATTTTTATCTTTAACCCTTATTGACCCTATTTCAATGTGAAATTTGACTAAAGCGAAAATCAAATGCGACGTCCCCCAAATCCGTTCGAAACAGGATAAAAACATTTAAAAAATTTATTTAAAATTTTTGTCTTTAACCCTTACTCGGCCTATTTCAAAATGAAATTTTATTTAAGTGAAAATCAAATACGAGCCCTCCCAATCGCTTCGAAACAAGATAAAAAAATTCAAAATTTTTATCTTTAACCCTTACTGACCCTATTTCAATGGGAAATTTGACTCAAGCGAAAATCAAATGCGACGCCCCCCAAATCGGTTCGAAACAGGATAAAAACCTTTCGCATCAATAGTATGAAGTTTCATGAATGCTGCTAACCATTCGCTGCTTTATCATTGCCTTCTTCACATTCGCAGTCGTGAGCAGCGAAACACACAACATTTCGTTTTGAGCAAGCGTCAGCGATTGTTGGCAACGAATGCATACGAAGGGCAATGAATTACGAATAATAAATAAACACGAGCTATTCATTGCGTATCTCTGGTTCGTATTCCCAAATACCGATCGGAAATCGTGCTAGAGCTTTGAATTTTGATTTTATGCATGTGTTCTGAATATTGGCATGGCCTACTCAATCAAACGCTTCCGTCAACTTTTATCATTTTAATAAAACATTTTCGTCTCATTGCATTACAGTTTAGTTTTCTAAAGGTTTTACTTCTACCACGTGTGAACTGAAGACGTGCTTTTTTTACAAAAGAACGTTAAATTTTATTTGTTCTGCATACAGTATATTTTCAAGTTTTAACCTGGGAATGGAAAAGTTTCTTGTGGGAATTGTTAAGCCGAGAATTGATGGAGACCAGTTGCCTACTAAGCGACTAGTTCTTCAAGTAATTCTTTACTTTTCTCATTTTATATATCCTAACAAGTTACTTCGACTCTGTACTGCAGAGGTTGTGGAACAAGTGATGGTATTTTGGGCAAGAGCACAACTTCCTACAAAAATAAAGTCACGGTGCATAGAAAAATTAGAAAACTTGCACTCCGAGTGGTCTAATTTGCTGAAAAACAGAGGAAATATATCGAATGCTAGCAGGGAAAATAAGTTTTCAGAAGGTCTCGACGAATTATTTGATATATCTCATGGTTCTATATTGGAGGATCGCTTTATTGATCAAAAGAGAATGGATTTTTTTAAAGATCAACGAAGCATTGAACGCTCTAGTCTGATTAGTGAGATCAAGAGCTATTTCAAACAACAAGATACGAAAGCAATAGAGAAAAAAAGGCTAGTGGCACTGAGACTGCAGAAAAGTAAAATGGATATAGATTCTCTGAGTAAGATATCATTTTGAATTACATTAAATGTTATTAATTTATTTAATTAATTAAATGTCATTATTAAATTTGTTTTTTGTTTTGTAGATGAGATTGCAGAGCTGGAATTATCCGACGATGGACTTTCCCAGACGGATAGTCGTAGAAGTGGTTACACTTACTCTACTATAACCCTTCAAAGTGAAATTGACGACAGTGAAATGGGCTTTTCACCTCCGAAAAAAAACCGGGGGAGCATAAATCTTTTTGATAATGTGAAAGTCGTTGCTGCTCTTGACAAATGCGGAATAAGTGACAGAGATGCTGTTCACCTTGTGAGTGCAATTGCAGAAGATCTGCATGTCGATCTTCAGACTTTGATACTCAATCGCTGCTCAATTCGGAGGACCCGGCAAAAAATTCGAGAAGATAGAGCTAAAGAAATCAAAAATAATTTCCAAACTACTGAATTGAATGCTCTCGTTCTGCATTAGGATGGAAAACTTTTTTATGATATGCTTCAACGGGAAATGGTTGAGCGGTTACCTGTTGTAGTATCGAATGGTAAAACCGAAAGACTTCTAGGCGTACCGAAGACGCCAGATAGGAGAGCTACTCAAGCGATTGCTGTTTATGAAGTTCTCGAAGATTGGGGAATTCACAGGGCTGTGAAGGCGATTTGCTGTGATACAACTGCTACTAACTTGGGCGTAATGAAAGGTGCAGCGGTTTCTTTAGAACGTCGTTTGGGAACAAAATTATTGTATCCCCCTTGCAGGCATCACATTTTTGAATTGGTTCTACGCAGTGTCTTTGAAAAAATACTGCCTGGGACAGTGGGACCAAACGTACCACTATTACATAAATTCCGAAACACCTGACAGAGCATTGATAAAAAAAAATACCAAATTGAAATAAACGATGCGACAGTGCAACAGTTGATAACATCAGAGAAAATTAATAAAATTGGAACATATGTCCAAAATGCACTCAAAAATCTTCAGCCGAGAGATGACGACAAGGAGCTCCTTCAACTAACTCTCATTTTTCTTGGACTCATTCCACCGGAAAATGTTTTTTTTAAAGTTCCTGGAGCTTTCCATCACGCACGATGGATGGCAAAGGCAATTTACTGTTTAAAAATGTTCATGTTTCGAAATGTATTCATTATGAAGATCGCAATCCGCGATACGTCGATTTTCATCGTTCTCATCTATGTCGAGGCTTGGTTTACTTCTCCAGTTGCAACAAGAGCACCAGCTCATGATTTAGAATTCGTAAAAAAACTTTACAGCTACCGATTTATTGACATAGAAATCTCAACTGTTACACTTGAGAAGTTTAAAAATCACCTATGGTACCTTAATCCTGAGTCAGCTGCAATGGCTTTCTTCGACAACACACTGTCATTGGAGGTAAAGAGAAAAATGGTATCTAATCTAGATCCTGTCACAGAGATTGATGGTAGTTTCCCCAACAGAATTCCATTGCTGACCAGTGATATTGCTACGTTTTGCCAAAAAGAAATTTACGATTATATAACACCACAGTCACGAAAATTTTTGGCGAGGTTCAAAATATCGGGTGATTTTCTTAAAGTGGATCCAGAGATGTGGGATGAAAATACCAGTTATCAGTTATTGACGAATACCGTAAAAAATTTAGGAACGCAAACAAAGAAACACTTATGGGAATGTTTTGAATCGAATAAATAAATTTCACCTTGCAAGCCGATTGTGCTCGATATCTTTAAGTTATAAAATCTTACACACAATAGTTAATTGTAATGTATAAATACCTTATTTAAAAAGACAGCAGTTTGCTAATTTTTTTGTGCACGTATAATAGGCTTAGAAAAAAAATTAATAACAAATATCATATTAAATTAAAGAAAATTAATTGGGCTTTCTTAATATGTATGTTGATAAAATTACAGTTTAATAACTGCATTTTTAAAGCAAACAACCTTTTTTAAAAAAAAAAAAGTTAAAATTTTTGAAAACCTCCATATTTCAAAACATATAAAACTGACTTCAAATTTTAATTTACGAATCTTATAGACTGTCAAATTACCTTTCATATGACATTAATATATCTAAGATCTATTTAAGAGTTCCCAACCTATACTTATTTTTAGAAAAGCAATATCCACAACATCACATGACTATATCTCGAAAATTAGATCCGTACGATAATTTTTTTGAATATATTCTTTCTTAAAATTAAGAATTCATTATTCAATTAAGAATCTCATTTGATTTTCGCTTGAGTCAAATTTCACATTGAAATAGGGTCAGTAAGGGTTAAAGATAAAAATTTTAAATTTTTTTATCTTGTTTCGAAGCCATTGGGAGGGTTCGTATTTGATTTTCACTTAAGTAAAACTTCATTTTGAAATAGGCCGAGTAAGGGTTAAAGATAAAAATTTTAAATAAATTTTTTAAATGTTTTTATTCGGATTGAAACCAATTTGGGGGGCGTCGCATTTGATTTTCGCTTGAGTAAAACTTCACATTTAATAGGGTCAGTAACGGCTAAAGGTAAAAATTTTAAATTAACTTTTTAAATTTTTTTATCTTGTTTCGAAGCGATTGGGAGGGATCGTATTTGATTTTCACTTATGTAAAATTTCATTTTGAAATAGGCCGAGTAAGGGTTAAAGATAAAAATTTTAAATAAATTTTTTAAATGTTTTTATCCTGTTTCGAACCGATTGGGGGGCGTCGCATTTGATTTTCGCTTTAGTCAAATTTCACATTGAAATAGGGTCAGTTAGGGTTAAAGATAAAAATTTTAAATTAACTTTTTAAATTTTTTTTATCTTGTTTCGAAGCGATTGGGAGGGATCGTATTTGATTTTCACTTATGTAAAATTTCATTTTGAAATAGGCCGAGTAAGGGTTAAAGATAAAAATTTTAAATAAATTTTTTAAATGTTTTTATCCTGTTTTGAACCGATTTGGGGAGCGTCGCATCTGATTTTCGCAAAAAAGAACATATAAGAACCACCCTAATGTACATACATACATATATATAGAAAAAGGTGTGTTTATTTTCCAAAGTTATGTCGGAAATTTCGATATGAAAGTACATGCATTTTTAGGTTTGATTGAGGTATAACTCATAAAAAAATCATTAAAAAAACAAGATGTTATATTAAAGTTGTTACGAGAAAAATTTTTTTAAATAAAAAAATTAATGTTTCAACAAATTTATTTAAATCTTTTTAAGTTATAGTATAATAACAAAACATAACAAAAAAGATTCAGCAATTTTTATCCTATCTCCTATAGTTTTTGAGATATTTCGTTTCGAAAAATGCTCAAAAAGGTAATAAAAAAACAAAGAGTGCAGTTATTAAAAGAATGGCCGATATGTACATTAGGGTGTTTCACTTTTTTTCAAAGGTTCTCCAAATTCAAACCTTAAACCGAAATTCGATTTATTGTAAAAAGAAAGTAATTCATGAATTTTTTCAGATTTTTCTGAGGTTATTTACCACTCGCCAATCGCCATTTTAATAAAAAAACTCGCTTAATACATTTTTTCCTTTATAATTTTTATTCATGACTTCTAAACTAAATTTTTTCTTGTCTAAATTTTAAAGAATAATAATATCTTTGGGTTAGGTATCGAAAAAAAGGTTTTTACCTATCTTCTAAGTGTGAAAATTGGAAGAATGGTATATACTATACACACATAAGCATATATACATATACATATATTCATAAAACAATTTTTGTATTTATGTCTTTTATTGTATGCTTTGCTTTATAACCTGACATGAAATATCCGAGTTAACCCAGCAATACCCTGCGTATGAAACTTAATACAATGTTTGGACGCTGCAGATCGCTATTTTTTACCAACAACCAAGGTAGTCGGTGATGACATTTTTGAATTTTTTGGTGTAAATATTTTCAATAAACAAAATCAAATTTTTTTTTTTAAATTTTTTTTTAGCAAAATGCATTGTTTTTTACTGAATTTTCCAAAATCGCATGAAATTTTTTTTTTCTTGGAACTGCTGGTGTTTTGCGGCAAAGGTTAGTTTACCTGCCTATAACGCTAAAATAGTCCTGGCACTTGAACCAGTACTATTTAGGTTTGTTTGACCCACAATAACAGTGTTTAAATGAAAGCAAGGCACCTTACCCGTGGTCGGGGGTGTCTTGCTGTGTTGGCCACTAAATATCAAAAAATGACAAAGAAAGCCTTTAATATAAAATAGGTGTTGCTTTCTTTTTGTGTTGCTATGTAATGGCCAACACAGCAAGACACCCCCGACCACTGGTAAGGTGCCTTGCTTTCATTTAAACACTGTTATTGTGGGTTTATGTGCCTGCAATAACAATCAAACAGGCATCTTGTTGCTAAGTACGGGGCGGATCTGGTACCATATGTCACTGTGTTTAACTGATAATGGCGGACAGGCTCACCAGGATGATTCCTCCAAAAAATAGTTTGAAATTTCCTATCCGCTGGGTGCACTGAAATTTGTCGATACATTTTTTGAATATCGGTGCAAAAAACAAATCTTGGTAATCGGAAACGCAGAAGGATCGAAAACCGCCGCATGATGGGTAAATTTTTTCTAACATTTATGCCTTGGACCATGTTAATAACTTTATACAATTACATTCATGCAATTGTATGTTTATATACATATGATCTGGGTGGGTATGTTGAGAAAGTGTGATAAAGCTAAGAAGAAATTATAAAAAAATAAATTAATTCCATGTATAATTTTTTCATTTCCATTAATATATAAGCTTTTTACTTGGTTTTAAAGCTGTAGTAGCTAAACTCTATTATTATTATTATTATAAGAAATCAGTTCACTCTGCACTGTTGGCCCAGTAAATAAAATGTCATTCAGTGATATGCCAGAACTAGTTTTACATGAGGCGTCAAACACTACTCTAAGTTTTGTACTGCTGCTATCTGGTTTCAGTACACAGTGATGCGGGATAACATAATGTGGTGCTGATTTGTTTTTAGTGGTTATCTGCTCCATATGTCCCAATTCTTCATACTCGTTCATAAATTTGACGTAATGTTCTCTGAGGTTTTGATCTTTAGATAGTCTTTTCTCAAGGGAAAAGAATCTGGTCATTGCTATTGTTTCCGAATCTTTCAGGTTCTCATAATTCTTCTCGCATAATTCTTCTGCCATAGTTAACTTTGAATTGTTGAATCATTTCATCTAGATCTTCCTCAGTTTTTGTACATATGCCACACGTTGCGGCACACTCGTTCCTGTTATAAAGGTAGGAGTCGCCTACTTTTCTTGAAAAAATCCTTCCAAAAACGGTATTTTGAAGTATAGGTAGATCACTTGATAGTTTGATTTGTCCAATGGTCAACAATTGATGATAGAATTCTGCTCCCAAAAGGATGTCAATATTCGCCGCTTGGTTGAAGTAAGGGTCTGCTAGTTAAATATTTTTTGGAATTGACCATGATGATGTATCTAACGATTGCGAAGGCTGCAATGTAGTAATTTGTGGCAGAACGTATGCTTCCAATGGTTTTTGGTATCCATTTATACGGGACTGAATATTAATGTAGGCCCGCTGGGTTGAAACTTGTTTTTTCCTTCCAATTCCTTCTATGGACATTGAGGTCATCTGACCTGAGACACCAAGACGTTTTGCAAGCCTGCTAGTTATAATGTTGATTTGGGAACCACAGTCCAACAGTACTCTGCAGGTTATCACTTTTCCATTGGCTGTATTTACCTTAATTAAAGCTGTGCTAAGTAGCACGTAGCCTTTTTTTTGGGTGTTGTTGTAGGTTGTAAGGCTAACAGGAGAGTTTGAATTTTGTTCATTAGAAGATGTTGCAGCTATGTGTAGACCGTCTTTTTCCTGATGTAACAATGTATTGTGTTTTTTCTGACATCTGGTGCAAGATCTGCTATGACAATTAGAGGTGCTGTGCCCACTTCTGAGACAGTTTGTACAGAGTCGATTTTTGATCACATGATTCATCCTGTCTTTAACTGAAGCCTTCAAAAATTTGGCACATGTAAACAAAAAGTGTTCTTTTTCATGACAGAATTTACATTTTTGATGCACTGTTGTTGTTAGCACTCTCATATGTCTTTGTTCGGCCCCAATAGCCTCCATCATTTGGAACGGGGCTTCCAAAAAAGTAAGAAATTCGTTTATTTTTAGAATTTCTTTATGATTTGCAATAGTTTGCTCATATAAAATATGAGTTTCGCGATCCAACTTTTTTATTAAAATTGGAAGTAGTAGCGGATCCCATGAGTTCGTCACTACTCCCAGATTTTCCAATGCTAACAAGCATTCTTGTGTTGTATCATGCAGCTCCTTGATTGTTTTGGATGACGCTGCTGATAAGGTTGGCTGCTCCAATAATTTCGATACAAGAGTGTTTGTTAGGACTCTTTGGTTGTTGTACCGATCTTGAAGTAACGTCCAGGCTGTTGTATAATTCGCCTCACTCAATGAGAGATGTCGAATTAGCCTTTCTGCTTCTCCAGTGACGTTTGACTTCAAATACCACATCTTCTGCACATTTGGTAGCGCTTGGTTGTGAATCATTTGAAGAAATAAATCAAAAAATTGACGCCACTTCATGTAATCACCATCAAATTTTGGGAGAACAACCTTTGGCAGTGGTAGAGCTCCCTGCAGGCTTGCTGTGCTGACTTGCATTGTATCTGGATTGCCCCCTTGGTAGTTTTCCAGATCTTCAGTTAGAGCGATTATCTTTTGTACCACCTCCTCTTTCAATTGGATGAACGTGGACAGGTCGTATCCATTGGATGATGGGTCTTCCATTTGCTGCCAGATTTCATCGTTGATTTGTTCTATTTTTCCCCAAAGCTGTTTGATCGTGTTTAATTTCTACTCACTGGAGATACGTGAATGGTTTGTTCGTGTAGATTCAGCGTTGGCCAGGTGTCTTTTTAATGTTGACAGTTGGGCTTCAAATTTTCGAATAAGCCCCCTTTGCTGCTGGTCAGTATCATCTGTACGTGTGTTATCTGGACCTTGGATGTTCTGCGTATGTTGCTGACTGCATGCTGTAGTTGTATGCTGACTAACTGCAGACCTTTGTGGAATCACCGATTTCACTGAGTTAGTTGCGTCTATCTTTGCAGCTGCTTCCTCGAAGATTTTTGTGTAAGTTTCGACTACTTCGGCTATTTGGGTGTAATAGTCCTTTGAAAAGTAGTCGTGTTCCAATGGGAGGTCGTTCAATATGCGGATTTTTGTATCTGTTTCCTCAAACTTTTCCCATGCTTGGCTTATTCGCCGTAAACGCTCTTGAAAGTAGTCTGATGTCCCATTCCGTTCTGAGGAATCCTTTTTAAAGTTCCTCACCACGCTTTGGATTTCTTTTCCAAGGGATTGTTGGATCTTTGCCAAGCCGTTGAACACCATCATGAATAGATGAAAAAGAGTTGTTTACTGGTTGATATTTACTGAATGAGTAGATGGCTGCTGTGTCCACCTTTGGATTAGTTAGGCTGGATTGTCTTGATGCAGACTATATCCTGGCCAAAATGTGTCACCGTTTTACTGATGACTGTTGAATGATCAGATGGCTGCTGTGTCCACCTTAAGCTGACTGTTGAATGATCAGATGGCTGCTGTGTCCACCTTATGCTGACTGTTGAATGATCAGGTGGCTGCTGTGTCCACCTTATGCTGACTGTTGAATGATCAGGTAGCTGCTGTGTCCACCTTATGCTGACTGTTGAATAATCAGATGGCTGCTGTATCCACCTTATGCTGACTGTTGTATGATCTGATGGCTGCTGTGTCCACCTTATGCTCGAATCACGTGTAGTGTTACAACACATAAATATACACCACTTGTAAAAGTATAATCATTGTTGTCATCATCCCTAATGGGTAATTGCATTATGTTATGTACATACATACTTACGTTGCAAACAAGCTTAGCACAATATGTACGCACATACTTATGCTGCAAAAATTAAGAAAGATCAACGACACCTACAAGGTCTCGCATTGCATGCATTAGAACAGCGACAAGCGAAAGTTAAAACAAGTGTCACTGCACATGCGTTAGAAAGGGTGTAAACACCAAAACAAAGCATTGTGTGTGGGATCAGATTAAATACACGATCCACAAGCAAGGCTTAATGCAAGAAGAAAACAATGATTGTATTTTTTATGCATAGGTTTAGGATTTAAGGAAATTGTATTTGTATAATTGCTAAATTTATTTGTTATTATTTTTAAGGCATTATGATAGTTGTTTTTGTTTTTATGTATTAAGGAAATAGTATATAAGAAGCAAATTAGAATAAAAGATTATTCTGGTTGGAACAGCCGAAATTAAAATTGGCATTTTTCTTCCAAAATCAAAAGTAGTACTTTGCTTGTGGCATACTCTGCCGGCAAAGGAAACTATTAGGGAACCCAGTACTTTGCTTGTGGCATACTCTGCCGGCAAAGGTACCTTTATAGGGAACCTACATCCTTTTCTACACCCTAACATTACATGGCGATCCTGCCGATTTAAGATCCAGCCAATTTAAGATCCTGAAAGATTTACATCATGCAAAAAAAAAAAAAATTAAAGCTTTGATCCTGCGAAAAATTTGTTTTTCTCTTTGAATGGACGTAAGAGACAAATTTTCGGGTCCTAAGCCCCTTAGCATTGAAAAATTAAAA
The DNA here is from genome assembly GCA_963662105.1 of Meiosimyza platycephala. Lineage (NCBI taxonomy): Eukaryota > Metazoa > Arthropoda > Insecta > Diptera > Lauxaniidae > Meiosimyza > Meiosimyza platycephala. Next base: position 50,047,722 of record OY759209.1, on the reverse strand, counting down.
GCTAGGCAAGCAGGGGCAAAAGAGGAGAAACTTACTGCGATTCCCATTGTTGATACCTCAATAGCAAAAAAGAAGAGAGGAGGCAGAAAAGTATTTATAAGGCGACAGTTGGCGCACTTAAAAAGAGCAGTCAACGCCGATCCTCCACCACGTTGGGAGAATGCCTGCGAAATGTGGCAAAAAATAGACAGTTTAGAAAAAGAATTAAAAATGAAAAATAGAAATTAAATTTAAGTTTTATTTTGAAAAAATGAATAAATAAAAAAAAAAACAAAAAGAAAACTAAAAAAAAAAAATATACATATATAAATACATACAAAAAAAATGAAATTAAAAGAACAAAAAATTTGAATTCAATAAAAAGAAAAAGAACATTTAAAAAAAAAAAAAAATATATAAAATATATATATAAAAAAAAAATAAGAGAAAAATGAATGAATGAAGAATGAAATAAAAAAAAAATAGAATAAAAATATAAAAAGGGTCAATCCCAAATAATCAAGTACTACTACTATGCTTTAGTACTAAAGCTGAAAAACTAAAGCTGAATTGCTGAATTTGGTCGTTAATCTGTTGATGATATGCTAATATTCAATCCGATATGAAGCGGAGATAAAGAAGTTAGAAGGCGGATAGAAAGCGGATAGAAAAGCGGATAGAAAGCGGATGAAGCGGATTTATTAATTATTTTATAATTTATTTCTACATTTATATGTATATATAATAATTTTATATGGAATCATTAGAAAAATATAAAGAAGAATTAGAAAAGATTTTTCAAATTTTAAAAAAGGGAAAAATAGAGGATTAAAAAATGAAACGTTAGTTCAGAAACTAAAAGATATTAAATTATTAAAAGAAAATTTTTTGGAGCTAGTTTCAGATATAGAATTAGAAGAAAAGTTAAAAGAGCTAGAAAGAAGCAAATTCGATAAATTACAACTTGATTTTGACAACATTTATAAGGAAATTTATGGTTTTCTAAAAAATAGTTTAACTATGGCAGATTTTAATTTAGAAGTCGCGGTAAAAACAATTCCGACATTTAGCGGAAATACAAAGGAGTTATATACTTTTCTAAAAATAATCGAAATCTTACACAAATCCTTGTCATCGGATGGTAAAACTTCATTGATAGACTTTGTGATTTATGTGAAATTATCAGAAACTGTAAGGACAGCGATAATTTCAACTTCATTGCCAAAAACTTTTAGCGAATTAAGCGCTATTTTAAAAGCACGATATAAAAATAATTTGACGATACCTCAAGTACAGTGTATGCTATCGAGCTGCACACAAAGAAATTTGAGTATCAATAAGTTTAAAGACAGGATATTAGAGTTGATAGGTGATCTTAATAGGTTACAAATAAATTAGATCGGTGAAACGGCGAGTCAGTCAGAGAAATCGGTAGTTATTAAACTAAATTCTCAATACGGCTCGACGGTTTTCAAATCTGGTTTAAATGATTGTTTCAAACAAACTATATTTGCGGCCATGCCAAAATCTTTCGACGAAGCGGTAGATCTGGCATTGGAACTTGAAAATGACAGTAAAAATGGTCAAGTAAAAGTAATGAACTTTAATGCTCGAAAAAACCAAAATTTTAATCGTAACAAAAATTACAATAACAAATATAACAACAACAATGGAAATTACAATAATTTCGGTAGCAATAATAATAGCTATAACAACAATAAAAACTATAATAATAAAAATTATAGTAAAAATTATGGTAATTCCACCAATAATTATAAAAATCAAATTTACAATAAAAATAATCAAGGTAACAACGCAAACTACAATAATCGGAATAATCGAAACAATAATTCGAACAATAATGGCAAAAATTGGCAGAATAATCGAAATGGCCAAAATAGACAAAAAAACCAAAACAATAATGACAGTGACAGACGTGTAAATGTATTGCACAACCAGGGAAACGAGCAAGACCCGGGGAGCCAGTCCGATCCTCTTCCGGGGAACCAAAACTAAAAATTTATCAGATCTCGGATAACTTAACAAATTATGTTTCTATAATTTCTAGAAATGCAAAGGAAAAACTTACATTTTTGGTAGACACCGGTGCAGATATTTCGGTGTGCAAGTCTGGAAGTATTTTTCCAAATCATGAATTTTCACCAGAGGAAAGATGTAAACTTTCTGGTATAACCAATGAAGAAATTTTTTCGTTAGGAACAACTTCATTACAATTTGATTTAGGTGCACAAAGTATGCAAAACTGTTTTCATTTGGTTAATGATGATTTTCCAATTGAAACAGATGGTATTTTAGGGAGAGATTTTCTTTCGAAATATCTATGTAAAATAGATTATGAAACATATAATCTAACGATAGTAATAGGGAGAAACGATTTTGTCTTACCTATGGACACGAAGACGCGTAAAATTGCAAAAATTATCATACCACCTAGAACTGAGATAGTTCATCCTATTAATTTGAGGGTACGCGAAGATAGCGTAATTTTGAACAAAGAAGTAAGTACAGGTGTTTTTGTTGGTAATTCAATTATACCCTGTAAAGGGATATGTCACATAAAGATATTAAATGCTACAGAATCAGAAGTTACATTATCTCAATTGGATCTTGATATAGAACCATTGAAAAATTACGAAATTTTGAAATTTAAACAAAAAAGTTTTTATGAAAAAGGTAGATTTGAGCGTTTTATGAAAATTCTCAATCTCGACATTAAAGATGATGAAGCTCGAAAATCGCTTATTGAAATTTTTGAAAAATATCAAGATGTTTTTCATCTAGATGATGAACCACTCACGGTAAATAATTTTTACACTCAAAACATAAAAACTGTAGATAATGTTCCAGTCTATGTGAAAAATTACCGTTTACCTCATTCGCAAACTGAAGAAATAAATAATCAAGTTCACAAACTGTTAGAAGAAAATATAATTGAAAATTCAACTAGTCCATATAATTCTCCACTACTGATAGTACCAAAGAAAAGTAACACTGATGAAAAGAAATGGCGACTTGTTGTAGATTTTAGACAGTTGAACAAGAAAATAGTTAATGATAAATTTCCACTAACAAGGCTTGAAGACGTTTTAGATAGGTTAGGAAGAGCGAAATATTTTTCAACTTTAGACATGACAAGTTCATTTCATCAGATTGGTCTTAATAATAATTCTAGGCCATTAACAACATTTTCAACTTCAAATGGTCACTACCAATTTAAAAGATTACCTTTCGGTTTAAAAATATCTTCAAATAGTTTCCAAAGAATGTTGACTAATGCGCTAAGTGGTTTAGACGCAAATGCATTTTTGTATGTTGATGATGTGATAGTGTTCGGTTGTAGCCTGAAACATCACAATGAAAGTTTAGCAAAAGTTCTTGAACGTTTGCAAAAATATAATTTAAAATTGAATTTGAATAAATGCAATTTCTTAAAAACTGAAGCAGTTTATCTTGGTCATTTAATAACACAAGATGGTATAAAAACTGACCCATCTAAATATAAAACTATTGAGCAATATCCCGTTCCAAATAATGCAGACGAAGTCAGAAGATTCGTGGCTTTTTGTAATTATTATAGGCGATTTATTGCAAATTTTGCTGATGTGGCAAGATGTTTGAATGACCTCTTGAAGAAAAATAAACCATTTATTTGGACTGATGATTGTCAAAACGCATTTTTAGCTTTAAAGCAAAAACTAATTAACCCGCCTATATTGCAATATCCCGATTTCAATAAAACTTTTGTGTTAACTACTGACGCATCCAGTTATGCTTTAGGAGCCGTGTTGTCTCAAGGTGAGATAGGCCAGGATTTACCAATTTCATATGCTAGTAAAACGCTACAAAAGCATAAATAAGATGGTCACTGACCATCGACCTTTAGTGTCACTTCTTACACACAAAAACCCGTCATCAAAACTAACAAGGATTCGGTTAGATTTATCCGAATACGATTTTGAAATCGTGTACAAAAAAGGAAAAATTAATACAAATGCTGATGCTTTATCAAGGATAAAGATTGACTCAGACTTACTTAAAACAATGATGCCAAAAGGGGATGAAGATGAAATAATAAGTAGAAGAGAATTAGTAATTACAAGGGGAATGTCTGCGAAGAACGCGACGGAAGAATGTAGTAAGGAGAAATGTAGACTATCAGAGAAGCCTGATCAACTTCATATTTGGAACTGCACGTCCTTGACTGACATTAGGAATTTGAAAAAATTAAAGTTTATTGTCGACAAAAATTATAAAAGTAAAGGTGTGATAGAAAATGATAGTAATGAAGTAATAATTAGATGTGGTGATAATCCATCGAATTTAGGTTCGCTTTTGGAGAAGCTTTCATCAAAAATGGAAAAACTAAAAATACAAGAATTAGCACTGACGAGTGATGATGATATATTTAACTATACACCATTAACTCATTTTAAAGAGATATTTAATGCGCTGCAGCAAAAGAAAAATGGAAATTTAAAAATTTTGATATATGAAACCCCGAAACGAATAACTGATGACATGTTAAAATATAGGCTCATAGAAGAGTATCGCAATTCTGTCCACTCAGGACATATAGGCATCCGAAAAACTGAGTTAAAATTAAAACAGCGATATATTTGGAAAAATATGCACAAAATGATAAAAAATTTTATTAGAGATTGTAAAACATGTGCATATAACAAACAGACTAGACATACAAAAGAACAAATGGTCATAACTGATACACCAACTACGAGTTTTGAAACCATTGAGGTTGACACTGTTGGACCTTTACGACTTGCAAATGGATTCAGATACATTCTGACCATGCAGTGCGTTTTAACAAAATTTGTTGTTGCATATCCGATGTCATCAAAAGACGCGAAAACAACAGCTGCAACATTAGTTGAACAATTTATATTAAAATATGGCTTTTTCAAAGTGTTAAAAACTGACTAAGGTACAGAATTCACGAACGAATTAATGCGTAACGTATGCGAATTATTGAAAATAAAACAAGTATTCTCTACTCCTTATCATCATGAGACTTTAGGAACTGTTGAAAGAAACCATAGGGTTCTCAATGAATTTTTATTAACAATAGCCGATGATTATGAGTGGGATAAGTGGATTTCGTACTACACGTTTTCATATAATACGACGCCTCATGTCGATACACAGTATACGCCATATGAGCTAATTTTTGGAAAGCTTTCTTATTTACCAAGCGATATTTTGCAAAATAAAAAACCAATTAATAATATAGATGATTATGTAGGTGAACTTAGATTAAGGCTACAAAGGTCATTAGCTAAAGCTAAAGAACTAATTAATATAGTTAAAAATAGAAGAAAAATTACTAGTGATAAGGGTTGCAATCCATTTAGTTTTAGAGTAGAAGATTTAGTACTAGTTAAGGTATCAAATAGAAAAAAGTATAATAGTCCATATCATGGTCCATATAAGATTGTAGATTTAAAAGGAGTTAATTCTATTTTAGATATTAAGGGTATACACAAAGAATATCATAATAATATGTTAAAAAAATGGAATGTATCGTACTAAGTGAAATATCTTATTTATTTAAATTAATTATGAAATTCAATAATATAAAGCTGAACTGTATATTTTATAAAAAAAAAAAATAAGAAAAAATTAATTTTGGAATATTTGTATACATCATTCAAATTTAGTTTTCTATTTTTTAATTATGCGTATGTAATTAAATTAGAATTTTTATATAACATATACAACAACTTTTCAATTTATCAAAATTTATTCGTAAACTTCATAAATTTTTCTTTAAGGGATATGGGTGTAGTGTTGCAACACATAAATATACGCCACTTGTAAAAGTATAATCATTGTTGTCATCATCCCTAATGGGTAATTGCATTATGTTATGTACATACATACTTACGTTGCAAACAAGCTTAGCACAATATGTACGCACATACTTATGCTGCAAAAATTAAGAAAGATCAACGACACCTACAATGTCTCGCATTGCATGCATTAGAACAGCAACAAGCGAAAGTTAAAACAAGTGTCACTGCACATGCGTTAGAAAGGGTGTAAACACCAAAACAAAGCATTGTGTGTGGGATCAGATTAAATACACGATCCACAAGCAAGGCTTTATGCAAGAAGAAAAGAGAAGAAAACAATGATTGTATTTTTTTATGCATAGGTTTAGGATTTAAGGAAATTGTATTTGTATAATTGCTAAATTTATTTGTTATTATTTTTAAGGCATTATGATAGTTGTTTTTGTTTTTATGTATTAAGGAAATAGTATATAAGAAGCAAATTAGAAATAAAAGATTATTCTGGTTTGAACAGCCGAAATTAAAATTGGCATTTTTCTTCCAAAATCAAAAGTAGTACTTTGCTTGTGGCATACTCTGCCGGCAAAGGAAACTATTAGGGAACCCAGTACTTTGCTTGTGGCATACTCTGCCGGCAAAGCTACCTTTATAGGGAACCTACATCCTTTTCTACACCCTAAAGTTACACACGTCGGGGTCACCAATGTTTTGCGGCAAAGGTTACTTTACCTGCCTATAACGCTAAAATAGTCCTGGCACTTGAACCAGTACTATTTAGGTTGTTTGATTGTTATTGCAGGCACATAAACCCACAATAACAGTGTTTAAATGAAAGCAAGGCACCTTACCAGTGGTCGGGGGTGTCTTGCTGTGTTGGCCACTAAATATCAGAAAAATGACAAAGAAAACCTTTAATATTAAATAGAATAGGTGTTGCTTTCTTTTGTGTTGCTATGCAATGGCAAAGTTTTATTTAATTTATGTCTATTATATACTTAATCGGTAATTACAAATTGTGTACCTAATTATAATTTAATTAATTTAAAAATTGTGACCTACTTAAAATGCAGCCACCATAAACAAAACAAAAGCGAGCATTGACTTTAAAGAAGTTGCAATGTTTGCATTTTGTCAATAAAGCAAAAGCGAACATTGACTTCAAATAAATTGCAATGTTTTGCATTTTGTCAATACTAAGCATTTTGATATGCTTAAGGGGCTGCATATGTGTAAAATATGTATGTGAGATTATAATTGAATAAGTAAAAACTAAACAGCTGGGTTAAAAGCCCCCCCCTTGGATGATTTCTGCGCACGGGCCTGCTTTAGATATATTAAATAGAAGAATACAATTGTTTAATTATGGTGAGATTAAAATAGGAAACATCGCACCTGCTATAAAGTTGGCTCATCTTAAGCAACCACGTTTGAAAATGTCTGCCTATGAAATGATGACTTTTGTTCACTTTTTCCCTTTGATTATCGGAGACTTGATCCCAGAAAATGATAAAGTGTGGAAGTTTTTTAGAGTTTTTATAAATATTATAAAAATTCTACTCATTTACAGCATAAGTGCTGACAACATAAGTACGTTGCGAAAATGTATAAAAGAACACAATAGTTCATATATGAATTTATTTAATGACTCGCTAAAGCCGAAGCATCATCTCTTAACACATTATCCGTCCATTATTGAAAATTCAGGGCTACCAAGGAATTATTGGTGCTTCAGGTTCGAGGGCAAGCATAAAGAATTTAAAAGTTATGCTCACGCGACTACGTCTAGGAAAAATATTCCTCTGACTTTTGCTAAAAAATTTCAGATGAAATTTGCACATTATTTAATGTTTTCAAAAATTTATAATAAAATCTAATTATATAGAGCAGCGATTCTTAAACTGTGGTCCGCGGACCCCCGGGGGTCCGCGAAGCCATTCTGGGGGTCCGTGAAACAATTTTGACACCAATAATTTTACATCATAAAACTTTTGGCTTTATTTAAATAACTAATTAATTAAAAATTCTACATGGACATGGCTTTTTGAATGATTGCACATATTTTTAAAAAACAAAGTGTGCATTTACTTTTGTTCAAACCCGGGATGCCCAGCACCTAACTGTTTCCACTCTTCCCACTGTTTTACAACATTATCAATTTTTGTAAGTTTTAATTTGAAAAATTGAAGTTAAGAGCTAAACACAGTTGGGATGTGCGATATCGTCCATATTTTTCCTATACGTTAATAGAGCGTACAAAATTGATACTAGAAAATTTATCGCAGAGAAATAGAACAAATTCTATTTTTTGGTGATTTTTGACACAGAAGCTAAATCGCAAGTCCCAACGGTATTTAGCTATTTAAAATAGAAGCGATTATAATAATACGAATTATGGTCAAAGCGCATTCAAAAGTGTGTGTTTGAGTCTTTTTCAACACTCAGCGATTTTATAGAATTTTCTAATAAAGTGCTCGATAATAAATAGCGCATGCTTTTTATCGAACATGTAATGCCTCTAAAAAGCAGCTTCCGGAAGTATTTTCCCTATCCTTATTCTGGCAACGACTGTATCAGGGATCCATTTAACAAAGATGTTAGTATTGCTAAGCAATTATCGACATTAGAGCAAGATATACTCATGGCTATCTCTTGCGATACTTCTTTGAAACTAAAGTTCAATAAAATTGAACTAACTAACTTTTAGTTACTCCTAAAATTCGATAATTCTGCACTTGCAAATAAGGGCATCCAAAACATGATTCCGTTTTGTACAACGTATTTGTGTAAACAGGCTTTTCGGTATTATTATATATAAAATCAACGTACAGAAACCAGCTTAATGTAGAAGCAGACCTGAGAATAATACTTCCGAATATAGAGCCCGATATTGTGGATTTGGTTTCAAGAAAACAACATCATCCATTTCATTAAGTAAAAACTTTTACAGAAGAAAATATAACAATTTTCGCTTATAAAATAACCAATAGTCACCAAAAAATAATTTTCATTTTAAGCTTTATTATTATTATATTATTTATTAAAAAAGATATGAAAAAAAAAAACAAATTATTTTCTATGTTCCAAAAATACTTCATCTCTTTCAATCGAAATTGAAATCTGTTGAGTCTAAAGGCATGCTGAGTTCCATAAATCTTACTTCTACTTCGAAAGGTAAATCTAAAATAAAGTGTAGTAGTAAACTTTCACTTCTATAAGGTTTCCAACTATGTAAGAGCTAAATATATTCTTTCCTTACAATTTCTTAGAAGGACGAGATGCTGGAATATTTTGACTGCTTCACACCGTTTTGGCTCCAACAACAAAAAAGACTACCAAAGATTGCAATGGTAAAAAAAGCCTTACAAAGTTTACAATACTTGATTCACAAAAATCCTTAATTTTCATCGCTGAAACAGTGACAGAAATGGAAAACCAGCTTGCGAAATTAAATTTGGATGGTTCAAATATCCAACCAAGAATTCTTGTTGTAGGCGATAGCGTCCTTAATCCACAAAAAGTTTTAATATACCTATACTTTGATGGAATTAAGTATTTATTTATTTCAGTTGTAAATGCAGTAGAAGAATGTTTTAAAACATTTAGTGTCTTTAATTTAAAATATCCCTTAGAAAGTATCGCCGTGTCGCAATTTATTCAAAGCTACATCTATAATATTAAAACAAAATATGATATAGTTTTTCCTAAGATTGCACAAATAGATAGTAAGCTTAATCATATCACATAAATATTGTATTATATTTATTTATCTAAAAAAACAATAAAAATGTTGATTAAATAAAAAAAAAAATTGTTGTAAATAGTTTTCTGTATTGGGAAGTTTTTAGGTTATATACGATCCTAGGTAAATAATTTGGTATATTTAACAAAAAAATTTCTTAAATTAAAGAGGCAAAACCATTATTTAACAAAAACATTTTGTGTAATTAAAGAAAACGAAACCATTATTTAACAACTTTTTTGTTAATATAACATAATTCTTTCTTTAACTTAACAAAATCTTTGTTAACCTAACACAATATTTTTGCTAAAAAATATTTAATTCACATTGTTAAATTAACAAAAAATTGCGTTAAATTAAGCTTTATTTTTGTTAATACTGAGTGTATCTAAGTTTTGTTGAAATAACAAAAAATTTTCTTATATATACAGCATTTTTGTTATCCTTTTAATGACGTTATTTTAACGAAATCAGTTTTTTTACGATAACAAAACACTAGGTTGGATTAAAAATAACGAAATTTTTTGTTATGCTTACATACTTTTTTGTTATTTTTACATACATACATTTTTTTTCGGTGTATGCAATCGCACTGCGGCCGCTCGGAAAAACTGATGCCATTTGAACATTTATTGAGGTGACTAAGAAATTTTTTTTTTATCTTACGCAGAATACATCTGCGCATTTATTTTATAAATCGCACGTCAAAAAAAAAAGCGGAGCATCATAGAAAAATCGAATTTGTTTATAACAAAGTGGATCCATTGCTTCAAAAAAAATTCTTTTATGGTGTAATATTTTTTATCTAACAATTTATAATGTTCTTATCATTATTGTATCATAACAAGTTGTCGGAAAGTTTTTTTTTTCCGAGATATGATTTTCCAAAAAAAAGTTCTAAAACTTAAATTGCTTATTGCTTAAAACTTAAATTGCTTATAACAATCATAATAATTATATGCTATTTAATTGAGCAAATCAGTTCAATAACTTTTTTATGTCAAAAACAAAAAAATTACAACTTACAAAGATAAATAAAAAGAAAACATAGGCTAAAGCTAGTTATACTAGTTTCTTTTTCTGCTAAGAAAAGTCATCAGTAACTTTTAAGCCGATTAGTAAGAGTTTGGCAAGCCTTATATATTCTATTTCTTGCATAGAAAGCAAAAACTCTTTTTTTTTTGTTTGTTTATCTTTGTTATTGTAACTCCCTTGATATATTACACATTTCCTTGCATAATAATTATTATTTAGAAAAACTTTTCTGGGACTTATTTAGTTATTACCTGTAGTATTAAAATAATACATTTCTTTCAAAATTCCAAGTACTCGGGATAAACGTGTTTCGTTTCACTTAATATAAGCCAGAAAAATTCAGAAAATTATTATTATATTGCAATTTTTTTCCTACAACGTCATAAATTGTTTTTGAGAAAAAAATGTCGGAATGATATAAATCAAATAATTCTTTGTGTTTTTTGAACAATTTTAAGTATTTAAATATTGCAGTTTTTCTTAAAAAATTCCGTAATTAAATGTGATTTTCATATACATATTTTATTTTAATACTACCATACCATATCAATTTACAATTCAAAAAATAAGTTATAAGTTTTAGTCAGTTTAGTCCAGTGAATGCAGAACGCAAGCAGAGGCTGCGTGTATGTTTACATACTGTGTCGTAGCGAAATACGATTCGTTACGTCACGAGAACTCATGCAAGCAACAACTTGTCGCTCGGCTGGTGTAGTTCGTGCACACATTGATAGCATGCATAGTGTGGTTCACAGCTATATGGAAAATTTTTTTGTCGTTATTTTTCCATCTCCAAAAGCTTGCCTTCGTTCCTTTAACCAAAATATGCATGTATTCAAAAAATTAGCTATTTCGGCCCATATTTAGAGGTCGCTACGATTTGCGACTTTTATGTATGGCCCTTTTTAAGAGAGAAGACAATATGAGCTGCAGTATCGTGGGAATAGAAGAACGGAAGCGAATGAGAGAATCGGAATATGAGGTAAGAAATCTGCGAAATATTGAAAAGCAAAAAGCTAGTGAAGAAGTTGTGTGCTCCATTGCTGCGGAAATGGGGTCAGATGATGAAAGTGAGTCAGAACATTTCTCGTGTGATGAGTTTCAAACTCCTACAACTTCCACTCGCTCTGAAAAAGATAATCGCAAATCTGTCCTTTCCAAGAATGTTATTGCAGCCATTGACCGCATAAATGTTTCTAATAGAAAAGTGATGTTTGTTGTTGGAGCTGTAGCTAAAGCTATGCTTTGGCACTACAACCTCTAACACAGGATTAAATTTAGGTGCATGTGCTTTAATTGAAAAAGGCCTTAATAAAGAGCTGATATGGATTGCTTGCCGTCATCACGTGTTTGAACTCATGCTCTCTAGTGTTTTTAAAAATCGCTTGGACCTAGCGGAGGACCCGAAATCCAATAATTTAAGCGCTTTCAAAAACAATGGCCAGAAATCGATAAAGAGAAATTCAAAGTGGGTGACGGTATACTATTTAATACCAATGACTTGCTTGAACATCGACAGGAAATGTATGAATACTATGCCGATGCCATAAAAAGACAACAGACGAGAGATGACTACCGCGAAATGTTAACGCTTTGTCGATGCTTGTTGGGAAGTGAAAATAAAGTAGATGTTCGATTTCGTTATCCAGGCGCATTTCATCAAGCTCGTTAGATGGCAAAGACAATTTACTGCTTAAAAATACACTAGTTTACACAAAAAAAGATCTGGTTTCTTATAAAACTTTTACGATGTATTTTGAGGCGTAGAATCCAAAACTGCCAACCATTTTTATTTCTTAAGAACCGTTTTTGAGATATCCCCAAAAAACCCGTTTTTTGGCACTTTTTTCATTTATTTGTCCATATCTCCATCAAATTCTTTTCTAATCAAACATAATGTACACCATTGCAAAGATATTATGTCCTCTTTCTAATGATATGCTGTTTGAGTAAATCGAATAAAATTTTCCGGAGTTTCAAGCGATCAAAGTTCAAAAAAAATAACTTTTTTGGTCTTTTTTAAAAGTCACAAAATTTCAATTGCTCCGTTTCAATACAAAAAAATTAGCTTAATTTTTTTTTAAGGTTAAAAATGAAAGACTATTCTTTTACAAATATTTTAAGTGTAATTTGGTCCAAGTCGGACGAAAACTGTTAGTGCTATTTCAAAATAAATGAAAATAGATAATTTCCATATTTTCATGCACTACCGTATATACTGTATACTACTTACAATGTTCGTATGACATGGTTCTAAGGTTTCTATCGTTAAGATAATCAAAATATACACAAAATCGACCTGTTTTACAATGAGATCAATAGCGATAGCGGCCAGAATCACGTTCGATGGGTGGCAACTGTCACGACATTTTATCTTAATTTATTTATTTCCGCATGACGCAACAGTCTCTAATAATTTTAAAATGTGTAAAAATTCTTCGGATAGGTTTTGTTTCGCTTGTGGCACATATATATTTAAAAAAAGTGGTCAAAAATCGATAAGTGATACCGTTCTAACTGCTTATAAGCAATACTTTGGATTCAGAGCAAAATATGTCAACGAATTGTGGACACCGAGTTCATTTTGTATTAATTGCTATGCAAGATTGGTTGAATTTAGCCGTGGAAAGAAAAAGTATTTGTCATTCGGAAAGCCTGTTGATTGGAGAAATCCGATCGATCATGTGACTGACTGCTACTTCTGTTTAACCAGAGTACAAGGTGGAAAGAACAGAAAAGTCATTTACCCCGAGGTAAATTCAGTTACAAAAATTCATCCACATTCAGTTCAATTCCCAAAAAGAGAGCCTCCAAAAGTAGACAAAGAAAGCAGACCTCAACAATCGGACTCGGATTTTGATCCCACCGATGCAGAGAGAGAACGTTTAAAAGCAAAGCTGATGAGTCAAATCGCACTCAACGATCTATGCCGTGATCTTAATTTATCGAAAGAAAAATCCCAATTACTCGCTTCTCGTTTACAAGAACATGGATTTTTGGAACAACGGACACGAGTCACATATTACCGAAGACGCAATGAGAAGTTTAAACATTTTTTTTCGAAAACAAAGCAGTTTTGTTATTGCAACGATGTCAATGGACTGTTTGGTGCATTTGGAGAAAAGCACGACCCGGAAGATTGGCGCCTCTTTATCGATGGCAGCAAATATAGTGTGAAAGCTGTTTTACTTCACAAAGGTAATCAAAAACCTTCTATTCCCATTGCCCACTCAACGGAAGTCAAAGAAACTTACAAGACTATGGAAGATCTGCGATTAGTGAAGTACAACTTGTATAAGTGGCAATTTGTAGTGACTTGAAAGTCGTCGCTCTGCTCACTGGCTTGCAAGGTGGCTACACCAAACACAGCTGCTTCTTGTGCTTGTGGAACAGCAGAGACCATGAAAACCATTTCAGTCAACGCGATTGGCTTCCGCGTGTCAGCCATGTCATAGGACAAGCCAACATTTTGAATAAGCCACTTGTTGACAAAGACGAGGTACTTTTCCCACCATTGCATATTAAACTTGGGCTTATGAAAAATTTTGTGAGAGCGCTGGTCAAAGAACAGAATAGCGACGCATTTGAATATTTAAGGGAAAAGTTTCGCAGATTGTCTACGGAGAATATCAAAGCGGGGATATTCGTGGGTCCGCAGATCAAGAAATTGTTCAAGGATAACGAGTTTAAAAAGAGCTTGACCAAGGCTCAAACTGAAGCTGGGGAGGCTTCGAAGGCGTTGTCCATGGATTTTTGGGCAATAGCAGAAGTGAGAAAGCCCGCCAACTGATCCAGAAAATGATGGATACATTTCAAGCAATTGGTTCGTATAATAGCTGTAATTCTAATCAATATATATCAAAATAAAATCTTCTTTCAGGTGTGCGCATGTCATTGAAAATGCACTTTCTGCATAGTCATATGGAAACTTTTCCTCCGAATTGGGGTGCAGAAAGTGATGAACAAGGTGAGCGTTTTCACCAGGACATCGCAACCATGGAAAAGCGTTATGAGGGCTTTTGGGACGAAGGCATGATGGCTGACTATTGCTGGATGCAAGTTCGCGAAGACTCCACGATCCACAAGCGAAGAAGCATAATAAAAAAGACGTATTTTGAATCATAGAATGACAAATACTTCTTATTAAATATATGTGTGGTTCTTTACCTTTCTTTTCCGTTTGTTTTCAAATAAAAAAACACTTAAGTTACGTTTAATTTTATTTCAGGTCTTTTACAGGTTTTAAGTAAAATGACATATTTTGATATTTCTTTTTATATTCTGAGCGTTCAGCCGCTCTAACTCAGCAACTGTCCGTGTTCTATTAAGAGTCTTGTCAAGTATCAAGCGTTTTGTTCAGTGTCTAGCAATTTTTAAGTTTTCGCCCAATCGGTGTTGCGTGGCTCTTTTCGATTATGCAAAACTGTTGTTTTTGATGTCCTTGTGCTTTAATCGGTCCGTTAGCTTTGTCCCAAACACACTTAAATGTGTCACAAGCAAAACGGATCTTTTCCTTTAAACCGTTAGAACGTCATACGAACATTGTAAGTAGTATACAGTATATACGGTCGTGCATGAAAATATGGAAATTATCTATTTTCATTGATTTTGAAATAGCACTAACAGTTTTCGTCCGACTTGGACCAAATTACACTTAAAATATTTGTAAAAGAATAGTTTTTCATTTTAAACCTTAAAAAAAAGTTAAGCTAATTTTTTTGTATTCAAACGGAGCAATTGAAATTTTATGACTTTTAAAAAAGACCAAAAAAGTTACTTTTTTCGAACTTTGATCGCTTGTAACTCCAAAAAGTCTTATTCGATGTACTCAAACAGCATATCATTAGAAAGAGAACAAAAATATCTTTGTAATGGTGTACATTATATTTAAGTAGAAAAGAACTCGATGGAGATATGGGCAGATAAATAAAAAAAGAGTCAAAAAACGGGTTTTTTGGGGATATCTCGAAAACGATTCTTAAGAAAAAAAAATGGTTGGCAGTTTTGGATTCTACGCCTCAAAATACATCGTAAAAGTTTTATGAGAAACCAGATCTCGAGATGAAGCCCAAATTTGTAAACTAGTGATATATATGTTTGAAAATCAGGTAATTCTTACTGCACGCGAGAGAAAATCAATTACAGAAATAAGTTTATTTGTAAGTCTTGTGTATGGTCGCAATTGGAATGAAGCTCTGATAGCAATAAGGGCTCCTCTTAATGATGCTAATCTTCTTGAACTACTCAAATTCTATCTTAATGAAAAGATTGCTACAGCTGCAGTAAAATTATTTAATCGTCATCTTTGATATTTTTCTGAACATCTGATCGGGCTTGCTTTTTTCGATTCGCGAGTAACATTTGAGTCCAAAAGGAAAATGGTCGAAAGTCTTCAGTTACCACCAAAAGCAAACGCCTTCAAGAGGCTTGACGGTAAAAATTTTAACGAACGGAACTCTTTTGAGTCCTTTGTAAGCAAACGCACAACTTGTTTCTTTGATTTACTAATCGATGATGGGCAAGAAAAGTTACTGTCATTTCTTATTAAGGATCCCAACGGATGGAAAAATGACAAAGTTTACATTGAGATGAAAAAAAAAACTAAAGCTTTTAAAAGTTTTAAACGATTGCGCAGAGCGAGTGATTGCTTTGGCTAGCCAATTCAACTCTTCTGTTACAAAAAATTAAGAACAGAAACAGTATCTGCTTCGGGTAGTTGATTTACATAGAAAGACATTTCCCATGGCTTCTAAGGCCAATGTTACAATGATGACGCTAAGCGACCAAAAAATATAAAATTTTGTACGTGTACATAATAAATATATGAGTATAACAAGTATCCATTTAAATATTTTTCAATAAGTAAAAAATTATATTTGAGTATAATTCCAAGATCGATAAATCGTAGCGACCTCTAAATACCGTTCAATTCGGCTCAAATTTGGGAGAGATACTAAGTATCATGATTGGAATAAGGGCAGCCTTGTGGAGAATATAAATTTTAAACTTTTAAAAAATGGACCACCCTAATGCATAGCGTTGGTAAAATGCATTTGTTTAGGTTTGGCTTACACTGGTTTAGTCTAACCTGACCCTTCAGTCCGGGAGCAGACGACAAAAAATCCACGTTACACAGTGGGTTTGTATAGAACGGCGGCCATAAATAGTAATAATAACGCTGAACTCCTGAAATTCGGAACAATTGTTTTTTAGATTAAAACAACAAAAATATGAGAATATGAAAAAAATCTGCTAACGTACACGCCTACCTCCCATACAAAGGTGTGATATGGTTAAGACTTTTTCTTTAAAATCTATATTCATGAATTTGGCAATGCTGATTTCAAAAATGTTAACAATTGTGCGATATATTTTATAGTTTTCAAGTTATTAGAGAAAAACCGTTTTGAAGGCTAATCTCTTTATTTTTCAAAATCAATTGGACTTATTTCTTTTATCCCAAGGGGATGAAAATGCGGAAAATACCGATTGCCTGCCCCCCTCCCTTTAACGAAACGCCTTACTGAATCAAAGCTCCACCCACAGCGCACTGTTAATTTTACACTTGATATAATTATTGCAAACCATTGAAAAATGTAAAGAAAAAAAAAATATTTTTCCCTTCAAATATTGCAAAAGAAAAAAATTCATAAAAAAATGTGTGGAAAACTGTAGCAGGAATTTTGTATTTTGGTTAACCATACTTTACCACTTTTTAGTTTATTGAATAAGAAATACAAAGAAAAAAAATCATTCAAATCCATTCACTATAGCTTGGTTCCGATGTATAAAAAATTAAGGAAATCCCATGACATTCATACATATATTTACTTTTGTGGAAATAATATATGATCTTAAATCAGATTCAGCTTATTCTGAATATTTGATTAAAACGACGCTCAATATTCTTCAGGACCCCAAAAATTTTGGGGATTCATTAACTCAAAAAAAAAGGGCGGATGGTTTCCCATCTGAATTCAAGACTGTTGACGGGCTCACCAGCGATCCCCAAATTATAGCTGGGTTATTTGCTAATTTGTTCAAAAAACAACTGAAGTGTTTAGCCCTGATGTCAACTACTTTGAATACTGATCCTCAGGTTCCATTCATTATTGCATCCCTTGATGATGGCTTTGGTTCTGGACCTGATGGCATTCCAGCCACAGTTTTAATTAATTGTAGTCTCATTCTGAGTCAGCCACTCAGTTTCCTTTTTAATAAATCTATTTTCCTAAATTTTGGAAGGAATTTTTTATAAGTCCTATTTTTAAAAAAGGATTAAAAATGATATTTCTAACTACAGCCCTAGTTATCATCAATACCGAAGCTTTTCGAGAGTTTTATTTATAACCAATAGTACCGGAGCCCAACAGGGGATTTACTCGAGCGCGGCAGATTAAAATATGGGGTATACCTTGCACCTTGTTGAGTACCTCTACCAAATCTTAGCCCTCTATATAGTGCCGCGAGTGTAGGGGAGCCGATCAGAATATGTAGTAAAAAAAATCGATAGCTGGATTTACTCGAGCGCGTCAGATTAAGGCCTGGTGGGTTAATTAAGTACATGCTGAAGAAAATAAAAAAACCTTTTATTGTATTTTTGTTTTTATTTATGTTTAGTACAAATCAATGAAATTAGTTTTTTAACTGAAGTAAAGGTAAATTATATTTTACAAAAAGTAATTTTGGTGCTTTTTCTCCACTGAGCCGATTTCTAAGTGGATTATATATTAAACCTGCAGCACTGAACAACTGTTCACTCGCCACATTGCACAACTGTTTATATCTGGATATGAGATTTCCGTTTCGGTTACAGATACGGATAATAAAAATCTTTATTTCGGTTTCGGTTACGGTTACGGATAACTTTTTTTATCAGATATCCGGTGGTTTCGGTTACGGATACGGATATCCATAACATCCCTACTTAATATACAAATAATTTAGCTGTCCCTTATTGAAAAAACTCTTTTTTTTACGTCCCGTATTTCTTAAAAAGAAAAGATCCGAAATAGCAAACTGAAATACATGACTGTGCCGGTCACCTTCCGCACCGTCCCCACCAGCGTTTTCACAGACGGTACTTTAGTACCAAAATTGTTACTATTTTCATAGCTAAAATACCATAGTACGGTTTTCCGGAAATCCATCTTTTTTATTACTATTTTCCGAAATTTAACAACAACCGATTTTTGGTATAAAATAGAAAGAATAAATTTAATTTTTTTCAATAAAATTAAAAAAAAAAACGTATTGGGATTAGTGATGACATTTGCGGTACACTTGAACTTTTTCGGTACATTTGCGTTCTAAAAAATCGTCGTCATTACATTCGACATTATTTGCCGCATTTTTAGTACATTTAACGAATTATCAAGACATTTTCAGTACATTTTCGGTACATTTGGACAGTTTGTAATAATAAACTTTTTTTCTAAATAATCGCAATGTGTGTATTTTGTAATTAGTTATTTAATGTGTGTGAAATATATGTCAGTTTGCTAATGTTTTTCAGGTGGAGAGATTTTTTTTTAAATATAGATAAATTCAAGTAAAATTGGGTGTTCAAGACAAAAAGTACATTCGGCCTCTAAAAGCACATTTCAAGCCACGATTCTGTACATTTTCACAAAACCCAAATGGCATCACTGATTGGGATTTTTAAAATTTTTAAGATTTAAGAAAAACAAAATCATGAAAAAAAAATATTAAATCAAACGGTCAGATTAAGCAAACTCCTCCAGATAATCGTCAGATTATGGATCAACATGACCAGGACATCAAGCAAAACCGTATGTATAAAAATCTGACGCGCTACAAATATCGTTGTTTTTTTTTTGCATTTTCGAAAAGTGGTCACGCGCTTGCGCACATCCGAATCGTCAGTCTTATGAATAGGAGCTTCGTTTGGGATAACTTAACATCCCCTATGAATATCTGACGCGCTCGAGTAAATGTCGTTTTTTCCATTTTTAACTCATCCGTAAGGCCACGCCCAATATCCAAATCGGCTGATTAATATACCTCCGTCATCAGAGGCATGCTCCAGCATCAAAATCTGACGCGCTCGAGTAAATCCATGTGCATGTTTTTTTTACATTTTTAAAAGCCTGTAGTGACTTCCCCGACCGGTGAAGGGTTAAACATTATATTACCTTTTTTTTCTTCCTACCATCTAATCATCAAAATCCAATAGGTCCCTGCGACGCTCGAGTAAACCCACATTTAGCATCGTTAAGGTGTGCTGTAATGAAGTCATAACAACTCGTCAGCATGGTCTTGTTAATGGCAGATCTACAGTTTCTAACCTTTTTGATTTTACGTCTTTTACTTTAAGTTCAATTGATTCTGGGTCGCAAGTAGACTGTATATACACAGGCTTAAGTAAAGCTTTTGACCACATTGTTTGATTTTGTTTAAATTAAATAAACTAGGATTTCATTTAAATTTTGTCAGATCGATTGAATCTTATTTATTTGATCGTTCTTACCGAATAACATTTCGAGGGTTGTTGTCTTTGCCTTTTACAGCGTTTTCAGGTGTTCCGCAAGGAAGTCACCTGGAGCCGCTTCTGTTTATTTTGGCTATTACTGATGTTAGTCATATAATCAAAAACTCTCATCTGCGTGGATAATGGATAATGTGGTGGATAATGACACCTTTGCCCTTCAGTCTGACCTGAAATCATTTGAATTTTGGTGTTCTAAAAATTATCAAATATTATTTTTAATATAACTATTTACTGGATTACATATGTTTTTAAAAATAATTTTAAACATAAGTTAGTAAATAATTTAAATATCATTTTTTGTATTAAATAGTAAATTAATTTTTTAATGAACTTATGAGATCAATTTCCTTATTTTCGCGTCGTGATCAATTGTTTGCACTAATTGAACCTCGATAGACAATAATGCGAGGACATTAAGTCTCTCTGGGCCCATACTTGCACGTAAATTGCTTTTTACCCGTTTTAGGGTGAAAAAGAAGTTATATTGTTGAAATAATGAAGAACAAGTATTATGTTATTGCAACCCTGCCTATTCGAAATTGCACTTTCTTCTAATACTCTAATGTCGTATTACAATGACGGTAATAAAAAATGTTCTTTTCCGTTTAAACACTAAGGCTGCATTCACAGTGCGCGCTATAAGCAAAGATTGGCGTGAAGCGAAGTTAGTCAATGCTATAAGATGCTAGTTCCATTCAGAGTGGAAGCGTTTGGCAAAGCGAGTTACGAAGAAATTTCGTAGAATCACTGCAGCGTAAATTCGTTGCTTGATCTTTTTTCTTTCACATTCTTTTGTTTACTACTGATCTTTTTTCTCTTTTTTCTTTCACATTCTTTATTTACTTCTATCGCTTCTTGACCTCTGCTTCATTTCTCTTTACATCAATGTGATCCTTTGATCACATACGCATAAACTTTTATTCTTTCTTTCCCTTTTGTTTACTTCTATCGCTGCTTGGCCTCTGCTTCATTTTTCTTTACAACTATGTGATCCTTTGATCACATGCGCTTAGATTTGTTTCATTCTTTGTTTTCCTTTTGTTTATTTGTTTATGACCGCTGCTTTGGCTCTGCTTCCATTTTTCTTATTTAAAACAACGGAAAGTAGTTTTTTTCTCTACCTCCTATCAAATTTCTTTATTGTACGAAAACCGAAAAAAAAACTCTGGTGTTAACGTCCACGACGCTATAAAAACGCTTTATCGCTGAAGTTATAGCATCGCTTCGCTCTCACTCTGAACACTTCGCGCTATTTCCATACGAATACCCATACACTGTTTCTTCGCTTCACGCCAATCTTTGCTTATAGAAGGTTAAACACGCGTTTTTCTTTTAATCTAAGTAGTCATTTTTATATTCAACATGTCACCCTAATTTTTAAAATATTTAGCGACAACGATAACACTACACAAGACGAACGTACAAGCAACAGTTATGAACCGACCGCCGAGTAGTTAAAAACGTGTGCGCAATTAATATTATTGTTTTTCTAGATTAAATCAAATCTTTTTATTGATTTCCATCCTTTGAAAATTTCAGAAGTGGAACTAATTACATAATTAAATAAAATGCCTAATTTGCCATCTGTCTCTTTCCCACAAGTCATAACTCATGCAACACCGCTCGCAACGCATTACGCACACACACAGTCAATGCCGATTTATTCGTTGGCGCCACCAAATACAGCACGGACTGTAACGAACTATACACACGCACAACAAACACCGACTTGTTCGTTTGGGCCACAATATTCGGCACCGGCTACAACAAATGCTAATTTTTTCCAGCAACCACTAGTCCATGTTTCTTCCACTCCACTGCAATATTTGTACGCACAGAATGTACGCGATATGATTGAAATTTTACCTGATTTCAATCCGCTTGACAAAGACAGCTTAAGAGCACAACACTTTGTTGAACGTATAAATATGTTAAAAAACGCTTACCAGTGGGACGATCGATTGTTGTTGTACAGCGTACAGTCAAAATTAAAAGGACCAGCAAAGACTTGGAACGACAGCCTGCCATGCGTTTTTTCTAATTGGATGCAGTTTTCCAATCAGATTATATTTGATTTTCCTTCAACAGAAACTGATGCTGACGTGCACATGAAGCTGATGAATTGTTCACGGATATTAAACGAAAGTCATGAAGAATTTTTTTATAGAGTGCTTGCTATGGGCCGTCGAGGTCGTCTGCGTGACGATTCAATTCTTAAATATATACTGAAAGGACTTAATGGCTATGGAATGCAACAGTCGCTGGCTAGCGGATTTTACGTAACAGTGAACGAACTACTTGTTGCAATGCTAATATATATAGCTAATGCTCCGACACAAGTCCCGCAACGAGCCGATAGGAATATTGCAAGGCAACCGATTCCTAAACCTCCGACGACAACAAAAGTTGAAATTTCAAGATTAAGGTGGTATAATTGTAACGAGCAAGGGCATATATCTGCGGATTGCAAGCAACCTCAGAAATGTCCAGGCTGTAAAAAGTGTTCCAAAGTAGGACATAATGAAGAAAATTGCAGCTATGCAAAAGATCCAGTCAATATTTCGTGGTGAAGTACCGTATGCACACGGTTCGCTTGAAGCAAGATCAAGATCCATAAAATTGTCAACCAAATCTGACAATGCACAATTATTATATAGTGTCTTGAGATTCCAATTACATAATCCGCGAAATCGGATCTGCTCATTTACTCGTTTTATGGCCATTTAAAGGTTTTACTTTGGCCGACATGGTTCGTTTCAAGCAAGATCAAAATCGGTAAAAATTGTCAACCAAATCTGATAATGCACAATAATTACTTAGTGTTCCGAGATTCCATAAACATGATCCATAAAATTGTACCTAATCACTTACTCGTTTTATGGCCATTTTAAGGTAAACGCTTTTACCGATAATATTGATAAAAATGCGTTCTAGGAAAAATTGTGAATAAGTTATTAAAAATTAAAATTTTTTTATTTTGCTTTTCTTTGTGAACTTTGTAACCAAAAATACTTTTAAAACCCATAAAACAATAATATAGAAAAATTATTTTTCATTAGGTTTAAGTTAAATTTTTTTAAAATATTTTTTTTTTAAAATCGGTGAATAACACAACAAATATAAAAGGTTTTTTATTTATTGTTTATGGTGAGCTTTTTAGTCAAAAATACCTCAAAGATCCATAAAACAAAATTATAATTTAAAATATTTTTCACTAGTTTTAAGGCCCAAAAGAATTTTTTTTTTTATATTTTCATTTCTTTTCATGGAAAATGATGAATAACATAACATATATAA
Source organism: Meiosimyza platycephala (assembly GCA_963662105.1). NCBI lineage: Eukaryota > Metazoa > Arthropoda > Insecta > Diptera > Lauxaniidae > Meiosimyza > Meiosimyza platycephala. Next base: position 50,024,333 of record OY759209.1, on the reverse strand, counting down.
AAATTTTTTAATTTTTTTTTTTCTTCGTGGGCTTTGTAGTCAAAAATACCTTTTAAGCCTACCAAAGATAGTAAAAAATTTTATTTTTCACTAGCTTTTCGGCCGACAAAAAAAAATCGGTTTTTTTTCGATAAAATATGGTGAATAACACAAAAGCGTTTTCATATTTGCAAAAATAAGTGACTTCATCGCGTTCAGCGACTCAAACTACATAAACAACAGTTATCATAGCGTATTTTAAAACTTCACTTGATCTTAAAAGGATCAAAAACTACACCGTTCGCTTCATAATTTTATTAAAATTATCGGTTTAAGCGTTTACCTTAAAATAGCCATAAAACCAGCAAATGACCAGGCACGATTTTACGGATCATATTTTTGGAACTTCCAACACTAAATAATAACTAAGCATTGTCAGATTTGGTTAACAATTTTTACCGATCTTGACTTTGCTTGAAACGAACCGTGTCGGCCAAATTGCTAACCTTAAAATGGCCATAATACGAGTAAATGAGCAGATCCGATTTCGCGGAATATGTATTTGGAATCTCAAGACACTATATAATAATTGTGCATTGACAGATTTGGTTGACAATTTTATGGATCTTGATCTTGCTTCAATTGAACCGTGTGCAGGACGGTCGTTACAAGGAATGTTTGGTGGTGACTACAAGTGTACATCACAGTTATGCGCATATCTGTTAATGGATGCTGAACAGTTTCCAGTATCGCTATTGGTCATTGATGATAAATTTATGAACGAGCCAGTTTTAGTGGGCAATGACGTATTATGCCAACCAGGCGTGAGGTTTGTTATCGAAAATAGTTCATGTCGCATCGAAAAAATAGAACTAGGTGATCTGCGAGTTGATCCGAATCTGGAGGAAGAATCCATAAATCAACTTAATGATTTGTTGGTTAGCTATGCTGACTGTTTCGCTTCAAAAATTTCAGAGTTAGGAAAATACTCGAAAAAGAAATTGACGATTCGCTTAAAATCAAACGTGCCAGTAAGCAGACGACCGTATCGACTTCCCTTTGCTAAGCGTGAAACAGTAAAGGAAATAATAAGTGAGCTTCTTACAAACAACATCATTCGTCGAAGTGAGTCACCATTTGCTTCACCAATAGTTTTGGTGAAAAAGAAGAGCAGCGAAGATCGGTTATGTGTAGACTACAGAGAATTGAACAAGATTACTATAAAAGAACCTTTTCCAATGCCCATCATGGAGGAACTGTTTTTGTCGCTGGCTGGTAATCGATATTTTACCTCACTTGATTTGATGCCCGGCTATCATCAAATTGCTGTAGAAGAAGACAGTAAACAGTGCACAGCTTTTATAACCAATGAGGGTCATTTTGAATACAACTTTATGCCATTTGGATTGGTTAACGCGCCATCTGTGTTCCAGTCGGTGATGAATTCAGTGGCAAGCCAAATGCCACCGGGCGAAGTTATCACTTACTTGGATGATGTAGTTGTCCCAAGCCGAACCATACCAGAGGGTTTTGATATCTTGCAAAAATTATTGAACATTCTCCGAGAAGGGCTAAAGCTAAAATTAACCAAATGTTGTTTTTTAGCAGTTGAAATAAATTTCTTAGGCCATAGAATAAATAAAAATGGAATTCGCCCAGGCGAGAGCAACACTATTGCTATTAAAAACTTTGAGCGACCGAAGAATGTTACTGAGGTACGACGATTTCTTGGCCTAACCGGGTTTTTTCGCAAATTTGTGCGAAATTATTCGTTAATTACAAAACCATTTACAAATTTGTTGAAAAAAGAGAATCCTGAGTTTGAATGGTGTGAAACACAAGAGGAAGCATTTTGTCGACTGAAAGAGCTGCTTTGTTCCGAGCCGATCCTAGCTATTTACGACTACCAAAAAGATTACAAAGTACAAAAATTACAAAATGGAGGCAAAAATTAAAAAAACCTATTTGAAATTTTTATAAAAAACAACTAAACCTACTTATTCTAATTAGATGATACTAGCTCATTAATAGAACTAAAATCAGAACCTAAGCATCTGATATTAAAATTTTATGTAAGTTTTTCGATCCTATTAGTAATTTTCTCTACATCTGCTGGAGCATCGATTCTTAAACTGTGGTCCGCGGACCCCTGGGGGTCCGCGAAACAATTTTGATATCAATAATTTTACATCATCAAACTTTTCAAGGACGTTGAATGATTGCACATATTTTTTTTAAAAAAACTGTGCATTTACTTTTGTTCAAACACTCTTCCCACTGTTTGACAACATCATAAATTTTTGTAAATTTTAATTTGAGCCTACAAGGTGGCAGCTTCAAATAAATTTAAAGTTGAAGTTAAGAGCTAAACACAGTTGGGACGTGCGATATCGCCCATATTTTTGTTATAAGTTAATAGTGCGTACAAAATTGACACTAGAAAACTTATCGCAGAGAAATAGAACAAAATCTTCTTCTTCTTCTTTTCCCTGTTCTGATTCTGGCTACGACTGGATCAAGGATCGCTTCGACTTTAGTATTGCTAAGCAATTATCGATATTAGAGCAAGATATTCTCGTGGCTATCTCTTGCTATTGAAACTAAAGTTCAATAAAATTGAACTAACTAACTTTTAGTTACTCCTAAAATCCGATTACTCTGCACTTGCAAATAAGGGCATCCAAAACTTGATGCCATTTTGTTCGAAGTAAGGAGTGCATTGAAAAATAAATATATCTCAATAACCACAGATTCAATTTTCAAAAAGATTATATTTTTTTAATGCAAATTTAATTCAAATGCAGAAAATAATATTAAAAAAAAATATTAATTTTGAAGCGTAAAGTTTTTTACTTTCTCTGGGACACCTCTTATTAGTGCTTTGATCGTATTTTTTGGATTTTTTGGCCTGACGCGCACCACTTGCGTCTAAAAGGAGTTGTGTCCTTACATGTCCCTTTTGTTGCCTTTAATTGCCTCTTCACTAGAACCTAATATCTCTCGATTGGCAGGAGTTGGTGGATTGGGTGGGTTCGCTTCTCTAGGAACAAAAGTAATGTTATTTTACTGGTACCACTTAAGAGCCGCTTACTGTAGCATTCCATGATGAAGATTTCGATGTTCATTGTGCCTCTGGTCACGAAATTTTGGCTTCTTTTACCACAACTGTAAATTGCTCACCAAACAAGAAATTTTCTGCGAATTTTTTTATTTTTTTTGTGTTTTAAATTTTTTGGGACATGTCCACTAGCGTTGGGAAAATAAAATTCTTGGTCAGGAAACTGCAAAATGTCGGAAAGGACGAACGTTTCGACATCCATAATGCCACATTCGAATTTGGACACAAAATCTTTTCTCAGTTTTTGAGCTCGTATTATTGCTTCGAAATTGTTTTCAGCATTCCGATCTGGCACTTTCTGAACTTTGTAGGTCTTCAGCCTAGCCTCCCCTTTAATTTTTCGCACAAATGATACAGAGAAATCTGCTAGCTGAGCGATTTTTTTTTTCTGAAAGGTTTGGAGTTTTCTTCAGCATGGTTACGACCTTCTTTGCGTTATTACGGTCACCACAACCTTTTTTCCAGAGCGTTTCCTGCTTTTTATTCATGCTAACGTCGGTTTTAAAAATTTTCATTACCCAAGATACCGAATTTATGTTAACGTTAGCATCCCTTGCAATCCTCTTGAAAGTATATTGCAGGTTATTTAAAAAAAATTTTAATTTTTTTTCACGCATTTCTATTTTGCTGCTCATGTCTTCGCAAAGTAATAGAAGAGAATGCAAAGTGATATGAAATAGTATTTGACATGATTTTCTAAGCTAACCTGATCAAAATAATTTAATTTTTTTTTATGAAAGAAGTTGTAAGCAAAAACGTTTGCACATATTTTTTATGACGCACTCCTTATTTGTGTGAACAGGCTTTTTGGTACTATTATATATAACATCAAATTTTAGAAACCAGCTTAATGTAGAAGCAGACCTGAGAATAAAACTTCCGAATATAGAGCCCGACATTGTGGATTTGGTTTCAAGAAAACAACATCATCCATCTCATTAAGTAAAAACTTTTACAGAAGAAAATATAACAAATTTCGCTTATAAAATGACCAATAATCACCAAAAAAATAATTTTCATTTTGAGCTTTATTATTATTATATTATTTATTAAAAAAGATATTAAAAAAAAAACAAATTATTTTCTAGGCTTTATTTTGACCAAGAAATATTTGTCTGAGTTTAATGTACATATTTTGACTTGGAACTTTTTTAATTCTGTTACATTGCCCCAATTTTTATTCATTTTGTATTTTTATTACATGAAAATCCTAATAAAAAATGTTTGCCTCTATAAATGCGCACGATTGGTTAAATAGTGTAAAAGTGTCTGCATGCTTTTGAACTTCTGGATCTTCAAAAACTGGACATACATAACATACATAGTGTTGAAAAGACCTTTAAAATAGGACCGGAAAAATTAAAGCAAAATAAAAATTCTTTGTTCCTTAACCTCGTCAGATAACCGGACATTTTATGTCTGGTTGAGTTTGACATCGGTTGGCAAGCCTGAGTGTCTTTGTCATTATTGAGTCAGAAATTAAGCTTAGAACGACTTCAAATGTCTAGAGTTGGGATGGGGTCCGCACAAAGGAATTTAACTCGATAAGGGGTCCGCGGACTACATAAGTTTAAGAACCCCTGTGCTAGAGCATGCAGTCTATTAGTGGAATAGAACCAAGGCAGATTAAACATTAGTTTCAATATTTTATTTTGTGAAACTTGAAGTTTTTTTTAGTGACACCTAGCGCTCGTAGAACATGAATGCGTGAAAAATAGACGTCAAAATTAATTTTTTGTTGCAAATGGTAAAGCTTGATTAATGAACGGGTATAGTAATCTAGTTAATAAATTGATCTTATTTATTATATGTGGTATATGGTCTTTAAACTTCATTTTTGGGTCAAGAACAACACCTAAATATTTTACTTTCTGTTCCCATGAAACAGAGACGCTATTGATATTAATATTATTTTGTGGTACAAATTCGGGTTTCCGTTTTCTAGTGAAGTAAATCGCTTGCGTTTTTTCATTATTAAGCATTATTTTCCATCTATTAAAATACACCGTTAATTTTGAAAAGGCTGTTTGCAATTTAGTAATTATATCAGAAGACAAAATATCTGAACAGATTACTGCATCAGCAAAAATAGACAGAGTGCAGTAGTCTAAACTGGGAAAATCAGCAGTGTATATATTATATAGGACTGGAGACAAACATGACCCTTGAGGGCAGCCAGCTGTAATTGGAGTTAAGTTGGAGCTATATGAACCAATATAAACCTTAAAAGTTCGATGAGAAAGGAAACTTTGTATTATTTTAACAAGTTCTTGTGGGAAGTTAAATTGAATCATTTTGAAGACAAGGCCGTCATGCCATACAGTGTCAAATGCAGCTTTAATATCAAGTAAGATCATACCAGTTGATTTTTGATCATTAAAGTTCGAGCGTACTAAATTTCTGATTTTAATAAGAGGCTGAACAGTGTTATGTTCTCTTCAAAAGCCCAATTGATGTGATGGGACAATATTATTGGTATCGATAAAGAAATAGAGTTTAGCTACTACAGCTATTAGCTTTCTTAACAATCTAGCTTGAAGCTTTAAAACCAAGTAAAAAACAGACATCTCTTTAATACCAAAATGTAAGGGGTTTGCGTTCAAAAACGCATAAAATTTTCTTATCTACTCAGAACTTTTCTGAAGATATCAGCATTTTTAACGAGACTTGACTTAACAGCTCGTTTCTTAATCAGGAGCTATTTGATAATAGCTTTAATGTCTTTAGAAGAGACAGACATATGGACGACTCGTCTCCAGTTGGAGATAGTCACACTAGTTCTATAATAGAAATTCCCAGTGCTGCTAGTATTGAACTCTTATGTGCTGAGGTAACTTTTTCTAAGTCCAATTTGTATATCCTTAACGCCTACATTCCTCCCAATAGTAGCACAGAAGTCTACGAGCACCTTTCGAGACAAACTTCATACCAATGACGATATTTTATTGTTAGGTGACTTTAATTTGCCTGACTTAAAATGGACTATTTCGGACAATGGTACGTATTATTATGTATCTAGTCCAATAACTCAACAACAACAAATTTTTGTTGATGAAATCCTGTCTAATTTACAACAAGTTAGTTGTATTACAAATTCCCACAGTCGACAACTAGACTTAGTCTTGACTACAGACAGTAACAATGTAGTTGTGCAAAATGCTCCTCATGCTTTATCTGCGGTTGATGCGTACCATCCACCTCTGAGTGTGTTGTACCAATCAATTCAATTTTATTCAATATTCTCGTTATAACAATTTTATAAATAAGAAAGTTGATTTTAGCGACTGATTATTTTATAATTAAACATTATTTAATCGAACTTACAGTCATTAAGCAAAGACCAATATTGTACATTTTTACTTATAGATCAATGCTATTTTTCAACAAACATGACAAAGATAACAAATGGAACAATTTTAACCTGGTAATTGGTGACATGGAAACATATTTTCTCGGGCGATACAGTGTTCTAATAGATTGGAGTAGATATTTCTTTAAATTAGATATATGTTCATTCCAATTGAGACGATAATCAATTGTGACTCCTAAGTATTTAAAATTATCAATTTTTTCAATCTTAAAACAATTTGAATCGCATGTTTCATTAGAGTTTTAGTATGTTTTGCTTGCAGAAGAACATTTGTTGCTACATAAAATGAGTTGCTTGCAGCTAGCCCCATGAAAAATAATATCAAAGTCTTCCGACCTCTGTAGCCTTTTACCAAAAAACATTAGTTTAGTCTTATTGCTTACTACTAGCTTGTGTTCCGCAAACCAGTGTCTTAGAATATGAATATCATTATTCAAATTTGCGCTTAAGCTAAGAGGATCAGTTGCGTCATAGGCAATTCCAAGATCATCTGCAAATGCTTTAATTTTTCCTATGAATGCCTGCGAAAAAATTGAATTTATATAAATTAAAAACAATATAGGCCCAAGTACAGACCCCTGTGGTACACCTAAATTTACGATCTTCGGAATACCAAACCAATTGAAAATGAAACCACGGATCCCTAAAGAATAAAGCAGAGAATAGCATGATCAGTAGGTTTTATTAGATATCAGTTTTATTAGAGATCATCAAAGTCTATCATTTGACACACATTTCAAGCTGAAATCTCAAACCATAAACACTTTTCTGAAAAAACTTGAGCCAAAAAACAGGTGTCAACCCACATTTGGGACGAGATTCGGCAAGGTAACCCTTTATATTTTATTAGAGATCATCAAGGTCTATCATTTGACTCACATTTCAAGCTGAAATCTCAAACCATAAACATTTTTCTGAAAAAACTTGGGCCAAAAAACAGGTGGCAACCCATATTTGGGACGGGATTCGGCTACGTAACCCTATATATTTTATTAGAGATCATCAAGGTCTATCATTTGACATACATTTCAAGCTGAAATCTCAAACCATAAACACTTTTCTGAAAAACCTTGAGCCAAAAAACAGGTGGCAACCCACATTTGGGACGGGATTCGGCAAGACAACCCTATATATTTTATTAGAGATCATCAAGGTCTATCATTTGACTCACATTTCAAGCTGAAATCTCAAACCATAAACATTTTTCTGAAAAAACTTGGGCCAAAAAACAGGTGGCAACCCACATTTGGGACGGGATTCGGCAAGGCAACCTAATATATTTTATTAGAGAACATCAAGGTCTATCATTTGATTCACATTTCAAGCTGAAATCTCAAACCATAAATATTTTTCCGAAAAAACTTGGGCCAAAAAACAGGTGGCAACCCACATTTAGGACGGGATTCAGTGAGGAAACCCTATATATTTTATTAGAGAACATCAATGTCTATCATTTGGCATACATTTCAAGCTACGGTCTTAAACCATAAACTTTTTTCCAAAAAAAGTTTGCCCAATAAACAGGTGGCAACCCTCATTTGGGACGGGATTCGACAAGATTACTCGAAATATTTTTTTTAAGGTTCATCGAGATCTATCATTTGTCATGCATATCGAGCTAAAATCTTGAACCATAAAAATTTTTCTGAAAAATCTTGGCCCAAAAAACAGGTCGTAACCCATGTTTGGGACGGGATTCGGCAAAGCAACCGTATTTAGGCTCTTCAAGCTCTATCATTTGATATACTTTTTAAGCTGGAATCTTAAACCATTAACTTTTTTCTAAAAACTGTTAGCCCAAAAAACGGGTGACAACCCATATTTAGGACAGGCTTTGGCAAGGCAACCCTATATATTGTGTTTAAGCTCATCGAGCTCTATCATTTGACATACATTTCAAGCTGTAATCTTATACACTCGACTTTTCTACAGCCGGCTCTCCGCCTAATAGAAGAGATGTCGGTCTATAAATTCCTTTATCTTTTTTGTTACCTTTTTTAAAAAGAGGTATTACATTGGCGCATTTAAGTTCTTCAAGAAAGATGCCTGAAATTACGCTTGGGTTAAAGATGTGTTTTAGGACATCGACTATATTAAAATGAATATTCTTCAACATATTGTTTGAGATACCATCTTTACCACTAGAGAAACTATTTATGTTGTTATAGCCTTTAAAATCTCTAAACCAGTAATAGGTTCAAAATAGAAACTATTTGTGGTAGAAATATTTTCCACAAGCCCAAGATCAGTACAGCATGAACATGTTGGAGATAGTTGTGCAGGAAAAGTTGATTGCCTAATTGACGAAAAATATTCATTGAATATATTAGCTACCTCGGTCGGATCAGAGATATCACCTTCATCATTTGATAACGTAATTGAGATATCATTATTTTGAACTTTCTTTTGACTTATGCTATTAATTACCCTCCACTGTTCTTTTAAATTGCCCTGAGAATTTCTGACTTTATTTAGGTAATACTGATCGCGGCTGCCGCGAATTTCAGCATTAAGGCGCTTACAGATTTGACGATAACGCGTTTTCAAATTAGTGTTTTTAGGGTGTTTGTACGATTTAAGTCTCAATTTGTTTTTAAATTACTTTTGTTTAAGTGATAGACTAATCCAGGGTTTCAGCCTAATTTTAGAGGTTTTTCTTCTAAAAGTATACGTAGAACAGTCAACACATTCCTTTAAAGTATTTGAAAATAAACAAAACGCATTAGATACATTTACTTCTTCAAAAACATGGCTCCAGTCACATGTTCTGAGCTTAATATTTAACTGATTATAGTTAATTTTAATAATATTGGTTTGCCTAGTTTGTGCTGATTTTTTATTATTAAAATTTTTGAATAAAACTCCCGTCATGCAGTGGTCAGTTACTTCAAGGTCAAACAAAATACCTGCACAGATACTCCGAGAGACATTTGAAAAACGACCCAAGACGTGATCAAGACACGTTTCAGAAGCAAGTCTTGTTACTTCGTTAATTACACAATATAACCCATTTTCTGCAAGAAGAACATTATATGAGCTAATTTCATTGCCAATACTTAAAATGTCCAAATAAAAATCACCTAAAATTACTAAATTCCCCGCAGTTTGATTATTAAGAAAGATTGTGAGTTCATCAAAAAACGTTTGTGCAGTCTGTGTATGCATTCTATAAACACACACAAAAACAAAATTTTTATTGCAAATACGGCATGGAACCCTTATCAAATCTGCACTAGTTAAATTTAAATCTCTCCGCATTCAGTTTGGTTATTGACAAAAACACCTACACCACCAGCTGAATAAGTGTCATTCGTATTAGCATAAAAAGTATAGTTCGGTAAACTATATTCAGCGGTCTCAAAGGAGTAAATCCAAATTTCGGATACAAATATTAAGTCTGGTAAACTTTGAAAAACGCTAAGGTTTGAAGTCAACACGTCAAAATTTTGACGCATACTTCGGATATTTTGATGCACAACTAAAAAAGATTTATTACTTGAAACAGGCATAGAATTCAATTCAGAAATATTTCTAATAGTTGAAAATGGGAGATCATCAGATCAGCATTAATATTATTAATTATCATGTTGTAGTAGAAAAAACAACAAATTATTTAATTATTCTCTTAATGCATTTAGATCTGAGCTTGATCTAATAACAAAGACTTCACCATTCTCAACTTTTCTTATAAATATATTTGAATTATATATATATATATATATTCTTATATCTATCTATTCTCTATTTTTAACTTTTTTGCCGACATAAACAATTCTCTGTTGTATTTGGTGAGACGCTCATTAATATAAATATTTTTTTTTTTGTCATCCCCAAATATTGAAGCATTTAACTTATCTTTGCAATTCTTTTTGCTTGACATTATTTTTCTCTTAATTTCTACTGAAGCACGTTTAACAATGACAATGTTACCATAAGTAGAGTCTGATTTTTTTATACGCTTGACGGAGGATTTCTGAATATCAGCCGCTGAGAGCTGCCCTCTCTTAAAACTCTCTCTACGCACTCCTCTGCATTTTTCTCACACAATTTTGGCACACCTACGATTTCTAGATCAGATTCCAGTAGCTTTTGCTCTCTCCAGTTTAGTTTGTTTTCAAGTTTATTAACCTGTAGTTGTAATTTTATGTTTTCTTCCTTCAGTTCTTGTATTTCTGCAAGACACGCACTGTTCACTTTTTTTAAATTAATGATCTCTTCGTAAAGAAGTTGCATTGTGATCGGCTGTTCGCTTAGTGCGGTTTGATCTAACGCCGAATTCTCGTTTCTTTGAGGTTGTTGTTGGTTAGCTGAATTTCCACTTGTTGTTGGAAGCTTCTGTTTGTCTGCAGTTGAGTTATTTTTAACTTCACGTTGTTGTTGTACTTTTTTATTGTCTCTTTGTTTATGCGTTATTTTTTGTAGATTTTGGCGCGAATCGTCTTTCTGTTGCACTTTAGACACTGTGCCCGTTTTATTTGGCAATGTTAATTGTTGTTGCTGCAGTGATTTTCGCCTAAGAGCATTGCATTTATTACATCTGAATTTCAAATTTTCGGAATTCATAAATGCAATATCTTTTTCATTTACATTTGCACCAGTATAATGATAATAACTGTCACAATCACCGCACAATATTTTATGTAAATTACTGCGCTCAATTTTTTGCCGGCAAGTTCCACAATTCATGTTAAGTTTCATTTAATTTCAACCGGAGCTAAAATAAAAGCGTACGCACCCCACGACACTCGACACTCATTTTCGAAAATAATGATTGCAAAATCTTTAATAGAAAAAATCATTTGATTGGAAGTGCAAGTATCGTGATTTGCTTGATCTCGTTCACACCGATGTGATAGGTCCGATAAATGTTGATTGCTTTTGGGGTGCGCGGTTTTTATTGACAATTCATGATGACTTTTCCCGTAAAGTGTTCACGATACCTTTAAAACACAAATCGGCGGTATTTAATGAATTTAAAAAATTTAAAACATTGGTTGGAAACCAATGCTGTCGAAAAATTACAGTTTTACGGTCTGACAACGCAACTGAATATATAAATAGTAATTTTAAAACTTATTTTGAAAAATACGGAATCGTTCATAAAAAAACTTGTCCACATCAGAGAACTGCAGTGAGCCACTCATCATTTTGGCATTCATGAATCTGTTGAACCTTTCAGCTGATTCACACAGATTCACGCTCACAGAAAATTTTGTGAGACTGAATGGTATTCAGTCTCATGGCGAAGTCTGTGAATGCGAGTGTGATTCACAATCACTTCTAGTGAATGCCGTTTCATTTCGTTTCCTTTCGTATGAATATATGAGTGTTGCGTGAGCTACTCATGAAACACGATTGTATAAAAAATTTGTGTATGTTTTTTTAAGATGTGGGGAAAGGTCGAAATGGACTTTGGACATCACTTAGGGTGGCTCCGGACTCTGGAAAGACCCTCTTCGACCCATTTTATGAAATTTTTTTTTTGCTTCAATCGATAGGGAAATATCAAAATTTGACCCATTTTCGTAAATTTATTTTTTTGCTCCAATCGAAGGGGAAAGGTCGAAAATGGACTTTGAACATCACATGGAGTTCCTTCGGACCCTGGAAAGAACCGTTTTTGACCCATTTTTGGAAAATTTTTTTTGCTCCAATCGATGGGGAAAGGTCGAAAATGGATTTTGAACATCACTTGGAGTTCCTTCGGACCCTGGAAAGAACCGTTTTTGACCCATTTTCGGAAAATTTTTTTTGCTCCAATCGATGGGGAAAGGTCGAAAATGGATTTTGAACATCACTTGGAGTTCCTTCGGACCCTGGAAAGGACCGTTCTCGATTCAGTTTTAAAATAATGACTGATCCTTATTAATCATTACTATGCATGTTATAGGGCTTTCAGACGTTCAGATTTTTCATCTGACCTGTCAAAGTCGGAACGTATGAGGGCAAGTAGTATGAAAAAACAGAAGTCGGATGGACGGACGGATGAAAATCAAAATTTGTATGTAGTTCGATTTTTCACAAGTTAAGCGAAAAATCTGAGCGTGTGAGGGGAATTCATGCTTGCATTCAGTCCTCATTCGCATTTTGCCTGTTGAGAAGCAAACATCATAGCAATTACATTTGAAAACGGCGGCAGTGATTTTGATGCGACTTCAGGATTTGGTGCACATATAAGCTAAATTAAAGTTGCCCAAGTATTAGGAAGCGATAAAATATTTAGAGATTTTTTTTGTTGATATTATGAAATTCATTTTTAAAACAAAATCAGCGTTATTTTAAAGCTATTATACCTAAAAAGCAATCGGCTCTAACTATCAGCATTAAGAAAAAATAGCAAGGGCACATACACTCACGGTCAAAAAAACGCCGATTTGAATTTTGCAAGAAGTTTTAAATTTTGATGCGTAAAATAATATCTACTCTTGTTTAACTGTTTTAAGTTTGTTAGATACTGTTACTAAGGACAAGTTTCGAGGATTTTCATAACTGGCCACCTAGCAATAATAAATTCTAGGAACCTTTTCCAAATAAACACATAATTGCTAGTTTTATAATTAGAAATTACAACTTATTTATATGCAAAAATACATTGTTTTTTGTAGTTTTTTTTTACGCATTTTTAATTTCTCACATATTCTTTAATTATTTATTATTTATTTATTTCAAATAATACGGTAAAATTGATTTTAATACTGCGTAGGACCTATTTTTGCCATGATGACGCTTTCCATTCGAAAAGGTATGCTCTCATAGAGTTTTCGTATTAATTCCATTAAAATATCGTTGTATCAAGTGGATTGAATTATTTCCTTTAACTCTGGAATATTATTAGGGTTTTATTGGCGCACTTTGCATTTTAAAATTGACCAAACATTCACAATGGGATTGAGGTTGGGACCGTTACCGAGCCATGGACTGACTCAGTTCCCAAAAAGTCCTTATATTCCTTTACCTATGCAAAACTAAATAGTTCATTATTGTAAATCTATCAAAAAAAATGTAAAAAATTATTATTGTGAGTGGGACACTTACCGATTTCGAGCGATGACAAGGTGCAGAATCGTCTTGAAATATGACTTTTGCTTTGGTCAAATGGGGACAATAACAAGATGTGGGGTGAACTCCGCAGCTTATATTGATATCGTAAAAAACGGCGTTTTACTTAGCATCGACCGACTAAGCGAGCACGCAGCAAAAGTCATGTTGAGCAAAGGCAGCAGTAACTGTAGCTTATTTGCTAAATAGAATGCCCACCAGACATAACGCCTGCAGTCCTGAAGAAATTTGGATAAATAAGATGCCAGACATAAAGCACATACGTGTTTTTGGTTGCAAGGCGCTGGCTCATGTCCCAAAAGTGAAGCGACTGAAGCTTGACGTAAAATCGATTGAGTGTATTTTTGTCGGATATAGTTTTGATTCCAAAGGGTATAGACTTTTCAATCCTGTGACAAATAAAATAATTACAAGCCGTGATGTAGTTTTGAAGGAAACCGAAAGCATGGTAATTGAAATCATCAAATCACTAAATTGAAACTTTTCTAATTCCGCAGCTGTTAATATCTGGGGTGATGATGAAAATCTTGATATTGCCGATTCAAGGGGGGAGCAGATGGTCAATTGTCAGCAGTTTCTTCGGAAAAAATGGGTGCAGAAAATGCTGGTGCAGAAAATGCTGATACAGAAAATGCTGATACAGAAAATGTTGGTGCAGATGTTACTGGTGCTGAGTCTGATCCTGAACCGACAAACGTTACAGACTATGGCGACAGCACATACGAGCCAACGGAAGACTTTTTAATAAACGATAGCCCTGTGCGTAGATCTGAGCATATAGCCAAAAAATCAAGCTACAATTTTGGTGCTGTAGAATTTGTGTCCAGCGATCGATCCAGTGAAGAAGCTTTTTCGTCCCAGAATGCTCATTTGTGAGCAAAGAAAAGTGGACCTTAACAAGGTTACCAGCTGGGAAGAAAGCCATAAATTGAAAATGGGTTTTTAAGACCGAAGTTGATGCGTCTGGAGCTCCTCTTCGTAGAAAAGCTAGGCTTGTGGCAAAAGGTTTTTGTCAACGTTTGCACCTGTTGTTAGATATACGTCTATTCGATTATTACTTGCTTTATCAGCGAAATTAAATTTATTTATACATCAGATGGATACCGTAACAGCATTTTTCAAGGCTAACTTACATAAAGAAATATTTATATGGCGCAACCGATTGGTTTTGATGACAGTTAGGGCTCAGTTTGTAAACTGAAGAAATCGCTTTATGGCCTGAAGCAGTCGAGTCGTCTATGGAATGCTGAGCTCAATAGCAGTTAACTTTGGACTCAAACGTTGTGAAGTCGACCAATGTATTTATCATCGTCAAACTGAGGGTAAGATAAAAAAACAACGACGCGGATAAGTGCAAGATTTTGGCGTTTCGAGGCGATATATTACCGATATGGAAAATTTCTGATAGAGTAGGCTTCAGTAAGTCCTCAATAACCGACTTTTTGAAAAAGTATTCTAAAATTGGGTCGACAAGTCGAAAGGAAAGGTCAGAGGCGCGACAAGAGACTACTGAAGCTGATAATTGACTTTTAAAAAAGATTAGTCTTAAAAATCGATTCAAAACGGCTGTAGAAATTAAAAAAGAGTTTGTTGAATGTGGAGTAATAAGAGTTTCTCCAATGACTGGGTGACGAAGGCTCCATGATGCTGGTTTATCTACACATCATCTAACTAAAAAGCCTTTTTGACCAATCAAATGCGTCGGAAACGTTTGGATTGGGCCGACCAGCACAAAATAAGGACTGTGTTCGATTGGCAGCATGTGATCTTCTCAGATGAATCAAAGTTCAACATATCCGGCTCCGATAGAATGCTGGACGTGCGCCAAAGAACTGGAGAGCGTTATAGCGACGAGTGCAACAAAAAAACATTTAGGCCACCAATTAGTAGAATGGGCTGGGGATGCTTTTCTTATTACCAAGTTGCACAACTGGCCTTGATTGAAGGAACTGTCTAAGCAGCCGACTATAAAAACATCCTGATAGAAAACTGGGAACCTTCTATTGAAGAGCATTTTTCGAGTGTGGACAACGTGTTTTTTCGAGATGATTCTGTGCCTTTTCATCGAGCTCAATTGATAAGCACTAGTGTTTTGTAAATCCTTATTTTGTACTTAATAATAGCCCACAACTTTCATCCTTTTTTTCTTCTTCTTTTACAGGTAAAGAATTACTTGAATGAACTTGGCATTTCAACTTTATCGTGGCCAGGCAATAGTCCCGATCTGAACCCCATTGAGAACCTTTAGCACATAATTAAGATGGATAGCAAGCCACAAGCGCACTAATTTACGCGAGTTAGAATAATTCAAAATAATTGGTACGAAGGTATTTCGCAAGATCTTTGAAAAATTTAATCTCTTCCATGCCGCAGCGAGTTATGGCGGTCATAAAAGCGAAGGGAGGAACTACAAAATATTGATACCTGTTTTTTTTTAATCCTAAATGTTAGTTCTTAAAATACCTGCCCTAAATATTTTAGAATTAGTTCCTTAAAAATAAAATTTTACAACATTTTACCAAAAACTTTTTTTATCGATAAAAGACATATTTCACTTTTTTTGCTAAAAATAGATGTTTATGGTGTGGTTTTTTGTCCAACAGCAAAATATTTTCAATAAAAATTATTTGCTTCTCTGATCCTTGCATCAGTTTTTTGAATCGATAAAAAATTTAGATCCTAAAGGATTTTATTAAATTTTTTTTGTTTGTACGGATTTCACTGTTCGCCACACTGTATGCAAAGTGTGCCGTATATGGAAGCTGTTGGCTGTTTACTGTTTGCCGCACAAATAACTAGGCCTGATATTTGCTATGCTGTTAACTTACTGAGCAGATTTAGAACAAGTCCAGGGAAGGCGCATTGGACTGCAGTGAAACGCATGAGATATTTGCAAGGAACATTAGACAAGGATCTTGTATACACGAGAGAATCCGGAGACATTGATTCAAGACGATCAAAATCTGGATATGTATTTATATATCAAGGGGCCGCAATTTCCTGGGCAACAAGACAACAGCGTACGGTGGCTCTTTCTTCTACTGAAGCCGAATTTATGTCCATCGTTGCAGCTATTCAAGAATCAATTTGGCTTAAAAGGTTAAGTACAGAATTAGTTGATTGATTCTTCGAAATCAATGATTCTCAATTGCGACAGTAAGAGTGCTATTCATATTGCAACAAATAACTCATATTCATCAAGGACTAAACACGTCGACATCAAAGCAAAATTCATTCGTAAAGCACTGGAAAATTATGAAATCAAACTACTATATGTAGCAACCGATGAGATGTTAGCCGATGTCTTAACAAAAGGTGTAGTGGCTGTAAAACAATATAAGTTTATGAAAGAGTTTGGTATAAACTAATATTCAATTTATTCCTCATATCTTAAAGATTGTTTTACTTACTATTCCACTATGATGCAAATGCACACCACACAGTACAGATGACAATGAACGAGGTGAGCTACTTTTTGATTATATTTTAAATACTAACCTCCTCATCTGCAACAAAGGTTGTGAACCAACCTTTATAATAAAGAATAGGGAAGAAGTCCTACCCTTAACACTGGTCTCGGACTTCGCTTTTGATTTCATTGTTGACTGGAGAATCTCAACTGAGCACTCTTTTTCAGATCATCGATGTATGGCATTTGCTCTCACTGTTAGCTCCCCAGATCTTATTGTTCAGCGGAACGTTAAAAGGATAAGCTGGGGTTTATATCATATAATAGGAAACTTTCGACAAATTTGACTATCTTAACCCCCGTAGAGCCGTCAACTGTCCACGAGATTAACATACTGGTTCAAAAATTAACGGGTGGGTTAAATAAATCTCTGGAGACATCTTGTCCAGAGGAGAGAAAAAACTCCCCTGGTGGCCGACAGATATTCAAGTCCTTAGACTTAGTAGCGGAACCTTATTTAACAAAGCCAAAAAATCATGTTTAGAAAACGACTGGAACGAATATAAATCTAGTCTTAAAATATACAAGAGTTCGTTGAGAAAGGCTAACGTAACTCGTGGCGTAACTTCTGTGGGAACATATAAGAGACTTCAGAAGCATCTAGACTGAGGAATATTCTACCTACCTCACCCAATACGCTAGGTCTCTTAAAAAAGTCTGATGGCTCCTGGACAACATCTAGCAAAGAGGCCTTAGACCTCTTACTAGACACACACTTCCCTGGTAACTCCCCGCATGAACCAGAGGATTTAATTGTTCAAAACCAGATGTCTTCAAATATTCTTAAAGACATTTTTTCGGAAACCAAAATTCGATGGGCGATAAGTAGCTTCAAACCCTACAAATCACCAGGACTTGATGGTGTAACACCAGTTGAACTGCAACGATCTATTCGTTTAACTGTAGGCAACCATGGTTGGTAGCTATTTTCAAAGGGTGTCTTTACCTTTCCTACATTCCCCTAGCTTGGAGGATGACCAAAGTCATCAGCATTCCAAAGGCCGGTAAGAGCTCTTAAAAAAATCCAAAGGATTTTAGGCTAATAAGTCTTTCCTCCTTTCTTTTAAAAACATTGGAAAGACTCATAAAAATCTATATTCGAAGCAGTATCAAACTGTTGTCTAATTCTCAGCATGCTTACACGAAAGGCAGATCTATAGAAACTGCACTCTAAACTTTAGTGGGAAGTATTGAGAAAACCTTTGCATATAAGGAATTCGCCCTAACGGCGTTCCTAGACATTGAAGGAGCATTTAATAATGTTATCCCAAATTTGATGATATCAGAAGTTCAGAACCTGGGCATTAACAGTTCCCTAGTTGATCTGATTAAAAAGCTACTGACAGACAGAAGCATTACTTCAAACCTTGGTAAATCCAAGGCAAATAGGTCCGTTTGCAGAGGAACGCCGCAGGGGGGTGTACTATCTCCTCCACTGTGGAGCCTGGCAGTTAACAAGATGCTCATGTCACTAAAAGAGCACCGCTGTAGAGCTGTTGCCTATGCAGATGCTGTAGCATCAATTGCATGTGGCAAATTCCCAAACACACTGTCTGAAATTCTTTAGGATGCCTTAAACATACTCGTCTCATGGGCAGATGAGGCTGGTTTAGGTGTAAATCCGAAGAAAACAGAACTAGTACTCTTTCCTAGGAATCACAAACTTCCAATTTTAGAACCACTTTCGATAAATAGCACTAGAATTGCGTTTAAATATAGTGCAAGGTGTCTTGGTCTGGTATAGGATAGGAAATTAAGTTGGTTATTCGACCGATTCTATTATACGGCATTGTGGCGTGGTGGCCTGTCTTAGACAAGTTCACCTATTACAAACGATTACAAAGGGTTCAAAGGGTAGCTTCCATGTGTATCAGTGGTGCTCTGCGGACTACACCGACTGACGCCTTGGATGTCCTCTTTAATCTCGTTCCTCTTGACCTGCTAGGTAAACGAATGACAGCTTGTGCTGCCATTAGACTCAGGGAAACTGGTCCGAGGGTAGAACAGGACACTCCACTATCCTTCATAGTCTGAGTTCTGTAACCTCTAATCTGGACTATATTGTTCCAGTAATCTCATTCAATAGGGATTATGTAACTCACATTCCATCTAGGGATGACTGGAAGGGAGGACTCTCAGGGAGAAGGGGCCATATTAATTTCTACGCAGATGGTTCCAAGCTAAAAAATCAGGTGGGTTATGGTATTTACTCTAAGTAACTGACATTTATTCAGATAGTCAGGCAGCTATCAAATCTCTAGAATCAGTCTTCCTAAACTCACAAGTGGCCCAACAATGCCGCTCGTCTCTAAATGGGCTCAGCATTTTAATATTCACCTCATCTAGGTGCCAGGGCATAAGAACATTGACGGTAATTGCAAAGCTGATGAACTTGCTAGGCAAGGGACTACTGCACAAATTCCTCAGGACAGGGAAGCTGTTGGCATGCCACTTGCTACCTGTAAGTTACTGCTTAAAAAGAAATGGTAAAAAATGCAAACAATAGATGGACTCAAGGGTCAACTCTCAATATAACTAGGCAGATCTGGCCGAAATGAGATGCTAAGCGTTCGTCAGAGCTAATTTCTCTCACTAGACATAATGTCTCGTCAGTTGTTGCAGTAACAACTGGACACTGCCTTATCGGCAGACATGCGGAGAGATTAGGTGTTAGGTCTTTTGACTTCTGCAGAAGTTGTGGAGATGTGGAGGAGGTAGAATACATAAAACGTCTTCTCTACTCCTGCCCCGCACTTGCTAGAAAACGCCACAAAACACTTGGTATTTATTTGATGACTTGGATGACCTAAAACATGTTGGTTATTACGAAATAACGATAAAACAAAAGTGTGCAGAATGCAAGCACGATTTGCGGAAAGTAATTCAGAATGTTGCTTTGAAAATAGTACCGTAGAGTGGCTTGGCAACGATGAAAAAAAAATTTACATTTCGATTTTGTAAAAAAAAATTTCCCGATCTCAAATGTCTTTTAGCACGCCTTAAACTCTCATGTCATTTTTCTCTCATATTAATACAAATCCACAATAAAGTTTCAAGCGTAAAACATCTGGGGTTTTTGAGAAAATCAGCATTGATTTTTTTTTTATAAAAAGCGCTATAACTCAGCCAATTTGCAACAATTTTCAAAATTTCTTAAAGATTCTGACAGAGAATCAGGAGTTCTATTAGAATCAAAAGACAAAAATTAATTATTTTGATTTGGATGAAAATGCAACTATTTTGAAAAAATGTTCCGGGGGTTTTTCAAGTTTTGACACTAAAACTTTAAATGGGCATAACTTCGTAAAAAAAGTTTTTTAATCAAATCGGGGGAATATGTGTCCCTTATATCCTCTGAAAAACAACATACAGTCCGCGACAAAACGATAGCACAACTAGTTTTTCGGTGTTTTAAAGGATTTACAACAATTATTAAAAATTAATTTTCATTGAATATATTCTTAAAGCTAAGGAAATAAATAACTTGTAAAGAATTTGTTAAAAAAATTAATTCATTTTTGAATTAAACCAAAAACCTTAATTTTAAGGTGCGGCAAAACGATAGCACAAAATGTTTGTAACTTAAATTCGTTTTTACTGTTTTGTATGGGTATGTGGTAAAACGGAAAAACTTTTTCTCTATTTTTGCTGAATGAATCCTGCATTATCCTGCTGAAATATCATGGTATCACTGGTTTATTGCTGCCTACGTAGAACTACCTCATTTCCAATTAAGTTTAAGTAGTCCACGATACAGAAGTGACAGGGCCCAAGGAGCCCTTAAAAGTGGCCCGCCAGTGTAGTAATAAAACTGTCTCCGCATCAGAAATTTTTATTATGCACCTTTCAATCTGTTTACTCTTTCTCTTTTCACCCTTTAACGGCACGCGCGGAAGCAAGACGAAGACAAACGCATGCTTACTGTGTAATTACAAAAAAGCAATGGTGAAAGAATATAATTTCACGCTTACAACGTTACTTTGGCCTCCGGCATGATACTTTTTAATTTTTGTGGCCCCTCATCGAAAATAGTTTGATCTTAACCTTCAAAAAAATTTTTTAAAATGCCTTAAGTATACGGGTGCTAGACCACCGGGTGGCCTTAAGTTCAGTAGGGAGATTTCTTCAAGGTAGGGGTGCAGGTAAGGGGTATTTTTTGCCCCTCAGAATAAAAGATATAAATTCGAATACTTTTCAACAGAAGAAACGGTTTTTCTCCAATAGCTTGTAAACTATAAAATTTTTAGCAATCAGCATTGTCATGTTAATGGAAATTAATACCCATTTTGAAGAACGATAGCAGATTTTATTTTCATATTCACAAATTTTTATTGTCTTAACTTAAAAAACATCTGTACCAAATTTCAGAAGTCCAGCTTTATTATTACTATTTATGGCCACTGTTTTTGGTTTTCTCCAATAACTTGAAACTATAAAACAAATCGCACAATTTTTAACATTTTTAAAATGGGCATTGCCAGGTTAATGACAATTGAAACACGTTTTAAAGAAAATGCTCATAGATAGCGACTAGGCGACTAAATCACAATTAATACAACAATAAACGTACCTTTATAAGTTCATTTGGTGATTGTGCATGTGTTATAAGAATATTTATGGTGTCCTCCATCTTAACAAATGATGAATCTGCTCGTATTAATTTAAGAAACTGCTCAATTGTGGTTTCACACCTAAAATTGAAGTGTAATTATGTTTTCAATATAGTAACCTTAAAATAGCTTTAAGTTTTATATTATATTTATATTAGATGTTCGTGGGGTTTAAATAAGGTTTAGAGACATGAATCTGCAATCGCTACATGAGGACTTCCTTTTGATTGCCTGTCTTTCATACTTTTATTTTATTTACTTCTAAAAAAATTATATTTTTTATTTTTTATTTATTCATTCTCATTTCTCCATATATACATATGTATACAGTTGCTATCTATATATATCTTTCAAATAATTGGATGAAAGGGAGAAAAGGTAGCAGCAAATTTAGTACCAAGGTACTGTTTAATTTATGTCAGGAAAGTTGGCCCAGCCATTTTTGAAATTTAAAAAAATTAAAGTTGTGCTAGATTGTACTGCGTTGTGCCGCAAATTTCAAAAAAAAATTTCCAATAACAAAAATTTTATGAGCAAAACAAATTTTCGGATGCAATTTGGCCCAACCATTATTGATTTCAGGAAAGTCTCCCAACCTATTCCAAAATTCATACAAATGAATGTTGTGCCGAATTGTACTAGAGTTGTGCTATGTTGTGCCGTAAATTTAAAAAAAAAATCTCCAAAGCTAAATTTTTTTCTTTGGAAAAGTACCCATTTCAAAGGAAAATTGGCCCAGCCATTTCGGAATCTTGAAAAAATTAAAATTGCACCAGATTGTGCTAGGGTTGTGCTGCATTGTGCCGTCGTTTTTTTTGTTTCGAGTTCTTTATTTGAATTTTTATAAGCTAAACAAATAAATAATTATTTATACCAACCATGTTAATTTTTAACTGGGGTTGCATGTTCGATTCGAGCCACATGTGGACATGCAACAAAGTTTTGCATGATGCTGTATGGATGCAGAAGGAAAGTTGGCCCAGCCATTTTGGAATTTTGAAAAAATTAAAATTGCACCAGATTGTGTTAGGATTGTGTTGCATTGTGCCGTAGTTTTTTTTTTTCAAATTTCTTATTTAAATTTTTATAAGCTAAACAAATTGTTAAGCCGCATGCTGCATGTTCGATTCGAGTCACATGTGGACATGCAACAAAGTTTTGCATGATGCTGTATGAACGCAGAAAGAAAAGTTCGAACAGTGTTACCGTTTATCAAAAATTATTTTTGCACAAAAAAACTTAAGCAAATCGCTTCGCAAACATTAAATTAATTGACTTAAAAATTTAGGAAAACTAACTGATAATTGTACCCGATGAATCAACGAAGCCACCATTTATCGACGTACATACGTAAATTATTTTTTTTTATATGGAACAACTTAAGTCGAAATTAGTGTAGATATGTGATATTTTACACGTATCTACGCCAGTGATGGCATTTGAGTTTTGTGAAAATGTACAGAATCAATGCTTTAAATATACTTTTTAGAGGCCGGAAGTACTTTTTTGTGTTGAACACCCAATTTTACTAAAATGTACATAATATTTCTAAAAAAAAGGTCCTCACTTTAGCCATCTCAAACACCCTAGAAAATGTTTGAGGTTATCTTACCCGTAAGGTCTTCGAAGGAGGAATACAGTACAAAACTAAGAATGAGCTTATTGAACGAATAAAAGCAGCAGGTACCGATTCCTCTCATGATTACTTAAAATCTCTATACGAGTCAATGAAATGCAGAATTTACAAAGTTATTGCGATTAACGGTAAAAGTATACATTTTTAAATAAATATTCAGATAAATCTATTATAATAAAATCGATTTTTTAATACAAATAATTTATTTTTGTTTCATTTATAGAGCAATTAAAAAGTGGTTTTATCCTGGTGAACCAAGAAAAAAAGACGAATTTTATACATGCTTATAAGCAATTAAAGAAAAGTACCGTTATAATGCATTGGGAATTGATTTTTAGTCTTTAAGTAGTGCATTACAAGTGCTTTTATATTTCTGAAAAGTTTGAGCATTTATTGTTTTTGCATTCACAATTTATTGAGATTTTTTGCATAAAATTTAGTTGGTTCTATCCTGATGAACCGCAGTGTAGCTGTGTCTGTCTGTGTGTCTGTCTGTCTGTTGAAATCACGTTTACGAGAACACTAAGAGAGCTAATTCAATGAAATTTGGCACACAGATCTCTCCTTCTTGCAAGCTACTAGCATATAAAAAGGGGCGAAATCGAGTCACAACCACGCCTACCACTCATACTCTATGTAAATATATCTTAGCCCATTTTGAAATAAGTTGCTGCGATTTTGATGAAACTTGGTGATTTGGTGAACATATGAACAAAATTAGATTGGGCTAGGTTTTGAATTTGCAAAGGCACTTAAAGAGGCGTGGCGCAGCCCTAACTTTTAACTTGTATAACTCCATAGCTCGTAAACTGTGCAAAATATTGTGATTAAATTTGGTACACGGATACAAATCATATATATCTTGAATTGTGTTTAAAGTGGGCGGAATTGGAAAAGTGGGCGTGGCACTTTTTAAAAATTAAAAATTTTGATTCCGTATAACTCAAAATTAGCACATACGATTTTCATGAAAATTTTATTGATGATACCACTGAAAGCAGTTATCAATACAAGCTAAGTCAGTATAGTGCAAAAAACTCGTAGAAGGGCGTGGCACAGCCCACAATATTTGAAAACGTTATAGTAAGAGAACTAAGTACGTAATCGTTATGAAATTTTACAACAAAATATTTTAGCTTAATCAGCAAAATTTTTCACTGATATTGCAAATAAAAAACTTCCATTGTCTAATCAGGGAAGCTCCTGGTTCAAACTCCGGCGACGACATAATTTTTTTTTATTTTTTAAATTTTTTAATTTAAAGGTATTTAAAAAACAAAAAGAAGTAGAGAACTGTATTTGTATAAATTTAAAATATCTTGAAAACTGCCTTTTATGCTAATAATAAAAAACGAGTCCGTTATTTTTTAATATAAAAGGCAGTTTTCAAGATATTTTCAATATACACACCTGCTCAAAATAATAGGTACACTTCTGAGTTTTTAGTTTAACCCTAGGATGTTCGGCTGGGCTTTTCGAGGCCCATTTTGACTTTAAGTGGTCGGCAAATTTTTTTCATAGCTCTGAGAGCCAAACGGTCTCTTGCCAACTACCGCTCATGGTTTCTGGACGTAACAAAACCAGAGATGGGTCGTTTACGCTGACTTCGCAGAAAAAACCTGTTCTGTTTATGTAGTAACATCATATGTGTACCTGCTGGGCCTCGCGAGGCCCAGCTCTTAAACGTATGGCAGATGTATGAAAGCTGTTACACCAAACATGTTACAACACATTATGGTGGATTTGTGAGCTATTATCCACTGAAAGTTGAGATCTACACCGAAAATTAGCTGGCGACGACCGAGATGTGGAGCAAGGAAAACGAGTTATCGTTAACACAAAAATTTTATTAAACTAGGCCTGCAATTTACTGAGATAATTTATTTATTTCATTGGACTTGGCTGAAGAATTGCATACATTGAGATTCGTGATTGTGGCCACTCTACAACAAACGGTTTGTACCGGAGTAATTTGGAATATCCCGAAATCATCCGTTGGAAGAGACATTACTTGGCTATTATAGTGAACAAGTTTCGTTGTGTTCTTATGTGCCAAAAAAGAACAATGCCGGTATTTTGCTGTCCACCGAGTATAAAACATCCAACGTCGACACCTACAAAAAGTAGCGGTATCAAATGTTGCATTACAACGAAGAGAAGCTGGTTTTGATACGATGGACCTGATGCTTAGCAGCTACTCTTGCAAGCGTGACCCAAACTGTTGACCACTTGCCATATTTTATAATATTTTGGATGTTACTGGCTTGGTATCATTTATTATCTACGAGGCGGTCGTACCATCATGCAAAACGGACAAACGTCGTGTGTTACTCACAATCTGACGTCACAATTGATGACCGCTCACATAGAAAATAGAACAATGATTTACAATGTTCACCGCCAGCCAATTACACAGGCCGACAAAAATAGAAAAAAGTCCAAAACCAGAGACCAGACATATCATATCCGAAGAACTTTGATGCGCTGAATCCAAATCTGAGCTCAGAATTTTTCCTATACGTCAGGTTTTCGAGATATTCTAACCTAAAAGTGCAAAAAACACTGTTTTTGGCTATATTTGAGGATATTTTACATCGCGAATAAAATTGTTTTTCCTAAATTAGTTTCGTCACCTGAAAGTATTAGTTTTACCCTTCAAAACCCATTTTAAATTTTGTCGATATCTCTTTTAATCACCGAAATATCATAAATTTAAATTTCCTATGCATCCTGCCATACTAGAATTAATGTAGATCTGTATGTAGGCCTATGTAATAAATTGTATGTAATATGTATATATACACGTAGCTAGAGCCATGCACAACACCTATATCTAATGGCAGCCACCTGCGGCACACCAAACAACAACAACAACAACAACAAACGTGGGCCATGGCATATGGGCCTCGCGAGGCCCAGCAGGTTCACTTACCGCCTCACAAGTAGCCGAACATCCCAGGGTTAAACTCTATTACAAAAATATTTTGGAAATATAGAGGAAAAATCGTAGTGGTAACGTGAATAACACAATTTGGTAGCACGATCTTCAGTAAAACAAATCATGTAGTTCCCCTAAATTTTGAACGTTTCTACTTACTTTGTATAGTTTGAAAATTTGCCTGCTCAAAATAATAGGTACACCTGCAAGTTGGTTCAAATTTTTGTTCGACTTTTTTTTAATTTTGTTGAGCTTTCCTTAGAAGAGCGGTGAGTTTTCTTTAATAAAATCTTAATATACAGTGAATTTACAGCGAAAAATTTTAGTTGAGATGGGTCGTAAGTCAAATTGATCTGCTAAAGAAACACAGGCTGGCTTTAAACTTGAAAAAAGAACGAAAATCTCTTCGATGCAGCTTGCAGGTTACTGAATATATCTCAGAATTTTGTGAGAAAATTATTTAAAAATAAACCGCAAAAAGAAACTCGTGGTAGACCATCAAAAACCGCTCCAACAGATGACCTTCATATTGAAAGTATCGAAAATAAAGGCATATTTAAATCTTCAAAGACAATTTTAGCTGAAATCGGGAACGCAAACAATTCGACGACGTATACTAAAGGTAAACGTACCTGGGCGCATAGCTAAAAAAGTTCGTATGGAAAGAAAAATTGAGCATGAGGCTAAGTTTTGCAAGGGATCATGAAAACTGGTCATGACCTGAACTGCAGAAAAAGTGGCGTAACATCTTAAGGATAGATGAAACTAAGATTAATTTATTTGGAAATGATTCAGAAAAAAATGTGCGACGGCCTAAAAGCAAAGAGTTTCACGTCAGATTCACAAAAACAAAAACTTACACACGGAGGCGGAAGCACTATGGTATGGTAGTGTTTTCTTTAATTTGGGATATATCCTATATTCCGGACATCGAGTAAAATAACAGCAGCCGAATACAAAGGTATACTCGAAAACGCAATGTTGCCCTATTCTGAGGAAAACATGCCCTTCCTTTGGATCTATCAGCAAGATAACAACCCAAAACACACCTCTTGTGTTTGTGAAAAAATGTTTTGAGGACAATAAAATCAACGCGTTTAGCTGGCCGAGTCAGTCACAGGATTTAAAGCAGATAGAAAACCTGTGGGGGCCTCAAAGAAGAAAAAAAGGCAAAAAAAAATTTCACGAATATGGAGCGATTGTGGGAGTGTGTCCAAGAAATGTGGTATGAGATACCCAAAGAAACCTGCCAGGCTCTATTCAAAAGTATCCAAAGAAGTGTTGCGAAAGTTATCCAAAATAAAGGTAGATACACTAAATAATGAAAGTGTAAGCAAAAAATTTCATATCTTTAACATTTTCTTTTGTTTTACTGTATATCTTTCCTGTGTACCTATTATTTTGAGCAGGCAAATATTGTGCAAATAGTATTCATTGACCTCAACTTTCATACCTTATGGTAGTTCTTAAAGAATTTCTACTTTTTTTACATATATAAAGACTATGAAGATATCTGCATTTTTGTTTTCTAAAATATTTTGAATAAAAAGCTTTTCCGTTGAGTTGAATTTTGAGCTCTAAGGTGTACCTATTATTTTGGGCAGGTGTGTATATATAGTTCTCTACTTGTTTTTTTGTGTTCTAAATACTAAATTAAAAAATAAAAAAATTTTAAAAAATAAAAAATTATGTCGTCGGCGGGGTTTGAACCAGGAGCTTCCCTGATTAGACAATGGTTGTTACATGCGCAGTTTAACAATATCATTTTAGCATGTCTTCAAAATGATGTCGGTAGCTGAGTTTGGTAAGTGGCATGGCGAAGGACACAGGTTCAATTCTGTGATCGGAAGACAGGTAAAAAAAATTTAATTTCTCCTTTGAAGTTTTAAAAACGTATTACATTAATAGATTAACAATAAATAATAAGTACAAACAACAACAGCATTAGAGAAATATAGATGGAAAGTAAAAAATCAAAAAAGAAAAATGCTTTTTTGAAACCAACGAATTTATTATAAGCTTCAACAAAAACTTCAGGAAAATTAACAAATGTTTTTTTGAAATCAACTAATTTATTTTAAGTTTCAACAAATCATCTTTTGTTATTTCAGAGAAACTGTTTCTATGATTGAAAATCATACAAAACAATCGTTGAAATCGGACACGAAATTGTTTGATATCCTAGAATCTTTTTTTCTGTGTATAAACCTCATTCAACTTTATTCGACATTTTCTTAATTTTTTCGACTTATTCATCAGTTTTTCAGCATTTGCCATATATTTTCGACTTTTTCCATTTCATTCAACTTTTTTCAATGGTTTCCATATTTTTTAGACTTCTTCAGTTTTTTCAACTGTTTCAACACTTTTCAACCTTTTTACATTATTGTCGACTCATTAAACCTGTTCAACCTTTTCAACGTACTTATAACATTTATTAAAAAAGTACTTTCAATTCAGTGTAGGGTATGTGAGTTTCGGCCTGGCCGAAGATAACACCTTTACTAGTTTTTTTGTGACTGATAGTTTAGTTATGGCTAAGCATACCAACTATGAGTTTGAAAAATAAGTACATTTGCCTGAAATCAGAATAGTTGAAAATAAGTACAATTCCAAGCCATGGTGTTATTATATTGTGGGTGCAGTAAAGATAAAGATCAAATGGAATAAAGAAAAAAGACAACGACCAACTGTCAACGCAGTGTCTTTTAAAAAACAGATTTCCGCTTTCGGCCGAAATAACTACAAATTAAGTACGCTTTGAAAAATAAGTACAAACTAAGTTCGGGAAGCTGAAAATAAGTACAGTTGGTACAGGTTGGTACAATTAGTTATGGCTAATCGAAATAAGCGTCAGTCGTCAAAATCGTGGTGGGGCTGATTGTGAGGCCGACAAAAAAAAATGTTGCTCAACAACTCAGTAAGTAAGCCACAAGTAGAAAAATATATTAAAACCATCGTTGTAGAGGAGATGCAAACACATGGATGTCATGTCCGAAAAATTTCCTATGACATGATTTGATCCAATTGTCATAGTCTAATGTATATTTTAATCTAAAGTGTTAATAAAAAATTAAATGCATATTACACTAGTTTACAAATTTGGGCTTCATCTAGAGATCTGGTTCCTTATTAAAAATTTTCGATGTTCCATATTTTGGGACGTAGATTTTAAAAATGTCAAGCAGTTTTTTTTTCTTAAGAATCGTTTTCGAGACACGTTTTTAATTTATTTGCCCATACCTCCATCAATTTTTTTTTCGACTCAAATACAATGTACACCATTCTAAAGATATTTTTATACTTTTTTTAATAATATGTTGTTTGAGTGAATCAAATAAGATTTGATGGAGATACAAGCGATCAAAGTCCAAAAAAGCGACTTTTTTGGTCTTTTTTAAAAGTCACTAAGTTTCAATTACTCCGTTTGAATACGAAAAAATTAGTTTAATTTTTTTTAAAAAATTTTCGGCATTTAGCTTAAAATAATAAAAAACTTAAACTTTTTACAAAATTCGGGCTTCTATAGGCATTATAGTTAGCTTTTATTTAAAATAAAAAAAAAACAATTATTCATTTCCTACAAGATTTGCGTTCTCCAGCAATTTTTGAACCAAAACTCGATTCGGGACCTTTATGCAGCGGCGTGCAGTATTTTCAGAGGTACGCGGAAGAACTAATTTTTTTAGAATAGTCCGAATTTGGCTACAATTGGAAAAAAAAAGTTTTTTATAAGAAATTTGACGAGGAATACAGCGGTATTTTTTTTAATTTTGTATTATAACTATAAACTAACTTTAAACCATTTAATTGCTATGAAAATATTGATTTTTCATCAAATGTCAAAGGCAAAAATTTTACAGAAAGCTGATCTCTTTAGCTTTAAAACCATATAAAAAACCGTTAGAAAGAAAAAAATTTTCTTTTGAACAGTGTACAATTGATTTAGGTAAAATAAAATTGATAGAAATGTGTCGAAATAAATGAAAAAAGTCCAAAAAACGGGTTTTTTGTGGATATCTCGAAAACAATTCTTAAGAGAAAAATGGGTATCATTTTTGGAATTTACGCCCCAAAATACACAGAAAAAGAATAAAGAAACTAGATTATTTTTTGTGTAAACTAGTGCTATTTCTCTATGAGAAATAAGTTCTAAAGAGCTTAAAAGCCTAAAATGTATACGTTGTCAATTATTGTCGTTGACTATATTACATCTGAGTTATGGGGTTCTTTAATTTTTCAGACTTGAAAACTTATCTCATGGCAACAGAAAGGACCATAGCGCAGCTGGAAGAACTGTTAAAATTGGATGAATTCAAGGATGCAATTGACGCCGAGGGTAAAGTGTCTGCACCGAGTTCACAAATTTTCAAAAAAATATCAAAAGCATTGGGTAATGAGTCGTTGCTTTTACCAAAGTACATATACACAATCTTAAAATGCAATCGTTATAAGCTTCGTGAAAAGTTTATGCTTTATCATAGTATTCATGGTCCTACCGACGAGTCACTCCACAGAAGCTTGGATGATACTCTTGAAGAGAGAGTATTTAAAATAGATTTGACGGAAATTTGGGAAGATATTAAGTCGGAAGACGTTACTTATGAATCTAAAAACAGAGGCGAAAGGTCTATGAAAACTTTAAAACGTCATTCATGGACCAATTTTCTTTTTGAGAAAATTTACGAGGAAACTAAAATCCCGTGTCCGCTAACTTTTAAGCGGTCAACCGTTTCCCAGACTGATTATGCCATAAGAGTTTATGGATTTTGCCCAGAATGTAAGTGCCAGTTTGAAGGACAAATTGTTAACTGGCAATTGTCAAAAAATGATCTTGTGGAGATGGAATGCCAGATAAAAAATTTTGACACAGCTTTTTTACATAAAAAAAGAGTTTTGAAAGGATTCAAGCGAGTTGAGGTTGCAAAAGAGCTGGTTGAACTTAATATACTACCGTCAACGTGGAGACGAACAAAAGCAGCAGAAATTATGCAAGGAGACAAAGAACCACCACATTTATTTACAGGAAAAGTATTGAGCATTGCAAAACAAGAGCGAGAGAAATGCTTAATTGGAATTAAATCACAAAACGTTTCTGAGAGCCTTCAATTGTTGAAATATAGTGCAAAACACGAAGGAGCCATTAGGAGCATAGGATTGGATCCATTGTTCGTACATTATTGGACATCGGAGCAAATTGCCGTGTATGAAAAGTATCATGAGATTCTTTGTATTGACGCGACTGGATCGCTCGTAAAAAAAGTAAAATTGGCAAATGGTGAATTGTGTCCGCATATATATTTGTATCAGGCCGTCACAAAACTCGTCGACAAATATACACCCGTTTTTCAAATGATTTCCGCTATACAAAACACTAACAGCATTGCTTTCTGGCTTGGCTGCAGGAATTCTTACGCGTGGGCTCTACAAATCGAAGTAACTTTCCGATCCCACGAGAGATGATTACAGATTTTGATCGCGCTTTAATTGGAGGAGTGGTAAAAGCATTCGCAAAATTAAATACGCTATCTGATTATCTTTCTCTTTGTTTTGATTTGCTGTTAGGAAAAGAAAAAAAGAAAAACTGCCAAATTGCTTACTACGCTTAGATATTTGTCACTTCATGAATATGCTCGCAAAATGGAAATGCTGGAGTCGGACACCAAGTAGAGTCAAGCACTTTTATATGTGCAGTATGGCTGCATTGCGAAAGCAAAACACGCTTGAGGGAGTCGAGGCACACGCGGAAGCAATATTGACAATGGCGTTAAATAGCAACCAGGCAAATGGTAACTCCACGGATGAACCATAAATTTATTGACTAATTCAATTCGGGGCATTGAATATTTAGACGAAAAAACTGATCCTGAAGAATTTACTGAAGATTTTGACGATGACGATGATGGTATGGCTAATACAAATATATTTCAGTGGGTAGGAAACATCTTAAGTGCCTGCAATGAAAACATAATAAAAGAAGCTGAGTCAGAAGATGTGAATGACTTTTACTGTCCTGACGTGTCAAAAAACCTCAAAAGATTGCTGCCATATTTCCCTCTTTTTTCCGAAGTTATGCCAGTTATAATGGGTTACGGGTCAGTCGCGCCGTCATCAGCTGCAGTTGAATCAGAATTCAATGATTTAAAACACCGTGTTCTAAAAAATGTATCAAGACCCTTGACAGTAGATAAATTTTTAAGTCGGCACATTACGTCGTTTTCGGGAAAAATTAGATTAGCGATGACACCGCATTAGACTTACAAAGATACAAATGAAAATATTGTTAGAAAACAAAATTTTGAGAAAAAACAAAACCGAATGGCAGATGAAAAGAGCGATGAGTCCAATTTTGAAGAATTACAAGAGCTTCGCGCTGAACATAATTGGCGTAAAAAAAATAATCCAAAACGTATTCAAAATTTGAATTTTAAATTAGGTGTTTCATCATCTTTGTATGATTATATTGTGGATCCATCTTTATGGCCTGTTGATGTACGGGTAAAGGACTTTCAGTTTTTTCAGAAAGCCGCAAAGCAATTGGAGAAACTGTAGTGAAAACCAGGGTTTGACTTGCTGACTAAAAAATAGCAAAAGCAACGAAATTTTGCTTAACTGTGCTGCTATAGTAATTCCTTTTCACATTTTGAATTTTCTGCTTGCTGTGCATTTTTGAGAAGAACGAAGTTAAAGCAAGCCACGAAGTTAAGTTTTTGTTTTTACGCTTTGGCCTTAGATGTTGCTTGTTGGAAATTGCAAAGTCGAGCTAAGAATAGAAAAAAATGTCGAAGCGAACCCTGACTGTGCTTTCGCTATATGTTCAGCTCGGCAACTGAACTTCGGCTATTTGCAGTGCACAGTCAGTTGTATTGTGAAGTGGTTGTATGGAGTGTAAGTAAAGTTTACTTATAGACGGAGAGCCCGCTGTAGAAAAGTCAAGTGTATAAGATTACAGGATAAGATTTACGGGAAAGATATCAATTTTATTTTGCAAAACTACC
The DNA here is from genome assembly GCA_963662105.1 of Meiosimyza platycephala. Taxonomy (NCBI): domain Eukaryota; kingdom Metazoa; phylum Arthropoda; class Insecta; order Diptera; family Lauxaniidae; genus Meiosimyza; species Meiosimyza platycephala. The sequence goes on along the minus strand of OY759209.1, from coordinate 49,991,156 downwards.
CAATCAGTTTTGCCTTGCCAAAGCCTGTCCCGATGCCTGAATTTTAACCAATTTTGTTGTTTTAATTAAAACTGTAATATATTACAGCTGTATGTATGCCAAATGATAGAACTCGAAGAGGCCTAAATATAATATCTGGGGTTGCATTGTTGAATCATGTCCCAAACACCGGTTTTCACCGGTTTTTGGTCATTTTCCTTAATGAAGCTTAAATGTGTGTCAAAGGATAAAGATCAAAGAGCCTAATTAGAATATATAGAGTTGCCTTGTCAAATCCTGTCCCAAACATGGGTTGCTACTCATTTAAGAAAATTTGGCCCTAAAAACGGGTCTAAGCCTATGTTTAGTAGGGGAGGGGGGGGGGGCTAGTGTGGACAATATTGACATAATTATAAGATTGTATATGTAGATATTTATTTTTTGTAATGAAGTTATTTTTCGCGATTACTTATACCTCTTACCTTCATAATTGCATCAACAGTTACAATTTTTTATTTTCGTAAACGCATTTTTAAATTATTTTAAAAAGAGCTTACATTTGTCCACACTAGCCCCGTGTAAGGACCATTGATTTTACTAGGGGCTAATGTGGACACTAGGGTGTTTCACTTTTTTTTAAAGGTTCTCCAAATTCAAACCATAAACCGAAATTCAATTTATTATAAAAAAAACGTAATTCATGAATTTTTTCAGATTTTTTTGAGGTCATTTACCGCTCGCCAATCGCCATTTTAATAAAAAAAACTCGCATAACACATTTTTTCCTTCATGATTTTTTTCATGACTTCTAAACTAAATTTTTTCTTTTCTAAATATTAAAAAATAATAATATCTTTGGGTTAGGTATCGAAAAAAAGGTTTTTACCTATCTTCTAAGTGTGAAAATTGGAAGAAATGTACAAAAAATTGCCTAATATTTTTAAGTAAAAAAGCAAAAAAAGCAAAAATTAGGCAATGTTTTGTTCATTTCTTCCAATTTTCACACTTAGAAGATAGGTAAAAACTTTTTTTTCGATACCTAACCCAAAGATATTATTATTTTTTAATATTTAGACAAGAAAAAATTTAGTTTAGAAATCATGAAAAAAAATTATAAAGGAAAAGATGTATTATGCGAGTTTTTTTATTAAAATGGCAATTGGCGAGTGGTAAATGACTTCAAAAAAATCTGAAAAAATTCTTGAATTACTTATTTTTTTATAATAAATCGAATTTCGGTTTAAGGTTTGAATTTCAAGAACCTTTAAAAAAAATGAAACACCCTAGTGGACACCAATAAAAACTTGATAATTGAAACAGAAACTTAAAAAAAGAGGTCAAATATATATATATTTTTTTTGAAGAAAATAATGCAGTTCAATAAAAATTAAAAATTTACTTCTATCCCATGTTAAACTTGGAGAAATTCATGTCATATTTGATATTACTTGCAGATCGAGATGTTCCCAGCAACTTACGGTAAATTTTATTAAAAATAATTTCAATTATTTGATTAAACACTTGCTTAAGTTGTATTATGTATTTACACTTTAGCATAATAATAAGTAATTTCTGAGTATCACTGAAATTGAGAAAAAACAAAAAATTTACTTTTTGCTGCGCAAAACACGTCTGGTCTCGTTACCATGAAACGGTGAACTGTATACAAACGAATTTATTTTTGGCGATGGAGAGTGCAAAGGCCCACTTAAAAAAAGTTCAACGGAAAACATCGATTCAAAACGGCGCGAGATTTTGAAGTTGTCCACACTAGCCCCCAGTCCACACTAGCCCCCCTCTCCCCTACATGATTCGACAAAGCAACCCTATATATTCTGTTTAGGCTCTTCGAGCTTTATCATTTAGCACACATTTCAAGCTGTTATCTTCATTAATTAAAATTGACCCAAACAACCCATATATTATACTTTGGCCTCTTCGAGTTCTATCATTTGGCATACATTTCGAGCTGCAATATATTACAGTTTTAATTAAAATAACAAAATTGATTAAAGTTCGGCCATTTTCAGGCAAGGCAAAACTGGTTGGTTAGTTTTGCAAAATAAAATTGATATCTTTCCCGTAAATTTTATCCTGTAATCTTATACACTCGACTTTTCTACAGCGGGCTCTCCGCCTATAATATAAATGTATAGTGTTGTTACCATAAGCGAACATGTAACAAAAAATATGCTTTTCAAAAAAATTAAATTAAAAAGTTTTCACTTTATCTTCGGTGATCAAAACACGAAAATCCCCTAACACTGTTGAAGCAGAAGCTAAGATGCTTGTCAATCGTTTACTTTTGCTATTGTTTTAAGTTTGTTAGATACTGTTACTAAGGACAAGTTTCGAGGATTTTCATAACTGCCCACCTAGCAATAATAAATTCTAGGAACCTTTCCAAATAAACACATAATTGCTAGTTTTATAATCAGAAATTACAACTTATTTATATGGAAAAACACATTGTTTTTTGTAGTTTTTTTACGCATTTTTAATTTCTCACATATTCTTTAATTATTTTAAATAATACGGTAAAATTGATTTTGATACCGCGTAGGACCTATTTTTGCCTTGATGACGCTTTCCATTTGAAAAGGCATGCTCTCATAGAGTTTCCGTATTAATTCCATTAAAATATCGTTGTACCAAGTGGATTCAATTATTTCCTATAACTTTGGAATATTATTAGGGTTTTGTTGGCGCACTTTGCGTTTTAAAATGGCCCAAACATTCACAATGGGATTGAGGTTGGGGCTGTTACCGGATCATGGACTGACTCAATTCCCAAAAAGTCCTTATATTCCTTTACCTATGCAAAAATAAATAGTTCATTATTTATCAAAAAAAAATGTAAAAAATAATTATTGTGAGTGGGACACATACCGATTTCGAGCGATGACAAGTTGCAGAATAGTCTTGAAATATGACTTTTGCTTTGGTCAAATGGGGGCAATAACAAGATGTGGGGTGGGAGCGATTCTTCTTCCGGAAGGTTATGTGAATTCCGCAGCTTATATTGTTATCGTAAAAAACGGCGTTTTACCTAGCATCGACCGCCTAAGCGAGCACGTAGCAAAAGTCATATTTCAAAACGATTCTGCACCTTGTCATCGGTCGGAATCGGTAAGTGTCCCACTCACAATAATTATTTTTTACATTTTTTTTTGATAGATTTACAATAATGAACTATTTATTTTTGCATAGGTAAAGGAATATAAGGACTTTTTGGGAATTGAGTCAGTCCATGATCCGGTGACAGCCCCGACCTCAATCCCATTGTGAATGTTTGGGCCATTTTAAAACGCAAAGTGCGCCAACAAAACCCTAATATTCCAAAGTTATAGGAAATAATTGAATTCACTTGGTACATCGATATTTTAATGGAATTAATACGGAAACTCTACACCGAAAAAAAAGACCGTACTAAATTTGAAGAACTGCCTTCCTCCGATATAGTGTAAAAATTTTCCTTAATCTAAGTTATTTTTCCTCATATTGATGAAAATATCGTCTCATTTAGTAATTGAGTCCTTTGAAATGAGTTCATGTTTCATTAAAGCAAGTCAACGCTCTTCCTCAAATATAGAGTTTGTGGTTTTAGTAAAACTTTCCTTTGAAATAGTAAATTTTTCTTTGGGAAGAATTTTTGAGGAAAACTTGTTCCTCATTTGAATAAAAACTTCCTCAATCTAATGGAATGTTTTGTTTAAGGAAAATCGTACTCAGTTTTAGTTAGTTTCTTCAAAAAATTTACTATAACGTAGGAAAATTTTCCTTAATAAATGAGTGGCAACACTCGCTGCTTTTCTCGCTGAAGTATTCTGTTTTTGCCTATATATTTATAGTTCTCTTGTTTTTTAAATAAAAAAATTTAAAAAAAAAATTATGTCGTCGCCGTGATTTGAACCGAAGCTTTCCTGATCAGACAATGGTTGTTACATGCGCAGTTTAACAACATCATTTTAGTATGTCTTAAAAATGGCTGAGATGGGTAAGATGAGCATTTTTGAACAGTGACATGGCGCAGAACACAGGTTCAATTCTCTGATCGGGTGACAGATAAAAAAAATTTAAGTTCTTCTTTGAAGTTTTAAAAACGTATTACAATTAAAATAAGAAAGACTGACAATAAGTAACCAACAAATAAGAAAATAGAGGAAATAGAAAATTAACAAATTTTTTTTGATATCAACGAATTTATTTTAAGTAAATTTCTTTCATTTAAGGATACCTTCATCCTTAGAAAAAGTAAAATTTTCCTCAGTTTTATAACCTTGTCCTCACATTGAGTAAACTTTTCCTTATTTCAAAGCAGCAACATTTACTTGTACTAAGGAATCCAACTTACTTATTTTGAAAATAAAATAATTAAAAATGCGTAAAAAAAACTACAAAAAACAATGTATTTTTCCATATAAATAAGTTGTAATTTCTGATTATAAAACTAGCAATTATGTGTTTATTTGGAAAAGGTTCCTAGAATTTATTATTGTTAGATGGACAGTTTTGAAAATACTCAAAATTTGTCCCAAGTAACAGTATCTAACAAACTTAAAACCGTTAAGCAAAAGTAGATATTATTTTACGCATCAAAATATAAAACTTCTTGCAAAATTCATGTCTGCGTTTTTTTTGACCGTGAGTTTACGTAGCAACAGCCGAAGCAAACATTTTGAAATAAACGACTACTACTATAGCAACAGCGATCTCCTTTCGTACAAGAACTTCGGCTGCTGCTACAACTTATGCATGAAAACGAAGTTAAGCACAGCAGACAGTTGGGATTTTAAATTCGTTGCTACGACTGTTGCTACTGCTACATATTTTTTCATAGTCGCAGCTAAGCCAAAACAATAGCCTAAAAAATAGTTCAGCAATTTCAAACCCTGGTGAAAACTGCTTTTGATTTGAATAGTAATACTTTGAATAATGATGCTCTTAAAGTTTACTATCAAAATGTGTCTAGTATAACGACTAAATCTGGAAATATCTTTGCTGCTACCTCTCATGGTGAAATTGATGTTATAATTTGAACTGAAACCTGGTTAATAACTAACTTCCATAATGCGAAATTTTTTGATCCACATATATATGTGTATCGTAAGGATCGCGATGTGAATGCGTCTGGTTGTCATCGTGGTGGTGGTGTGTTAGTTTCTGTAAAACGCGAGTTTTTGTCTTCGAATGTGTCGCTTGCAAATACTAACGAGCTACTTGATCAACTATATGTAGTAGTTAGAGTTTCATCGGTCTCTCTCTACATAGTAGTGTGTTATTTGCCGCCAAATAGTTCCGTTGAATTATACAAAACGCATATTAACAACATCTCTACAATAGTTGCTGATTTTTCCATTGACGCAAATCAATTGATTATTGCTGGTGACTTCAATCTCTGTGGTGTTACTTGGTCGGATGTTCGTGGTGATCGTTATCTCACACCATCGAAAGTATCTAGTGCTACTGAAATGTATGTTGTAGATAAATTTTTAGATCTAGGTCTTATGCAAATCAATAACTGTATTAATTTACTTAAGAGGCTACTAGATTTAGTCTTTATAAGTAGTAATATCAATTGGAACATTTACGAATCCCCTTTTCCTTTATCAGCTATTAGTATGCACCATGTTCCATTATGCATCTCTATATCGTTTTATAAGTTTACTACTGTTAAATCTAATTTTGATGTATCTCACTTTAACTTTAAAGGATGTAATTTTCATTTGTTAAATAATGCTCTTAGTCTAATCGATTGGGAAAAAGAATTTTACCTTTTAGAAACTGAGCTTTGCTATAACATTTTTATGACGAGTTTACTAATTATGTTCCGAAAGCGAAAAAATATTGGCACAATCAAGGGTTGAAGAAATTAAAAAATCTTCGTTCTAAGTTCTTTAAAAAGTATATTAGTACTAATCAAAATTCTTACTTTTTAAAGTATAGGCATTATATGAGAGAATTCAATTTCTTGGATAAATACTTATACAAACAATATATTTTAAAATTTGAATCCAATATTTAATCTGACCCGAAATCTTTTTGGCGTTATGTAAAATCCAAAAGAGGCTGCTCAAACATACCAGCTTCAATGTTTTTGGGGGCAGAATCGGCTAATGATACTTTGTCCATTGCAAGTTTATTTGTTGATTTTTTTAAGTCTAATTTTGAACCACCTAGTAACTCTATTCCTATCATTTCTGAGAATGTGCAACCTGATTTTGGTAACTTGTCTCTACCACAGGATGATATTTGGAAGGGTATTAAAAATCTTAAGCCATATATACGTCCAGATGCTGATGGTTTTTGTGGGTTTTTCTTTAAAAATTGTGCAATAAATTTACTTTACCCTTTGATGGTAATTTTTAATAAATCTTTGTCGTCTGGTATATTCTTAGATTGTTGGAAAGTAGCGTACATTACACCTACGTACAAATCTGGCTGTAAAAATAACATTGCCAATAACAGACCCATATCCAAGCTTTCTTCAATTTCCAAACTTTTTGAATCGGTTTTTAAGGATAAATTATTCTTTGCTGTTAAAAGTATAGTTTCTCCTTATCAACATGGTTTTGTGAGTGGTCGTTCAACTATCTCTAACTTAGTACTATTTAGCGAATACTGTATATCGGCGTTTTTACAAAGATGTCAAGTGGATGTGATATATACTGACTTCTCTAAAGCTTTCGATAAGATATCACATGCCCTTTTAATTAAAAAATTTGAAGCTTTGGGTTTTCATTCCTGTTTCTTGAAATGGCTTAAGTCTTATTTACAGAATCGCCCATGTGTTGTAGTTTTTGATAACACCAAGTCCAATGTTTATTTTGCAATTTCTGGTGTTCCTCAAGGGAGCATTTTAGGGCCTTTGTTATTCATCATTTTTATAATTGATATAACATCTCTATTTGTGAATTGTAAATGCCTTCTGTACGCTGATGACTTGAAGCTCTTCCTACAAATTAGAAACGCGACTGATTCTACACTTCTACAGTGTGATTTAAATAAACTTCATCTTTGGTCTAATAATAATTTACTTCCTCTTAATTTAAACAAATGTGTTTATATGTCTTTTTCTAAGTTTAATATCTTTCTTTCAACCTCTTATAATATTGCAAGCATTCCACTTAAGTCTGTCCTTGAATTTAAGGATCTCGGTGTAGTATTTGATTCAAATTTTTCTTTTTGATCCCATTTGGACTTTATCATTCCAAAAGCATATGCTATGCTGGCTTTTATAAGGCGTAATAATGCTTCTTTCAGTGATCCATACACTCTAAAAGTTTTGTTTACCAGCCTTGTTAGAACAAGGTTAGAATATGCGTCAAATGTATGGTTTCCTTTTTATGAAATACATAAATTTAGGATTGAAAAGGTGCAGAAATCCTTTACCAAGTTTGCGTTGCGTTCTTTAAACTTTGGAAATGGTCTTCCTTCATATAATGCCCGATGCTTTTGATGGGTTTAAAAACCTTAGAAAGTAGAAGAAACATTTGTCTCTACTATTCTTACATGACATTGTGTCTAACTCAATTGATTGCCCTGATTTACTGGGTCTGGTTCATTTTAATGTTCTAGCAAGAGCTCTAAGGAATCAAATTCCTTTTCATCTGATAACTCATCGCACTAATTACGCTGAAAATGTACCTATTTTTAGAGCAATGAAATTATTTAATGAAGTTAGTGCTACGAATGTTATAGATTTCTCGGCTACAAAATATGTAGTTAAGTATATTTTAAGTAATTTTTTTATGAATTAATGTACATATATTATGTTTATTCTAGTCTGTAAGAATATTTATGTTCATAGACTTAATTAATTAAATAAATAAATATAAAAAAATAAATATGGTTTGTCAATGTGTCCAAATAATGAAACTTGTCCATTTTGTCATTTATTTTTATTAGCGGGCCTACACCATGCCAACAAAATTCATTACAGACCATAATGCTTTCACATCAGTATCTTCTGGGTGGACCTAGCATTGTACTCTTGCCATTTAGGTCAATGAACAAAGGTTCTACTACCTGATCTCATGCTATTGATATTCGTTTTGTCACTCCACAACACGTTTTTCCAAAAATGTTTACTTTTCTAGACGGTAAAACACCGGTGTGAAAGCATTTTGGTCTGTAATGAATTTTGTTGGCATGGTTTAGGCCCGCTTTTAAAAATAAAACACAAAATGGACAAGTTTCAATTTTTGGACACATTGACAAACCATATGGAACCATATGCACTCCATCCCATGCCAATTAAGTGGACATTTTTGCCATATAATGACACTAAACACTCCTCCAAAGAAGTAAATAATTGGTTTTGTGCCAATAATCTTAGACTTGATTTCCAAAGTACATCAGATGCACATAACACTATACTATACAAGGGTTGTCAACTATTTAACCAATTACCTAGAGACACCAAAGATGAACAGAATTTCAACAATTTTAAAATGAATTGCATTCAATTCATTAAAACAAGATTATAACTAAATTAAATTTCCCAAAGTAATTTCAAGACTGATAAAATTATATATATAAAATGTACATAATTAGAGAAAATAGAAACAACTTTTAATGTAAATTTAAAGTTTATATATAGTAATAAATCTTTAATAATAATAATAAAAATAATAATATTTCCGCCTCCGCGTGTTTTTTTTTTTTTTTTTTTGTTAATCTGCCCAGTAGGCAAGGGCATTGTGGTATTTCCGGCAATGAAAATGCTGATACAGAGGCAAAAGAAACTTGCAAGTCTCCATCTTTTCTACATGAAGTCAATGTGAGGTCGGATATACTTCGCTTTGTCAAAAACTACCTTGAAGGACTTAGATTACAAGAATGGAAAAGATATCAACATCCATACACCAATGTTAACCCTGATCTTGCTACAGCTGCGCTTCCAGCGAATTTTCCAACTCATGAATTAAAAGTTTTTACACGGCTTCGGCTGGGTCACACTAAGATCACCTACGAGCACCTGCTTCTTGGAAACCCTGCCCCCAATTGCACGTTTTGTGGATTTCGCACATTTTCCGTAATACACATTCAGGATGATTGTCCTAAATTTTTGAATGCCAGGCGTAACATTTTTGTTACACAAAAACCTTCAGACTTACTAAAAAAAATATCTGCTGAAAAAATAGCATTGCTTGTTAAGTTCATTATCCAATGTAATTTGCTATATAAAATTTAAATCAGTACAAAGTAAATTTTCTACACTTCGTCATTTAGCCTAAATAGATTAATTCTTGTGATTTCAGTATTTTCTAAAGATACTTTATATGCCTGTATAAACATTAGATTATTTAACTGACCGATAGCCTATGTTGCTCATGTCAGGTACCATAGTAGTATAATTATTGATAATTATAATTGTAATATATAAATAAATAAATTTAAAGTTACATATACAGTGTTGGAAAAAATAATAGGGACAAACGCATCAATTTATTTATTATTGCATAATTTTTTCTGCTAAAATCTGTTTTTAATGAAATTGACTGTAAAGTATCGTTATCTACCAAGACTTAATTTAACAATATTATTCAAGTATGAATGCGCACTCATTTTCTATGGAACCGCCATTGAATGTCCTTTGGCTGGAAAAAATAATAGGGACAAAAGTTATTATTCAAATAAATTATTAGTTTTTTAAATATTGCTTTTAAAATTTTTATACAGTGGTCGGCTTTCAACACTGAACACGAGTATGGAATCAAAAGTTGGGTGGCGCATCTAGTTTCGGAGATATAGCCATCGGAATTCGGGGATATAGCTTTTAATGAAATCGTCATAATTTGGGAACCCCTGAATCGACTTTCAAAATATGGATGTCATATGAAAGATAATTTAATGAACTAAGCTCATAAAAATTTGAAATTTCAGCTATAGTTTTCGAAAGTTTTCGAAATATGACAATTTATCTAAATTTCAGGTCAACTTTTTTTTAAAAAACCGTTATTTTTTGGAAAAATTTTTATTTTACAAACATTTTAATTAATACATATGAAAGCGCATTTTATGCCCTTCCAAATGGTATGCTATTCTGAGTTGGTTTTTCATGGCCAACCAGATTTTTTAAGGATGGAAAATTAACGAGCTCTAGAAATTTACTTGAAATATTGGATCGCTATATTTTTTATTAAAATTTTTATTTTTTTTGTGAAAAATACCACCGCAAACAAATATGTTATTGTTCTAAATGCTGTTATTGTTGATACTATTGCTGTAGTTATTCTTATTGTTGTTGTTGGTGTTCTTGCTTTTGTTTTTCCAACAAATCTCAAAATTTCAAGTTAATTTCTAAACCTCGTTAATTTTCCATCCTTAAAAAATCTGGTTGGCCATGAAAAACCAACTCAGAATAGCATACCATTTGAAAGGGCATAAAATGCGCTTTCTTATGTATTAATAAAAATGTTTGTAAAATAAAAATTTTTCCAAAAAAATAACGGTTTTTTAAAAAAAAGTTGACCTGAAATTTAGATAAATTGTCATATTTCGAAATCTTTCGAAAGCTATAGCTGAAATTTCAAATTTTTATGAGCTTATATTATGGTTCATTAAATTATCTTTCATATGACATCCATATTTTGAAAGTCGATTCAGGGGTTCCCAAATTATGACGATTTCATTAAAAGCTATATCCCCGACTTCCGATGGCTATATCTCAGAAACTAGATGCGCCACCCAACTTTTGATTCCATACTCGAATTCAGTATTGAAAGCCGACTACTGTATAAAAATTATGTAAGCAATATTCAAAAACCACTTCATTTTTTTGAATAATAACTTTAGTCTCTATTATTTTTTCCAGCCAAAGGACATTCAATGGCGGTTCCATGGAAAATGAGTGCGCATTCATACTTGAATAATATTGCTAAATTAAGTCCTGTTAGATAACGATACTTTACAGTCAATTCCATTAAAAACAGATTTTATCAGAAAAAATTATGCAATAATAAATAAATTGATGCGTTTGTCCCTATTATTTTTTCCAACACTGTATATACTAATAAAAATCTTTAATAAAAAAATTTTAAAAAAAAAGATCGACGTTTTGGATTGGCCAGCCCGGAGCCCTGACTCAAATTCAATAGAGAACCTGTAGAACGAAGTCAAATTTGAAATCGTAAAAAAAAAAATTATACAAATATGGACGATATTTGGTCTGCCGCACAGAAAGATTAGTATATCATATCCAAAACAAAATGCGAAAAAGTGTGGAGAGTGTGGGTCGCACGTGTGAAGCTGTCATAAAAAACAAAGGCTATAGCACATGATCTCAATGATCTAAATGTTTTTGCGTACCAAAAAGTCAAATGCAATTTTAACACGATATTTTCTCTTTTTCTCCAGATACTTTATGTGTTCCGATCATTTTATCGGTTTTTTTACATTTAGATAATTTTCTTTTTTTGTTAATGGATTATAGCTGAAGTTCGTATAATTATTAAATATGAAGGATATATATTTGCAAAAAACCAAACACTTGTTGTTTGTTAATAATATTTACGATACTGTAGCATTAGAAATTAGAAAAATGTACCATTTATATATCCATTAGGGCGGGTCGATTTTTTTTTCCAAAAGGGTATGGTAGGAAAATATTCTAAGGGCAATTCTGAGCAACTTTGCCAAAGAAACTATGGGTCTAAAATCAATTTCGAGCCTCCGCATTTTCACAAATAGGTTTTGAACAGTACTTATATTGGATTTGTATGGGAACAACTACAAAGTATTTCATATTTAAAGCAAAAACTGTGGTAAATCGGCCATTTTGATGTCGTTGGAAAGGTCTTCTGCCTCTTTTGTATTTACCATGTTATTTTAATTTTTTGTAAGAATAGTGAAGTGCTGAAGTACTTAAGTCGAAAGATAATGGAAAACAATTCAAAAATAAAAATCTATTATTGAAAAATCTGCCATTGTAAACGTTTAATTATTCCGTGAAAGTTTTGATCGTCAATTGTGATTTTTTTCGTTTTTTCCAACTATGGAGCTATCGATAAGGCCCATATCCTCCAGATGCAACCTGTTGCATAAACCATCTCAAGATGTCCCTACCTTTGGCTTGCCAAGTGATATAAATGGACTGAATTTCCCAAATAATAGTGATTTATAAAAGTATTATAGTCATTTGAGTGAAAGTGCTAAAGCTGAAAGCAGAATATTTTCATACAAAAGTTTTACACCACAAGTAGTAAAAAAATTAATTGAAATTTGGAAAAAATTAAATATCAAAATAATTAATGTTAGAAGTGTTGCTACAAAGTTAAACGCCTTGGTTGACTATTATCAGAAAAAAACATCATTTTATGAAATATTTAACCTCTTGCGATCGACCACTACCTGGTCCAAAAATTCCTCCCTTCCTGTAATTGTTCCCATAAAAGTGCAATATACATATGTACGTAAGTACTGTTCAAAACCTATTTGTGAAAATGCGGAGGCTCGAAATTGATTTTAGACCGATAGTTTCTTTTGGCAAAGTTGCTCAGAACTGTCCGTAGAATATTGTCTTGCCATACCCTTTGATGACTTTTTCCCGCCCGAAGAAATCGACCCGCCCTAATATCCATAGCTGTAGTAGATAAATATGATGAATAAACCTTTGTAAAAACCAAACAGTTGTTGTTTCTGAATAATATTTACGAAAATGTAGCATAAGATAGAACATTGAATAAAATGTGCCATTTACCATATACATAGTATGTTCATGGCTTCCTAAACTCGCAAAATAATTAATTTGATTATTTCGCGCAAATTTTCTTGTTTGAATAACTCTTACAGTTGATTCACGCATCAAAACTTCTCGGAATATACAAAATTACAAAATCAGAGAGTCAAAAGGAAATAAGAAGAGATAAAGTACTAATGCCAAATGTAGGTCATCTAAAGGCGGACTTGGAAACTGTAGAGTTAAGTCCAAGGATTGGTAATAAGTTATTCGATCCTCTAGCGTTTAAGCTATGTATCATTGAATCGAATTATAAATGTTTCGAAGTATAAGCAAAAATTTTGTTAGGTTTAGTCAAACTGATACCTACATTCTCTGAATTTCCAAAGTACTATCATCAAGCATAGTAAATAAACCATCCAATATATCCGTTAAGTAATTAATCATGTTTATTTCAGGCACGGCGTTTAGAATTGTTATCCATGAGATAACATATTGCCGGACGTATGAGTTTTTCACATATATACGTTCCTTCAATAGAGGTACAAAAGCTTCCAAGTTGAATGTTTGTGAAGACTCCGTGACAATATCCTTAAAAATATAAGAGGTAAATTTAACAAAATAATTTTAAAATTATTACAACCTTCAGTAATCTGTCCAATAACTCGCTTCCATCCTTAACTGACTGATCCGAATCTGCCACAAGACGAGACAGTGCTCCAAATAAATCAGGAAAAAACGGAATTATTGCTGCGCGTGAAACTTTAGCAACATTGTATAGTGACTCACAGGCAAAATAACGAACTCGTAAATCGGGGTCAGAGAGGCAATTTAAAATTGGTGCGACTAGTTCGTTGACATACTTATCAGAGTCCTGTAAGTTGGCAACTTAGGTATATATGTACATTTTTTTAGATCTATAACATTCATTAGTCACCTTTCCCAACCCAAGACTTGTTGCCGCTAAGCCTATAAGACCGCCTTTACGTCTATTTGGATCACGAGATGTTGCAAAATCATTTGACAATATTTCAATTAATATTTTTATCTGCGCAGAGTTGTTTTTATTGTTGAATTCAGTAACCATTCTGCAATTCAAATAATCCACTGTTTTAATAAGAAATTATTAGCATTTGCGCTCACTTCTCAATCTCTTGCGAAGCCACTTTACGCTTTTCGTAAACTTTGTCTCCCAAGGCCTTGGCACAGGATTCACTTAATGGTGCAAAAGGAGATTCCATTTTTGAAAAATTTTTACTTCCCTAGAAAAATTAAAATGTTTTTATGCAAATTTTTTTGTGCAGTAAACATAACGTAAGGACAGAGATGACATAAAGATTAGTGATGAGAACTATCGAATAAAAACTATCGAGTTATTCGATAGTATATTAGTTTTCATTCATTCGATAGCAGTTCACGATTCACTTTTGCCAAAGAGGTTTTTAACCTAACGAAATTAATCACTTATATTTTCATATTTTCTTGTTTTACTTGAAACAAATCATGGAACAAGTTTTCTTTAGCCCAAATGCTCCAAATTTTTTAATTTTTGGTAATTGTCTAGAAGTACGGACAACGTGAAAAAGGGGGTAAAAAAGTAAAATACTCAAATGACGTGCTTTTGGTAATTGTCTAGAAGTACGGACAACGTGAAAAAGGGGGTAAAAAAAAAAAGTAAAATACTCAAATGACGTGCTTTTTTATAAAACTTATAATTCCGGCGGCGGAAAGTGAAAATTATGCACCGTTTATTTGTTATAAACAATTAAAGTTGCGAAAAATGCGAAAAATTGTCAACAATAGCGTTGTTTGACGCTTGAATCGAGCGACTTTACGAACACGTGATGAACAACAATAGCGTTACACAACGCTTGAATCGAGCGGCTATACGAACACCAGAAGAAAAGGTGCGTTTGCAATTGCAATAGTTGGTCACATTATCACATTACCGTCCCATGTTTGTTGTCACAGCAGTCGTTGCAGGTTTGTTCGAAATGAAATAATTTTGGGAATACTTGCTGTAGAACATCTTTGACTCGTTTTCCGAATGTACAAAGTTTTTTTACAAATATTTATTGTTCATGAAGAACTGCTGCATAAAAATGCATGTTTCGCTTATTTTTTCCGTTTCGTAAAGCAGCTCGATTCAAGCGTTGTGTAACGCTATTGTTGTTCTTCACGTGTTCGTAAAGTCGCTCGATTCAAGCGTCAAACAACGCTATTGTTGACAATTTTTCGCATTTTTCGCAACTTTAATTGTTTATAACAAATAAACGGTGCATAATTTTCACTTTCCGCCGCCGGAATTATAAGTTTTATAAAAAAGCACGTCATTTGAGTATTTTACTTTTTTTTTTTACCCCCATTTTAACGTTGTCCGCACTTCTAGACAATTACCTAATTTTTTTACAGGAGTAGTGCTTTATGAAAAAAATAATATATTTGAAAAAAATATATAAATAAGTTGGGAACCCCTGTATAGATTTCCAAAATATTGGTATCATATGAAAGGTATTTAAATGTAGTATAAAATCAGCTTACAAATCTAAGAAATTCCTTTTGTAATTTTGGAGATATGAGGATTTTTGTAAAATATTTGACTTTTTTTTAAAACAGTTATTTTTTCCAAAAAATGTATTATTAACTCAAATTGTTTTTAGCACAACAAGAAAGTTAATTTCAATTCCTTTAAAATGATGTGTCATTTTATACCAATTTTTCTAATATTAACCTATTTTTTTACCAGAATGTAAAAATATTAGTTTGTAAAATTGGAACAGGTTTACTTTAGCTTACATTTTCCATTAATTTTTTTACGCGTAATAGGGGGTAAAAGGAAAAAAAAATATATATATATATAAAAATATAGCCATCAGAAGTAGCGAATATAGATTTTGTAAAAATCATTAGGAGTTGGGAACCCCTGAATGGATATCAAAAGTATGTGTGGCTAGAGAAAGATAATTTAATGGCCTACAATAACTCTAAGTGAGTTTTTGAAATTTAACTTATAATTTTTTAGATATGACGATTTTTCTGAATTTTTTTTTAAATACCATTATTTTTCCCAAAAAATGTGTTAATTACCTATATTTTTTTAGCTTGTTAAGAAAGCTTAATTTATTTTCCTTAAAATGGTATATCGCTTGTTTTAAAGTTTTGCATATTTACCTCTTTGACCGAAAAACAAAAAAATGTATTCAATGAATTCTTATGAAAACTATGTATTTATGGACAAAAAACAATAAAAAACCAACAACAACAACAGACACAAAACCAATTACAACAACAACAACGTTGGTATAAATTCTAAAATAATAAGTTCAACATTAGTATTAAAATATTGAAATGAAAAAGCGGCGCAGACGAAAAATTTTTATTAAAAAGCGCGCGCGCAATTTTTAATAAAAATTATTCTGTTTTGTAATAACAATATTTTTTATTAAAATTTTAATTATGAACTTGAAATGTAAAGTTGCCTCAAAAAAAGGAAGCGCCGCAGACGAAAAATTTTTCTGTTTTATAATGATGTTTTATATAATTTAATAATGAAATGTAGAATAGCACCGCTAGCGTGCGTTTGTGGAAAGTGTATAAGTATATATTAAGGCTCGCTCGGACCTCCTACAAGGTAAGGTAAGGGTAAGCGGGCGGTCTACGGCCACAGCTCAGGATTTAAAACTCCCAAAAATTCAACACCGGCTTCGGGGCGTCCTTCGGTCGCGGATCAGTCTAAAATAAATCCAACACCTGGTGCACTGGCCACAGTAATTTTACATAAAAGTAAGGGCAAGTGGGCGGCGTTCAACCATGACTCAGTTGTTGTAGTTTTCCATAAATAGTTTTCATAAGTAAATTTCAAAAAAAAATTTGTTAACAAAAATTTTTACATTCCGGTAAAAATAGGTTAATATTAAAAAAATTGGTACAAATGATACATCATTTTAAAGCAAATGAAAGGAGCATTCTTGCGATGCTAAAAAAATTATAAGTTTATACTACATTTTTTGGAAAAAATAACTGTTTTTAGAAAAAAAAAGATCAAAATTTTACAAAAATCCTCATATCTCGAAAACTACTCAAAGGAATTTCTAATATTTATGAGTAATTTTATGCTGTATTTAATTACCTTTCATATGATATATATTTTGGAAATCTATGCAGGGGTTCCCAACTTACACTGCTTTTTATAAAAGCTATATTCGCAACTTCCGATGACTATATCTCCGAAACTAAATCCGTCCGACATTTTTTTTTCACATATATAATTTTTTCCTAAAGCACTACTTCTGCTAAAAAAATTAAAAAATTTGGAGTATTTGGGCTAAAGTAAACTTAAGCCCAAATCATTAGTTAACACAAGTTAATACCTGAATAAATTAAATATGAATAGTTTAATTACTAGCACTTATTCGGCATTTAGAAAAACACGAAAATCAAATTTTGAAATAAAAAAAAATTGAACTTCTTTAAAATTAACAAAGAAACTAAGTCAAAATGACAAAATACACTGTCACTATAACCGTGTTACTTTAATTTGGGCTTAAACCTTTGCAAATTCAAAAATATTTATGTTGGGGGCTTCAGCCTCCTTGACCCCTTGTTCAACTTCATGGGTTTTTCAGTTCAAACTGAAAAATAAAAATAATATTCATCTTGTTTGATTTGCTGAGCGCCTGCTTCAAACAAAAATTCTTTTGTCTTACAGCTTGAATTGAAATTATTATAATCAAAATATTTTTCAATTTCTATATTTTTCAACATATTCATGAAAATAACAATAAAGGTTACATTAATTTGTCCTATCAAAGTTTGACAGCTAAATCTGGCTCCGTAGCTATCAAAAAATTGTTCTACTCAATTTATTTGTTTACATTTTGCATTGGATTTTGACAAATGCGAATCCAGATTTAGCTGTCAAATTTTGAAAGGACAAATTAATATAACCTTTATTGTTCTTTTTATGAATATGTTGAAAAATATAGAAATTGAAGAATATTTTGACTATCGTAAAATAATTTCAATTCAAACAACAAAATTGATTGATTAAACAACAAAATTGGCTAAAATTCGGGTATTTTCGGGCATCGGGACGGGCTTTGGTAAGGCAACACTAGTTCGTTAATTTCACCAAAATGCATTTTTATCTTTCCCGTATATCTTATCCTGTAATCTTATACGCTCAACTTTTCTACAGCGAGCTCTCTGGCTATACATGCTGATGTGTGCAAATAATCGTTTACGGTACATTGCCATGTTTTGAAATTTTTTTTTTCCTTTTTAATAAAACGCACTTATAAGGGGAAAAACTTGGGTAAAATCATAATTGAGACAAAACAAGTTGGGGTACTTAAGCCAGTGAGGTACTTAAGCGGGAGGTACTTAAAAGGAGAAATTTGTATGAGATTTGGTGTGAAAACATAGAGTCCCAAAAAAAGTGGTTATTTAAGCGGGTTATGTACTTAAGCGGGGAGGCACTTAAGCGGGATCCACTGTATTCATATTTATATTGATCGAATGTTTTGATGTGATCAGAGCAGAAAGTAAGCCAAAAAGGTTAGTTTTAACCGATAGGTTAGTTAAAAAGTGTTAATGAGTTGGTCGCAAAATCATTAAAAAAGCTAGAGAAGCTTTGAATTGATTGAAAAAAAAAATTTATTATACAAAACAATTTATTAAATTTTTTCATAAATATACTTACTTAAGTCGACATCTTAAAATTGATAAATCTGAAGTTACTGCAAACGGCTGCAGCTGACTTATGTACCATCATTTAGGTAATTGATTCTATTATTCAGTACCGAAGAAATTTAGTGGATCCATGAGGAACCTCAAAAGTTCTAGTCCATAAAAAACTTATTTTTTAAAAAAATCTCAAAAAATTATAATTATTTATTTACTCGTATCTGCGTAAATAAGTACAACTGAAATAAAATTTTATAAATTAATCAACTATGGAAATATTTTTATTCTACCCATAAAAAATGGTAAAATTCCATGATTAAATGTCGATTCTACTGACATCTACACAAAGCATTGATAATGATACTTTTTTTTTTTAAAAAAAAATTTTAAGAAGCTCAAATTCAGATGGCTGTTCTGCAAAGGCTCTTCGGTCAAATGAGTTGCAAAAATATTTTTTGACATAGTGGATGTTTCTAAATTACAAAAAGTGAAAAATAAATTTATCACTGCAACTTTTGAAAAACCTCCAATACGCACGTTTTGTCTATGATTTTCCCAACAAATTAGTTGCCTTTGCGGCCACTCAATTTACTCAAAAACAAAACAGTAGCACAAATAAATTTAAAAAATTTTGAACTTTAAATTTACTGTTGCGTGACTGTTCAGTTGAGCCGTTCCTGAGATAACCTCAGCCAAATGCAAATAGAGTAGACTTAATTGCTCACTGAGCCACGTAGCTGCAGCCACCACATGAAAATTTTAATTCATATTGTACTGTATTTACAATGTCGCTATTTCCTTCCATCAAAACCAATTATGTAGTGAACTTAAAAAAAAAAACTTTATTCACCCACGTTAAGTTGTCCTTGGCGCAATCCCCGGCAAATGCAATTAGGATAGTCATCACAGTTCCCTAAGCCACTTGCTAGGTGTTACCCCAAAGAGACTCAACGCAGTTTCTAATTTACATTTGGGCGCCATTTATTGTCATCGACTCTGGTCATCTTATTCGATTAACTTTTCCCTGGCTAGCTCAAGATTTTCGGGGTGGTCCTCAACCCAGCCAATCAGATCAAGGTCAGACAATAAAAAAACTTTTCTAATGAGAAACTTCAAAAAGAAAAATTATCTCTCAAAAAAAAAAAAATTCTTACAAAAAAACTACAAAAATCAAAACTCAAAAAAAATTCCAAAGCCCGGGATAAATACCTCTTCAACACAACCATGAAAACCAGTCGACGATCTTCTTCAACTTACCCTGCCTTGAAACCAGACCATGGTTTACTCTCGTCCTACAAATGTCCTAGCATTCCATTTTAACAAATTACAAAAAAAAGGTATTAAGAGTAGTGTAAGTATTAGGTAATAATGATGTAAGTATTTTGTAATAATGATGTAAATATTTTGTAATAATAATGTAGGTATTTTGTAATCTTACGGTATTAGGTAATGCTACCAACTCATGTTAATGCAAAATAAATATATTTTTTTCTAAGAACACTGAAAAGTAAGTATTAGTAAGTATAATATTTAAAAATAAGTATAAGTAAGTATGTGTCTTACAGGATACGCAAAATATCACTCACGAATGCTCATTTCTAACTTTTTCTCACTCATACGAACTCTAGAGTTGTTGTTGAGTGTATTTATCAAAGTGACATTCACTTCAATTGAAAATATCAACTGAAAACTCACATTGCGTACCTCATTTGATGAAAATTACTCTTTGATAAATAGACACAACAACAGCTCTAGCTCACGAGAAATCACAAAACAGAATTCGCATGAGTGAGAAAAAGTAAGGAATGAGCATTCGTGCGTGGTATTATGCGAACCCTGCTCTATATTCGAAGGTTTCATCCTCAGATCTGGTTCTACGTTAAGCTTTTTTCTTTTTTTTTTGATTTAGAACATACATATATAATAGTACCGAAAAAGCCTGTTCACAAAAATACTTCGTACAAAACGGAATCAAGTTTTGGAGGGCCTTATTTGCAAGTGCAGGGTAATCGGATTTTAGGAGGAATTAAAAGTTAGCTAGTTCAATTTCATTTAACTTTAGTTTCAAAACCGAATCGGAAGAGATATCCACGAGCATATCTTGCTCTAATGTCGATAATTGCTTAGCATTACTAACATCTGTGTTGAATGGATCCCAGAAACAGTCGTTGCCAGAATCAGAACAGGGAAAATACTTGCGGAATCTGCTTTTTAGAGCCATTAAATGTTCGACAAAAAGCAGCCGCGTTTTATTATCGAGATTCGAGATAAGAGATTCTATAAAATCGCCGAATGTTGGAAAAGACTCATAAACACATTTTTTCAACTTTAAATTTATTTGAAGCTGCACCTTGTAGCATAGACTAATATAGACCGGAAAGTCTTCTTCCTCACATGCATTGATTGTCAAAAATTTTTTGAGCCAGAGCTACCATATGTTGAAAAAATAGCTTGCAAGGAATCATTTCCGATTTGTGGGTGCTTTTTGGGTAATTCTGATTTTTCCAGGGAAATGTTGTTGAATGATGAAATTGTTTAAATGAATAAAAACGAAAATTGCATAGTTATAACAGAAGTATTCGCTTATTGTTTAATTTTTTGAACTAAGGGCCTATAGAAATATAGTATATCGTCACCTAACATCCAAAAAACCGTAACCACACTTTTTAGTTTTATATATTAAAGCAAAAAACGTATACTGAACAAATATATTGTTACGTATTTCTCATTAGAAAAGATTGGAAAGGCACAAAGCTTACTTAGTTATCTTGAGAATTCAAATATTGTGTTTAATTTTTTTCTTTCATATGTGCTAGTGTGTTACGTCTGTTTGCTATATGAAACTCAAAAACTTGTTACGGCCTTTTGAATTTCGTTTCAAAATCGTTATTATTGCACATATGATTTAAAAATTCCGGAGGAACATGTAATTTAGTCAAAAGCATCGTAATCAATCAAAAACTCGATATTAAATTTTTAGACGTATTACATATTAATAGAAAGTCAATTATGTCATATTTGTTGCCTAAAAGACTTTACGGTACGGTATTTTAAAGTTTTATTAAAAACTTCATGTCTGAAAAGAAAATTGCATACTAAAGAACGCGTTAAAACACGTTAATATTGAGTTACTAGCTGGTTTTCACTAACACAACTTTTTGTCACTTGTATGCACAGTCTCTTAAAGTTTGCGCGGAAAACAGATTTTTCTCGAGAATATCAATTTTTTTCAAAAATCAATTTATGTTTATATAAGAGACTAAAATGACGTTAATAGGTTAAGTCTTCTCATATTGCAGATTTTTAGACAAGTATGTATTTAATCTCCATCACTTTAAATTAAACGTAATGACCTGACTGGCAAAAAATATTTTCTTCTATTAGTCCCAGTTACTATATATCAATTTACATCCCTTCCATAAAATTTTCGGAATAAATATTAAATCTTAGATAAATTTATATCAAAATTTTGTATACTCTTATAAAAGATATAATATGCTCAACAATTTTACTTTTGTATTACTTAAAGCAATTAATAAAAAAAAAATCAAATTTTGCGGGATATTTCTGGTTTTGGTTCTACTAAACAATTTTCCCTGCAATCGCACATTTGACAGAGTAATACATTGGCATTTTTTATTGTACAAAGGTGAATACCGCTTTGAACCATTCTTAGTACTTTGGTGAATAGCAGGATTCCGCTTTGAACCATTCTGAATTCCGTGGTGAATATCAGAATTCCGTTTTGAACCATTCTTAATTTCACAGCTGCTTTTGACATTTATCATTTGCTATTTGCAACATTATCAAAGACATTTTTTGGAGGAATGCAATAAAAAGGTAAATGATATTGCTATAGTTCTTTTTATTTTAAAATAATTCATTTTAAATTATTCTAGCTCGTAGCGTGAATGAAAAATCAACTGAACAGAGACCATTGGTAGAAACAGCAAGATACAAAACGACTCTGTGATGAGTTACGTGCTAAGGGATTTAATATGTCGGTTCTGGTGTTAGCGGTGGCGAAGAAGGTGTTACGGATTGCCTTTTTCAAAACGTTGGAAGTACGTTAGGAAGTTGTCAACGCGATTTCAATTCGTTAAAAGATACGGCAACATACCTCAATTGAAGTGCAAATGTCAAATTTCAATTTCAGCCACCTGCCGGCTACATTAGAACCTTCAATTGAGATATGAAAATGTTTAAAATCATCCGATAAAATCGCCCAATTGCTGTTTGACACCTCTTTTGACTTTTGTCCAATAGAAACGCACATTACGGCGTCTCTATTAACACCTTAATCTCCTGTTGAAGGAAAAAAGTTTCAAAAGGGTTTTGATTTTGAGTTTCTTACATTATTATTATTATTCCCACTAAAATTAACGTAAAGATAAGCAAATGATACCACCCTGTATCCATAAGTATATTTTAACGAAAAAAAACTATATGTACCACGCCTGTCAAATGCAAGAAATGTCAGACAGGTCAAAAAGGCTAATGTTGGCACTAATGGGCCAAGGCTGCCGTTCATTTTTTTTGGTACGTATGTGTATGTATATGTGGTTGGCAAGCGACATCACGCGATGTGAACAAAGAAGCGAGTTGCTGAGTGGTTTTGGCGTACAGGCGTCAGTTGGAAAAGAATATTATAGCGTGCGGTCGCAAGTGGGAAAAAAATTATAAAAGGGTACGGTCGTGGTGGTGCGATAGCGCCGGTCGCTGCGTTGCAGCTGCTCAATGAGGGAGCACGTTGTCCATCACCGCTAAAAATATAATTCTTTTTTTTTTACGCAACGATAAACTAAAACCGAGTGATATTTTGAGTGACATTTTGCGTTGCGAGATAAGATATTTTTATTAAACATTTGTGCGAAAAAACGCTTAAAAAGAAAAAAAACCTCCCCAAAGAGTTCAAGTGGAAAAAAAATAAGTTAAACTATATAATAGGCAACTTGCAAATGACGGAGGTCAAAAAAAAAAATCTTACAAAACAAAAAAATTGTAAAGTTAATCGCGTTCGCGGAAACAAGTGGCGAAGCGCTAGTGCTCCGCATTACATAAACCATCCAAAATAAATGGAAAGAAAATAAAAACAGTGATAGAAAGAACAGAAACACTGACATGGAAAAAGTGGAAAATAACTAAAATTGACGAACAATATAAATTTTATTATAATTCCTACGTGACTAAGAAATACAGAGCGGATTAGACAATAAATAAATCCCTTAAATATACACAAAAGAAACTGAAAATCCAATATAACATAAAAGACTACAATAAAAGCTTGAAAAAAAACCTATAAAATAATTTAAATCTACGCTTAAAGACAATAAAGCTATATAATAAAATAAAACAACAAAAACACCAGCTACGACCAAGGAAACAACAATAACACCAGCTACAACAATTACAGCCGCAGCTGTCAACAACGCCAACAGCATCATTGCCAGCCAGAGCTGTCGACAACCACACCAGCTAAGTCATTAATCAGTCGATTTTTTTTGTATTTTTACATATATATATATTTATACCTATTTTTTTCTATTTCTCATTAATTTTTGATTTTATTTTCCTGTCATATCATAGTGAATTCACTTAGGCTAAATTTGTATAGTGTAAGAAAAATTTTGTGCAAAAGAAAATTAAAGAAAAAAAATAATAATGGTAAAATTAAAATCAAATTTTCTTTTATAAATTAAAAATGAATTGCTAGGCAGTGAATTTGGGGGAGATGCCGGGGTAGGTGGAGCCGTGATGTCATCGGGAAAAGTTTAAGGGAAGGGACCTGGGGTTTTTCTGCTCCCCGTATGAAAATATTTTTTTGTACACTTTGCTATGCGTACGCCCGTGAGTGGCAATGGGAAAACCGCGCCCTAGCTGGGATGTCTTAGTGCTTGACACTAATGACAAGTGAGTTTTTTCTTCTCGATATTTGCCAGGCGTAACAAAGGTGCACGTTATGTTCCATCTTTGATGCCTGGTGGTCATCCACAGGCTTGGCGGCTTATTCAGTCAATTTTCTAAGCAATTTGTGTAAAGGCTGATGGTGAGCCGTGTTGTGAATGGGTCGAAGAAGGTGGTGCTGGTCATTTTGTTAATGGAATTGAGTACGGTGACATGCAATTGATCTGTGAAGCATATCACACAATGAAGAGTTTGGGATGGCCGAACAATAAGGACACTAATTGAACGGGCACTGGAGGTAATGTGTGGAAGTACATATCAAGCATAAGTCCTGTAAAAAAATCTAATTGAAATGAAAATTCCAATTATATGATAATGTAATATTTTATACATTTAAAACCTTAGCTAAATTCAAAAAATAAATAAAAACAAAATCATTAATTATTGGTTAATAATTGCAATATTTTCGGTTTCAAAACATTTGACAGCTTAAAAGGTGCCAGACTTTGAAAATTTTACACAAAAAACAATTGGTTTAATTTTGCTTTTACATCATCAAAATTGATACATAATGTCAGTGCTAACGTTTTCTTAAACATTATATTATGGTTTTCTTTACAAAAAAATATATTTTTTTTTCATTTCAATCCTGTAAAGACTTATAATTCCCTACTTTATAAAAAATATTCACAAAGTGGCACACTCACACGAGCGAACTCACCACACAAGGGTGAACTTCAATTTCCACTCACAGGGCCTTTCCCAATCGATATCTTTTTAGGTTAGGTTAGGTTAAAAGGGTTGCTTGCATAGCAAGATTCACTCGGAGGCAGTTTGCCCATTGTGATCCCCTACATATATAAACAGTGGCTCACAGCTTATTTGATACAGTGCATACTTTTAACTTCAATGCTCTGTAACTTGGAAACTAAGTGGAATATGAAAAAAATTTTGATACCATTGGAAAGAACAGAAATTGTGGTTTAAAAAAAATGTTTATTTATTGTAAAAAAATATTACCTGGAATTTTTTTAATAGAAAATCAAAATTAACTACTAAATTTCATGTCACAGCTTATTTGATACAGACATGTATCAATTGAAAAAACAATGTTTAAAATAATGATTTTGTGCGGCGATTACCTAAAAAACAAAAAGATCGGAGAGTTGTCCCTAAAGTAAACCTTTTTAGCACCCATTGATATTTCAACGGTTGGTTTTTCATCACAATAAACTAAACTTCCAAATT
Source organism: Meiosimyza platycephala (assembly GCA_963662105.1). NCBI lineage: Eukaryota > Metazoa > Arthropoda > Insecta > Diptera > Lauxaniidae > Meiosimyza > Meiosimyza platycephala. Next base: position 49,965,658 of record OY759209.1, on the reverse strand, counting down.
TTTACAGTTCCGTTCTGAAATGAACCTTCATAATTGGATTTTCTTCCCCTGTCTCATTCCATATGAATTCCGGTAAAAGTGGTGGGAAATCATTTTGGTTGCTAAAATTTGTTCTTGCGCTTTATTGATATACTCTAAATATTTTACTTCATCTATTGGCACCAAAGCATAGTCTGCATTGTAGCTGGTGCCATAAATGGTAAAAGGTATTGGTAAAGTAATGCCACTCCAAGTCTTTTCAACCATGACTTTTACTTCAAGTTCTTTTGTGCTCTACCTTAGCAATTTTATTCGCCAAGAATGAATTGGACAGTGCATATTCCGATTGGGCTGTATTCATCAGGGTCATTAGCATGAACTATGCTCATTAGCATGCGAATATAATTTTTAGTTATAATACGCATTTACAAGTACAAATTATTTATTTCAATATCAAAATTCGACATATGCATTTTACTTTTGCATACTTTTAATATGAAATGTCAAAATTTCATGTTGTCAAAATTTACATCGATTGGGACGGCAAAATTGAAAATTTTAGTCACCAGAGTGAAAATTTTACTCACCAGGCAAAAAATGGTTTTCACCGCGATTTGCCTAGGTAAAAAGATACCGATTGGGAAAGGTCCACACTAAGAAAAAGTGTTTTACCCGCCGAAAATACTTTCCGGTCTGCATTAGTCTATGCCTTGTAGGCTCAAATATAAATTTATAAAAATTGATGATGTTGTCCCTGGTTTGTAAGTCTTCGCCACGTTTTGGAATTGGGTTAGTCGCATTTTTTGCAGCAAAAAAAAAATTTCAAACTGCAACCTGGAGTTTGAAATTTTATTTTTTGTCACTTCAGTTTGCTCATAACAATATTGAATATCTAAGTATTTTGCTTGTTCAATAAATTCAGAGCAAACATTTCAATTTTCTCTGTCAAACATATTTAACCAATATCGTACCGTTGATGCGTTAACGAATCACGATATACTTGTATAATAAAAAGTTTATGTGTCTGATATTATAGTTTGATCTATTCGCTTTTCATAAAACAATTTTTTGGTCATGCCACGCGCTTTTGTAAATCTAAAAAGGAAGTGAAAAAAAACCTTAAGTTTGGAGCTTTTTTAAAAAATTTGTCGGATTGATAAGATGAGCAGAAGATAACACGCGGTGATGCATACACGCATCAATGGCCACTTCCCTAGTTGATTTTTATTCAGTTTTGCATATAGTAAATCTGCATTTTAAATATTTTAGAACCAATCTGAAAAAAGTCATTGTTCACAGACGGCAGCTTAGTATTATTTTTTGATAAAGTATTTTATGAAATACATACTAAATTGAGATAAGCATTTTTTTTTTAAATCAACATTTACCGCAAGTATAAATATCAAGTTAAATTAATTTTTATTATTTAGAGTCCGCATGGACTCACTTGGCCGATAGCGCTGGCGTACCACCATGTTCTCCAAAGGCGCCTCAGTCCACGGCTCATGGGGATTACAGGAAATCCTATGTTCCTGGAATGTCTTTCCAATACCAACACAGCCTGGAGGACGGTGGATATTTCAGCGGGCGTACACATGTACGTCACGCCATCCTCACTGAACGACTCGATAAACTTCAAAGTACGATCAGCGTGGTCACCAAACTCCCAGTTGGTGCGATCGTAGGGTTTGGTAAGGTTCTTCAATTCCGCTATCGCGGCACTGTAATCCCGGAGTTCTTGAATTTGATTGTGGAAATTCATTTCTTTAAACTTTATAGAATGATTTTAATCATTAACTATGAAAGTTTTAAGTAATTTTAAATAATAGTTAATCTAAACCCGGCAGCAAAGCAAGCAAAAAACTTATCCAATTTTTTTGAAAACTAACTCTCTAATTCCAATTATTATTGTGGATTTGCATTAATATGAGAGAGAAATAACAGGAGTTTAATGCACGCTAAAGGACATTTGAAGTTAGGAGATTTTTTTCCAAAATCGGAATGTCAATTTTTTTTCATCATTGCCAAGCCCCTCTACGGAACTATTTTCAAAGCAAATAACAAAAGCAACATTCCAAATTACTTTCTGCCAATCGGTCAATTTTTTTTCATCATTGTCAAGCCCCTCTACGGAACTATTTTCAAAGCACATAACAAAAGCAACATTCCAAATTACTTTCTGCAAATCGTGCTTGCATTCTACATACATTGGTCGGCATATATATTTTGACAAATATGTGCGTTTTAGTGTTCTTTCTGCAATGGCTAACTGTCAATGCTAACGGTACTATATACTTATGTAAAAGAAATAACACATGCTAGGTGTCAAAAAAAACAAAAAAGCTGCGTATTTTCTCTGCTGATTTAAGTGCTGCAGTATATTTAAAAGATAAAAAATCATTTTGTGGGTGGCATAAGTATTTTGACAATTTTTATGGCATAAGTTTACTTTGGGAGTGCCGCTCATATTTTAATAAAATCATACTTTCTTACGAGGCTTTCAATACTGAACACGAATATGGAATCAAAAGTTGGGTGACGCATCTATTTTCGGAGATATAGCCATCAGAAGTCGAGGATATAGCTTTTAATGAAATCATTGTCATAATTTCGGAATCCCTGGATCAACTTTCAAAATATGAAAGACAATTTGATGAACTATAATATAAACTCATAAAAGTTTGAAATTTCAGCTACAGTTTTTGAAAATTTTCGGGATATTACAATTTATTTAAGTTTCTGGTCAATTTATTTTTTTAAAAAGCGTTATTTTTTTGGAAAAGCTTTTATTCAGTAAACATTTGAATTGATACATAAGAAAGCGCGTTTTTTTTTTCTTTTCAAATGATGTGCTATTCTAAGTTGGTTTTTTTGGATTTCCGAATTTTTTAAGGAAGGAAAGTGAACGAACTCTAGAAATTTACTTGAAATTTTGTGATTTGTTGAAAAAAAAAAAGCAAGAACACCAATAACAACAAAAGAACAACTTTAGCAACAGTATCAACAATAACAACAATAAAAACAATAACAGATTTGTTTGCGGTGTTATTTTTCAAAAAAACACTAAAAATTTTAATAAAATTCAAGCGATCCAATATTTCAAGTAAATTTCTAGAGCTTGTTCACTTTCCTTCCTTAAAAAATCCGGAAATCCAAAAAACCAGCTTAGAATAGCACACCATTTGAAAGGATATAAAATGCGCTTTCTTATGTATTAATTCAAATGCTTACTGAATAAAAATTTTTCCAAAAATTAACGATTTTTAAAAAAATAAACTGACCAGAAACTTAAATAAATTGTAATATCTCGAAAACTTTCAAAAACTATAGCTAAAATTTCAAACTCTTATGAGTTTATATTATAGTTCATTAAATTGTCTTTCATATTTTGAAAGTTGATCCAGGGGTTGCCAAATTATGACAATGATTTCATTAAAAGCTATATCCTCGACTTCTGATGGCTATATCTCCGAAAATAGATGCGTCACCCAACTTGTGATTCCATATTCGTGTTCAGTATTGAAAGCCTCGTAAGAAAGTATGATTTTATTAAAATATGAGCGGCACTCCCAAAGTAAACTTATGCCTTAAAAATTGTCAAAATACTTATGCCACCCACAAAATAGTTTTTTATCTTCTAAATATACTGCAGCACTTAAATCAGCAGAGAAAATACGCAGCTTTTTTGTTCTTTTTGACACCTAGCATGTGTTATTTCTTTTACATAAGTATATAGTTCCGTTAGCATTGACAGTTAGCCATTGCAGAAAGAACACTAAAACGCACATATTTGTCAAAATATATATGCCGACCACGTATTTTTGTTTTGCCGTTAATTTCATAATAACTTTTTATCATGGTCAAGCAAACAAAACATTCAAAGCCCAGCAGACGTTGTTCTGCCCTCCTTGTCCATGTCCCTATCTCCAGCCCCACACGCATCCTTATCCCTACCCCTATCCCTATCCCTACAGACATCAAAAATTATAAATATCTGAAGATATGTATTCGTACTCACGCGTCGTGCTGAATGTCTGGAGTTAAGGTAAGTCAAAAATTTCGTTAATAGAAATCTTCATTTTAATCCTGATTTTTTCAGTAAAAATAATTCAAAATTACGTACGAAGGTGAGTTAAACAGATTTTAGTGAAATTGAAATGGAATTAAATGATATTTTGTGTGAAAAATGAAGATTGCCTTAACTCCAGAAAAGTCAGCAAACTCAACAAAAAAGCAGCGTGAGAGCGAGTCTTACTCTTCTTATATTTATACTTTTTGCAGACAGCCGAGCGCATGAAGGTTAAAAATTCAATTTTTACTTACCCTTAGCTTTGTTCTGAGTTTGTGCAAAAAAAAAACAATCAGATAATTGAATTGAATTCTCTATTGAGACTTTTTTTTTTCATATAACAATAATATGACAATAAATATTATATTTTTTCAATCAACAAAATAAATAATAAAGCAAATAAAATTTGAAAATGAAGTGGAAAATTTAACACAAAAAAAATTTGGAGGTTCCTTTCAAATTTTTCCGAATTTGTTTTTGCTTTAAACCTTCCTTGAACAATTACAAACCCAACAACAAAAAATTATTCAAATCGGTTGAGCCATTCTCGAGCCTTTGCGAGACTAACGCCGCCAATTCATTTTTATATATATAGGTGATATGAAGCTGAAAATAAGTATGATACTTACAAAGTAAGTATAGTTGGTAACATTAAGTATACATTTAAATCTGTTATTTGTAAATAATTAATTTTACTCTTTTTAATGTTCCAAAAATCAATTTTTAATTGTTTATCGCCTATGATGTTCTATAAAAGTCTAAGACTTATTGTACAGTGATATTAGCAAATAAATTGAAATTGAAATTAAAAAAAAAAGAATCACAGGAACATCTACCAATACAAAGCAGTTAGCAAAAGCGAAGTCAAAGTTAATTTTGCAGCAGCAGCCAAAGACGTTTGGAACAGTTTAGAGAAGGCTTTCCAAGGCTCCGAGTTGACAAGAAAGGTTGGTTTATTGAGAAAACTGATAACAACCATTCCGACTACACAAAAATTATCAGGAATAGGGCTGAAAATAAGCGAGGAATCTATCGGTACGTTACTTCTCGCAGGTTTGCCAGAGCATTATCAGCCAATGATAGGGGATTGAAATCAAAACAAAATTGCTGCAGGACGTGTAACGGCAGAGTGGCATCTAATGTACACTGGCATTGGAATGCAAAAAGCATACCAGAAATGTCAGTCTGACATTTTTGGTCTTTCGTGCGAAATTTGGCTACGTGCGTTTCGAACCTCGAAAAATGGCGGAACAGCGCGTCATTTCGAGCTTTTCCTTTGTTTGCGATAGCTTTGGCAAACAAAAAAAAAGTTCGAAAGAACGCGTGAGTTGGTTTTGAGAGACGAATGCGTGCGGTCGTTTAGCCGGTTACATTCTTCCGTGTGCGTGGATAGTGTTTCTTAATATTTTCCGTTGATTGAAAATAGTTTTCCTTTAATAAAAAAAAATGGTTGATTAAGTTTTTACATAACTAAACAAATAATTCTATTAGATTAGAAGCAATCAGTGCCTATGTATTTGTCCTCTATTTTTGAACATTAGTAAACGAAGTAATTCTGATTGATTAATTGCAAATAACAAAAATCATATTTCCATGTTATGTAAACTAAGTCGCTAAACCTGGACATAAAATCAACCAGAAAACTACGAAAATTATGACCGTATTTCAGTTTATCGACCATTTGAATTGTAACATCACAGAAATTTCACCAAAGTGGGCGACATAAAATTGTGCATCTCACCCTGTGTACGATTGAATAAGCAAGCGATAAGTAATTATCGAACAAACAAAGAAAACAATGCTTAAAACTGTTTCAGAATGTAAATTTTTGCTAAAAAAAAATAAACGTGCCAAAAAAATTCATACATTTATGAAAATAAATTGAAAACTGTAAATCAAAGCTTGCCATGCATAAGCAGGTAAGTAAAGATTAAAGATGCAGTGTGCAGTTTTATTTATTTTAGAAATGATCTGAAGTCATGAAAAATAACAATAACAAAAATTTTTTAAATAAGAAACATTTATCCTAGTAAAAATAACCATTAAAAGAAAATTATTATTCTTTATTGTTGAAAAGTCTCTAGTAAAGTAAAGTAGTCAAAAATAAAATTTAAAAATTCATACAAAACAATATGAAATAAAAACTCTGACATTCAACAATACAAAGACAAAATAAACAACAACCATTTACAAGACTACACATCTATAACATTCAACAATACACATACAAAAATTAAATAACAACCATGTACAACACCAGCATTCCAACTTTAATAACAACACAACATACACAACACCGAGAATTAAAGACAACAACAGTAACAGCAACTGCAACGATCATAAATAGTATCGGAGGTATTATTCGTATTATAATAGCTTATTAATTCGTCATTATATGAACATATTTTATAGAATTTTTGATTAATTTGAAAATTAATTAATACCTACTACGTATTAAAATTACTACTTACATATGTGTAACTTAATAATATAACTAAATATTTACTTATTAAAATAACTACATACATATATTAAACTTATTTTGTATATCACTGTGAACAAAAACAAACGAAAAACATTAGTGGTAGCTCTAGTAATATAAGTATCTTCCTATGTTTAAACTTAGAATTTAGTATTATTTTTATACCTTCGTATAATAAAGCAAAATATGCAAAATATCTTAAAAATAACTATTTGAAATAAAATATGCAAAATATCTTAAAAATAACTATTTTAAATAAAGTATGTTGGAAATAAAACCAAAGAAAAAAAAAATGAACTGAAACATTAAAAAGAAAAACAAATTTATTTTTATTTAAAAGAAAAGAAAAAAAAAGAGATAAATAGCATGACAGCTTAAATAGTTTCACAGTTAGGTCCTATGTAGAACCAGCAAACGTTATAGGGTGGGCCGTATATCTTGTCCCAATGGTCCACAAGGTAGGGTGGGTAGAGTAGGGACCCGAGCCGAACACCAGTGCTCGATGGTTTAGCAAAGAGGAACATAGGGAGGCCCATATTTTTCTAAAGATTTTTAGTAGACATTAGATATTGATAATTTTTGATGCTTGAGAGTGCAGCTACCCCAATTCAAGCACGAGAAAATTTATTTTTGTACGGTGCAGGCACACCATGTGCAGCAGCGAACCCACACCAACCCACCGAACTGCTAGTGATGGCATACCAGCTCGTGCTGCCGCTGACCATGTTGTCCGCGTTCAAAGCACCCATCGCTTGCGCGATTACAAATTTTGGCGCCCAACGTGGGGCCGTTTGAGGTTGGAGGCTAAAAGAAAACTGTTGGTCAGTGGATGTTTAGGTCCCTTAAAAATCTTTTTTTTTAGTATTTTGCCTTCAATTTCATTCGGTTCCATCCGATTTACCATCTGATTAACCCTGTAATATTGCAATAAATGTTTTGAATTTGTTTTAAATAAAGTAACTTTCAATTTTGACTTTTTAGATTTTGATATTTTGGTACACTCTTTTAGCTTGAATGGAAATTGCGGCTGCAAGTCAAGGTAAACTGCTGGATTTTGCGACTAAGTTGCATTTCATTGCGCGTTTCGACCGCTTTACTCTGGCTTGAATCTGTTGTAGTTCAATTTCATGTTTGAAATGAGATTTAAATTTTGTAGATTCAGATTCTTCCTCCCTGAATTTTTCTTCGTGGCTGACCAAACAATTAATAATGAAAATTTAAAGAAATTTGGTTTTAAGAAAAACAAAAATTTAACAAATTAAATTTGAGATTTTTTTTTTTGTAAGAAAAGAACAAAATTTAACAAGTAAATTTTTTTGAATTTGAAAATTTCTCTTAAAGAAATTCTAAAAATTTTGAATCTAAAAATTTATAAAGCGAATATAAATTTTTGTAGAATTTTTTTTATAAAAAAACAAACAAGATTTAAGGTTTGAAAATTTGTTTTTGGCATAATGTAGCTATGCTAAAAATTTAAAAACGATAAGAATTTGACATTTCAAAACTTTTTTTTGCACAAATGTAGATTTTTGTTAAAAATTTAAAGAAATAATTAATTAGAATTTGATATTTGGTAATTTAGTGGTAATTCCACGGGGTATTCCTAACTTTAACTTTCGGCCATTTTTTTTTTATTACAAAATTTTAACTTTCGGTTTTTCGATACCTTTTCATCTCGTTCGTGGATTCGGTTTTTGAGTTTTAAGTGAAAAATGCCTCTGCATCGTAGCAATGAGAATTGGTCCATTCTGGGTGAAGTCCCTGACAATCCCTGTGTGGTGTGCAAGCAACAAATGCTAGATGGTGAAAATTTTAGTATAACTCCCTGCTTCCATTTTCCATTCGGAATGCATTTCCAATTGGTTGCAGGAGACTCGTAACTGCCCTTACTGTCAGGCGTTGTGCCCATTCCTAATGTAGGATTGGAGTCTTTTACAATAACACCAGCTACTACACACACAGGTACGATCTCTAAAAATAGTCGTCCAGTAACCCGAAGTTACAAAAACTTAATGGATCAAAATATTTCAGTGACACCTGCACATAATCTCAACATGTCAGGAGTGCATCCATTATCCACAGACTTGTCCAATCACGCAAGTGCGCAAACTAATGTATCTCAGTTTTCAGACGCACAGTTGCAAAAGTTGATTGACGATGCTGCCCGTAAGCGAATTTTTTCTGATGAAGTCATTGCTTCACCGGGGTCAACGCATAAGAAACGTTCTACTTTAAGATTGAGAAAATTTTGGAAAAGTTTAAAGGCGAAGAAAAAATTTATTTGTTCTTCAGTGGTTTCGGATAAACCTAAAGATGATTTACGTCCCTATGCTCAAATTTTAATTTTTAAAGAAATAATTGAAGGACTAGTCGATACTGGTGCCTCTGTCAGTTGTTTAGCCAAAAATTTAGCTAAAAAGTTTTTAGAAGATAACCAACACCCTTGGCACAAAGTTAAGACTAACCTTAAAACTGCAGATGGAACAAATCATTTTGCATTGGGTTTCGTTGAAACACTTATTACTTTTAGAGGAATAACCAAACCTCTCAAATTTCTGATAATTCCAACTCTTTCTCAAGACTTATATTTGGGCGTTGATTTTGTGAAGACTTTCGGTTTGGCAAGTGATCTTTTTCATGAGGATATTCCGATTTCTGTTAATTTGAACATTGCGGAGTTGGACTCCAATCATCATGAGTTAAATGCTCGACAGCAAGCAAATTTAAATGCAACCATTTTGTTAATTCCTTATTTTTCTGAAAAAGGCTTAGGCCGAACAAATTTTATAAGCCATGTCATTGATGTAGGTCAAGCGAAGCCTATAAAACAAAGGCATTTTTCTGTTTCACCAGGCGTTGAAAAACTTCTTTTTGCGGAGATTGATAGAATGCTTTCGCTTGGCGTTATCGAAGAATCTCAAAGCGCATGGTCCTCTCCTGTTGCACTAATCGTCAAACCGAATAAAGTTCGTATGTGTCTCGATGCACGTAAAGTCAATGAGGTCACAGTGAAGGATGCTTATCCTTTGCCGCTCATCGACGGAATTCTCAGCAGGCTCCCGAAGGCACAGTTCATTTCAAGCCTAGACCTGAAGGATGCTTTCTGGCAAATTCCGTTGGTCAAGGGATAAGACAGCCTTCACTGTCCCCAACCGACCTCTATATCAATTTGTTACAATGCCATTTGGCTTATGTAATGCGCCGCAGACCATGACCCGTCTCATGGACAAGGTAATCCCTGCTCATTTGCGAACTAAAGTATTTGTATACTTAGACGATTTGTTGCTAATAACCGAAACTTTCGATGACCATATTTCGCTTCTGCAAGAAGTAGCCTTTTGCATTAAACGTGCTGGCCTTACAATTAATATAGAGAAAGCAAATTTTTGCTCAAACAAATTCACTACCTTGGTCATGTCATTGGACATGGAACAATAAGTACCGATCCGGACAAAGTAAAAGCGATAAAAGAATTTCCTCGTCCAAAAACAGTTAGACAACTTCGTCGCTTTCTAGGTGTTTGTGGATGGTATCGAAGGTTTGTGCAAAATTATGCTTCAATTTCTACCCCTTTGACGAACATGTTACAAAAGGCTCTTAAATTTGTTTGGACCGAAGACGCAATTGCTGCTTTCGACTCCCTCAAAAATAGTTTAAGTAGTGCACCAGTGCTACACAGTCCTGATTTTTCTCGTCCATTTTCTATTCAATGTGATGCTAGTCAATTTGGCGTTGGAGCGGTTTTGGCACAACGTACCGATGAAGGTCATGAAGTTCCCATTGCATACATGTCCCATAAGTTCAACCAACCGCAAAGAAACTATACTGTTTCCGAACAAGAATGTCTTGCGGCGGTTATGGCCATAAAAAAATTTCGAGCTTATGTCGAAAGACATGAATTCGAAGTTATAACCGATCATGCTTCGTTAAAATGGATAATGAGCCAAACCGATTTGCATGGCAGACTTGCGCGCTGGGCACTGAAGTTGCAGGGCATCAAATTTACCATTCTTCATCGGAAAGGCAGACAAAACGTGGTTCCTGACACTTTATCGAGAACTTAGTCTCAGGAAAGCCTCCACATTTCGTCTCTGACTGCGTCAGAAACAGACCAATTTTTCGAAATTGATTTTAATTCGGAATTTTTCAAAACCGAATATTATTTAAAGATGATTAAGGAATTTCAGAAAGAGCCAAGTAAGCAACCAGATATACAAGTTATAGATGGTATAATTTATAAGCGTTGCGAATTTGCTAGCGGTGATCCGATTCAGGAAGAGCAATCATGGAAAGTATGGGTTCCTTTGGAAATGAGACAAGATCTCATTCTAAGAGCACATGATCATCCGATGAGTTCTCATGGTGGAATTGGTAAAACTTTAACCAAACTTAAAACTTTCTATTTCTGGCCACGTATGTCTAAACAAGTGCGAGATCACGTTCTATCGTGTGAAATCTGCAAGCAAACCAAAGCCCCAAATCACATACTTCGTCCTCCTATGGGTAAGCAGGCTACGTCTGTCCGAATTTTTCAAAAACTCTACGTAGACCTTCTTGGACCTTATCCAAGATCACGATCAGGAAACGTGGGTATGGTAATTGTTCTCGACCATCTTTCCAAGTTTAATTTCTTAGAGCCAATCAGGAGTTTCACTGCCAACAAGATTATTGATTTTCTTGAAAAGCGAATTTTTGCCATTTTTGGTGTTCCTGAAGTCATCACCTCTGACAATGGTGTTCAATTCAGATCTAAACTTTTCAAAGACCTTTTAAAGAAATATGGTGTGACGCATAATTTTACTGCCAACTATTCTCCGAAATCTAATGCCGTTGAACGAGTCAATCGTTCAGTCATTGCTGCTGTTAGAGCCTACATTAACCCAAATCAGAAAGATTGGGATGAAAAATTATGTGCTATTAGCGTTGCTCTCAGAAGCTCAGTGCACTCGTCCTCGGGTTTTTCTCCATATTTTGTTGTCTTCGGTCAAAATATGATCTGCCACGCAACTTCTTTTGAAGTTTTGCGAAAACTAAAACTTATTGAAGATCCGACCGCTGACATCAGACACGAAGAAGAACCTGAGTTGATTCGCGAAAGGGTGCGAGAGAATTTGAAAAAGGCCTATGATACAAATGCTAAAAATTATAATATGCGTTCACGTCCAGTCCGTTTCGAAAGCGGTCAAATTGTGTATCGTTGGAGTTTTGCTCAAAGCAAAGCTTCCGATCATTTTAATGCAAAATTGGCAAATGTTTTCGAAAAGGCTCAGGTGGTTAAGAGAATAGGTACGGCTTGTTATGAGCTAGCAGACATGAACAATAAACGACTTGACATTTTTCACGCGAAGGATATTAGAAAGTTGTGCCTTCAGTTTTTGTAACCAACCACAGCAGATTTCGAAAAAATGTTTTGTAACGGCAGAGTGGCATCTAATGTACACTGGCATTGGAATGCGAAAAGCATACCAGAAATGTCAGTCTGACATTTTTGGTCTTTCGTGCGAAATGTGGCTACGTGCGTTTCGAACCTCGAAAAATGGCGGAACAGCGCGTCATTTCGAGCTTTTCTTTTGTTTGCGATAGCTTTGGCAAACAAAGAAAAAGTTCGAAAGAACTCGTGAGTTGGATTTGAGAGACGAATGCGTGCGGTCGGTTAGCCGGTTACATTCTTCCGTGTGCGTGGATAGTGTTTCTTAATATTTAAGTTGGTTAAGAGAATAGGTACGGCTTGTTATGAGCTAGCAGACATGAACAATAAACGAATTGACATTATTCACGCGAAGGATATTAGAAAGTAGTGCCTTCAGTTTTTGTAACCAACCACAGCAGATTTCGAAAAAATGTTTTGTAACGGCAGAGTGGCATCTAATGTACACTGGCATTGGAATGCGAAAAGCATACCAGAAATTTCAGTCTGACATTTTTGGTCCTTCGTGCGAAATGTGGCTACGTGCGTTTCGAACCTCGAAAAATGGCGGAACAGCGCGTCATTTCGAGCTTTTCCTTTGTTTGCGATAGCTTTGGCAAACAAAAAAAAAGTTCGAAAGAACGCGTGAGTTGGTTTTGAGAGACGAATGCGTGCGGTCGTTTAGCCGGTTACATTCTTCCGTGTGCGTGGATAGTGTTTCTTAATATTTTCCGTTGATTGAAAATAGTTTTCCTTTAATAAAAAAAAATGGTTGATTAAGTTTTTACATAACTAAACAAATAATTCTATTAGATTAGAAGCAATCAGTGCCTATGTATTTGTCCTCTATTTTTGGACATTAGTAAACGAAGTAATTCTGATTGATTAATTGCAAATAACAAAAATCATATTTCCATGTTATGTAAACTAAGTCGCTAAACCTGGACATAAAATCAACCAGAAAACTACGAAAATTATGACCGTATTTCAGTTTATCGACCATTTGAATTGTAACATCACAGAAATTTCACCAAAATGGGCGACATAAAATTATGCATCTCACCCTGTGTACGATTGAATAAGCAAGCGATAAGTAATTATCGAACAAACAAAGAAAACAATGCTTAAAACTGTTTCAGAATGTAAATTTTTGCTAAAAAAAAATAAACGTTCCCAAAAAATTCATACATTTATGAAAATAAATTGAAAACTATAAATCAAAGCTTGCCATGCATAAGCAGTTAAGTAAAGATTAAAGATGCAGTGTGCAGTTTTATTTATTTTAGAAATGACTTCAGACATGACAAAATAACAATAACAAAAATTTTTTAAATAAGAAACATTTATCCTAGTAAAAATAACCACCAAAAGAGTGTTATTATACTTTATTGTTGAAAAGTCTCAAGTAAAGTAAAGTAGTCAAAAATAAAATTTAAAAATTCATACAAAACAATATGAAATAAAAACTCTGACATTCAACAATACAAAGACAAAATAAATAACCACCATTTACAAGACTACACATCTATAACATTCAACAATACACATACAAAAATTAAATAACAACCATGTACAACACCAGCATTCCAACTTTAATAACAACACAACATACACAACACCGAGAATTAAAGACAACAACAGTAACAGCAACTGCAACGATCATAAATAGTATCGGAGGTATTATTCGTATTATAATAGCTTATTAATTCGTCATTATATGAACATATTTTATAGAATTTTTGATTAATTTGAAAATTAATTAATACCTACTACGTATTAAAATTACTACTTACATGTGTTTAACTTAATAATATAACTACATATTTACTTATTAAAATAACTACATACATATATTAAACTTATTTTGTATATCACTGTGAACAAAAACAAACAAAAAACATTAGTGGTAGCTCTAGTAATATAAGTATCTTCCTATGTTTAAACTTAGAATTTAGTATTATTTTTATACCTTCGTATAATAAAGCAAAATATGCAAAATATCTTAAAAACAACTATTTGAAATAAAATATGCAAAATATCTTAAAAATAACTATTTGAAATAAAGTATGTTGGAAATAAAACCAAAGAAAAAAAAAAATTAACTGAAACATTAAAAAGAAAAACAATATTTCTATTCCTAGCTATACATCAGCGTGGTCACCTGCACCTCAGTTGTCATCAACGACAACATCGTCATCATTGCCCTGTACTTCAAGAGAGGCTTCAGCTCATACGCACATGGAAAATTCGTCCACATATAATGTGATTCGCGCCACTGCTATGGTTTTGGTTCAGGATGTTCCAGGTTGCTATAAACTTGGCAGAGCTTTGTTAGATTCGTGCTCGCAGGTTAATTTTATAACCGACGAATTTTCTCAAAAATTGCAATTGCCTCGTGGCAAACATAATATCGAAATTCATAGGGTTGGAAATTCGTTTACAAATATAAAATATAAAGCTTCAACAACTATTAAGTCTCGCTTAAACAATTTTGAAATTTCACTTTCATTTTGTGTGACGTCACATATCGCATATCAGCCAGAAGCTGAAATTGAAGTCTCGTCATGGAATTTGCCACCGAGCGCTGAGCTCGCTGATGAACAATTCACAAATCAAAACGTATCGATTTGCTTCTAGGCACAGAAAGTTTCTTCAATATTCTTTCTGTTGGCCAAATTCGTCTTGGCGAAAAATTACCTGTTTTGCAAAAAACATTGCTAGGTTGGGTGGTTTCAGGTCGATATCAAAGGCCACTCAACACACAAATATCTACATGTTTGCTCACTTCTCATGACTCTATAGATGAAAAGTTAGAGCGTTTGTGGAAACTTGATGAAGTTTCAGCCACGGCGGAAGTGTGGACCCGTGAGCAGCACAGTTGTGAACTCGTTTACACTGAAGCAGTCTCAAGAAATCCTGATGGCAGGATTGTCGTCAAATTGCCTTTTAAAGATGATCCAACTTGTCTTGGTCATTCTCACGCTATAGCATTGCAGAGGTTTGTAGCGCAAGAACGTCGTTTATCACGCTCACCCGAACTTAAAGCGCAATATGTTGCCTTTATGAATGAATATGAGCATTTGGGCCATATGAGTTTGGTAAAATACCCAAATTTGAAAGAGCCTCACTTTTATATCCCACATCATTGTGCTTAAACTAACTAGCACGTCAACTAAATAAAGAGTTGTCTTTGACACTTCGTGTCGAACCACTTCACAAAAATCTCTTAATGACATTCAAATGGTTGGTCCTACTCTTCAGAGCGAATTATTTATTTTGCTTTTACGTTTTCGTCTCTATCGCTATGCTGACATCGTTAAAATGTACAGGCAGGTACTTGTCGAACCAAAAGACCGCAAGTATCAATATATTTTATGGAGAAATTCACCAGATCAAGAAATTGTCACATACCAGCTCAATACCGTGACGTATGGGATGGCTGCTGCGCCATATCTTGCCGTGCGAAGTCTATTTTATTTGGCAGATCAACATGCTTCAGATTTTGCAATTGGCTCAGAGGTCGTTAAATCGTCATTTTATGTTGACGACCTTTTATGTGGTGCAAATTCACTCAGTGAACTATCTCAGATAAAATATGAGGTGACAAAATTGTTGAAACTAGGCTGCTTTGAATTAGTAAAGTAGCACTCGAATCATCCAGATTACAGAGATGATAATACGATTAAAAATTTAGATATTGAAGATGCAGCACTCACAAGTGCATTAGGACTAAAATGGGACCAGAAAAGTGACTCATTTTTATTTTCTTTTGAACCAAAGCAAAATAAACCCAACTGCGCTACAAAACGCACTATTCTTTCGATTGCCTCATCATTATTTGATCCTCTTGGACTCTTAGCACCAGTAGTGACTATGGCTAAAATAATATTATAAGAACTATGGTTGCTCAAATTAGACTGGGACGAATCAGTACCGCAAAATTTGCACATGGCATGGGATAATTTTCTAAAAAACTTATCATCACTCTCGCTTATCTCCATTCCAAGATATTGTTTGTCATCGAATGCACAATTAATTCAGATACATGGATTTTGTGATTCTTCCATTCGCGCCTACGGCTGTTGCATTTACACTCGTGTGATTGACACCTCGGGCAAAATTTGTGTTCGTCTTCTTACAGCAACGTCACGAGTTGCACCGACCAAAAAGCAATCACTACCAAAACTTGAAATATGTGGCGCTCTGCTTCTCTGCAGCCTCTACAACAAAATAAAGGTAATTTTCGCAAATAATGATATTGATGTATATCTTTGGACAGATTCGCAAATTGTGCTCCACTAGCTCAGGGTTTATTCAGCTACGCTATCTACCTTCGTTGGAAACAGAGTGTCTGAGATTCAAGATCTCACAACTGATGTCCATTGGAGGCATGTCCCAACGCAAAGTAATCCAGCTGACATTGTTTCTAGAGGCAGCACAGTGGAAGAGCTTCGCAATTCAATATGGTACACAGGCCCTTCGTTTTTAACGGAAGACATGCACAATTGGCCGAAAAATAAATGCGACAATTTGGATATTGGTGATATCAACAAAGAAGCATTCAAAATATCAGTTTCAAATAACTATATTCTGATACTATTGAAAAGTACAGCTCTTACATGCGCAGTGTACGTGTCATCGCTTGGATGTTTCGTTTCTATCGCAGACTTAACAAAGACCTAAATAGCGACTTTGAGGCAGCTTCCCTTTCCCCTCAAGAATTGCACAATGCGAGAAATTGCATCGTATGGAATATACAACAGCATAACTTCGCTGAAGAAATTTATCTACTTAAGAAAAATTTGGCAATAAATGGCACGCTAAAATTCTTAAACCTATTTTTTGAAGTCACTGGAAGCTTCAATCTACTAAAAGTTGGTCACCGGCATTTTGCTCCCAGCTAAATCTAAATTCGTCTATGGCTACGTTCATCATTTACATCTTAAGAATTATAACGCAGGACCCAAAGCGTTGATAGCTCTCATTCGTTTGGAATTTTGGATTGTAAACGAGCGAGATATTGCTCGGCGCGTAGTCAATAACTGTATCCACTGTGTTCGGTACAAGCCAAACTTGTTACAACAAATGATTGGGAATTTGCCAGTTGAGCGGCTAACTCCAAATGGACGAATGATCAACCTAACTTAAAAAATGACACTATGGTCATTATCCATGAAGACAACGTGCCCCCACAGCGCTGGCAGTTAGGCCGTGTCATCAATTGTATACCAAGCAGAGATTCACGCATCAGAGTCGTTGATGTTCGAACGTCGAGAGGAATTATTCGGCGCCCTATTCAGAAACTTGCAGTCCTACCTGCTTGAAAGTATGTCCTTTCAACGGGGCCGGGATGTTGGGTCACCGATTGGGAACCGCTGTACTTAGCGTTTAAATTTACTTATTTTCTTTATGCTTTGAATGCATTCATTTTTTTTATATGCATTTACATAAACAAACATTTTATTTTAGTACTGTTTTTTCTAACATGTAAATTCATATGCATAAGTACATAACAAAATTTACTGTTAACAATTGTCTCACTAATGCACATATGCATAACTCTCATTTTTGTCTCTTATGCTTTATGCTATATTCTAATTTTGTAAGAACTAGTTTTGTAAGCATTAGAGTTTTGGCAAGCTAAATAAATTAGTCTACGATTGACCTTTAATTTGAAGACGTCGCATTGAGTTATTTTTAATTGTTCTTTAATTTGATTTTTTCTGCACACTCGTTGCCTGTAGATTTATCTTTGACTATTTTGGTAAAGTTCTTGCGGTTAGGAAAACACTCCTGATCCTACAAAAAATAAACATCACATATAACGGATTCAACATTAACTGCAACTTGAGCAACAACAACAAAACAACCCCAACTGCGGCAATGACGCACTACCAACGAAGACAGCAACTCACACCAGATAAGATCCATTTTTTTTGTAATACAAATTATAAAGTATATTATTATTATTATTATGTAAGTTTTTCTTTTAAGTTAAGAAGAAAAAAAAGTCTAATTTATAGACAGCCATGTAACAAAATTTTCATAAATATTCATGTAGCATTGATCAATGGTTAAATTTAAGCATATTGTTAAAAAAAAATAACCTATATATCCTTTTTTTTTGACATTAGGTTTCTAACACTTGTTTGTTTAACGCTTATATATGTACAAAAAAAGACAATCAAATTACACATAAACTATTGAATTGAAATTAAAAAGATTTGGCAAATGTCAATAATGAAAATTTAAAATTTTCTTTTATCTTAAATAACACTGTGGAACAAAATTTTTTTTGTAAATGTCAACTCGGATCTGACGCTGCGGGGTGAAAATATAGGCCAAAAAAGAAACCATATGGCTCAGTTTTTTCAAGTTGGCTCAAATTTTCGAGAAATGAACATTTGAATTTCGCACCTAGATTCATGTGGTTTTTTCGATATATCTCGAAAGCAAACTGAGTTTTATTGCATCTGATTCTGGGGTTTTGTTCATCACATCAATATCTACATCTCTCACCAACAAACCAGATCTTTTGGATGCATTTTTAGCAAGATAGATCACAAAATTCTCAAACAAAGTAACACTTTTTCGGTTAGAAAGGGTTAATGTCAAAAATGTTTATTTAAATGTTATATCGTATTAAAAGGAATAAATTGAGCTTTATAAATATGTTAAAAAAACTATAGACTAATAACGATATTTTTTGAAAAAATAACGGTTTTTTGAAAAAAAATCTGTCTAAATTCTGGAAAAGTCTTAATATCTCAAAAACTACGAGCCGGATTAGAAATATTTTGAGGTTAATATTGTAGCTTATTATAATACCTTTCATACGACACCCTTTTTTTGGAAATCAATGCAGCCATTTCTGACTTATATAGATTTTTAGAAAAGCTATATCCGCAAATTCCGATGGCTATATCTCTGAAACCAGATCCGACCGTCGCTTTTTGATTCCATATTAATTCTTAGAATTTAAAAACATATAAGAAAATATTTGGCTTATAATTTATTCCTTTCATCAAGCCAAATAAATACTATTCAAAATTAGAGTAGCTGAAACTAGCTGAAAGTAGCTAAAGCCACAATTACAGTTGAGCACACAATCGAAATTGATTATAAGTCAAATATTTTCTTATGTGCTCTTGAATTTCCAGAATGAATATGGAATCAAAAAGTGACGCTCGGATCTAGTTTTGGAGATACAACCTTCGGAAGTTACGGATATAGTTTTTCTAAAAAACTATATAAGTCAGACACGCCTACATTGATTCTCAAAATAGGGAAGTTATATGAAAGGTAATATTATAAGCTACAATATTGATCTCAAAATTTTTCAAATCTGGCACTTAGATTTCGAGATATTACGACTTTTCCAGAATTTGGTCCGATTTTTTTCAAAAAACCGTTATTTTTTCAAAAAAATTCGTTATTAGTCTACAGTCTTATTAAAATATTTAGAAAGCTCAATTTATTCCCTTTAAAATGATATAACATTTTAACAAAAATGTTTGACATTAACCCTTTCTAACCGAAAAAATGTTACTTTGATTGAGAATTTTGTGCTCTAACTTGCCGAAAATGCATCCAAAAGATTTGATTTGCTAGTGAAAGTTGTAGATATTGAAGATATGAACAAAACCCCAGAATCAGATGCAATAAAAATCAGTTTGCTTTGGAGATATATCGAAAAAACCACATGAATCTAAGTGCAAAATTCAAATGTTCATTTCTCGAAAACTTGAGCCAACTTGAACAAACTGAGCCAAATGGTTTCTTGTTTTGGCCTATATTTTCACCCCGCAGCGTCAGATCCGAGTAGACTTTTACAAAAGAAATTTTGTATAAGTCATAAGTCCTCGTCCTCATGTTGTCAGCCCTCGTACTCAAGTAAAAATCTCGGCTATGTGCAATAAATTGAAGTACCTGAAAAATTAAAAGACTACTTTTAAACTAAGTAAAATTCCTATCTTTTGAAACTCAATAAACTTCCCGGCAAATACAATCCAACTGCATCAAGGTTTTGTTGCGTTGCTGCACTATCATCAAGTCATGAAACTGGTATCCTGAAAAGAAACATCATTAGTAAACATATAGAAAAATTTTTATGCTGAAACGAAATTTGGTAGCAAATTGATATGCCCGGCTAGCGCAGGTGTAAAGCCTGAGACTCTCAATCTCAGGGTGTGGGCGATGGCCTTCGTTGGGCACCATTCATAAATAGTATAGTTCACCATAATCTTTTACCGCAAAATAATACGATTCGATTAATCTTTCAGTTTTTTTTTTGCAATATCTTAAATTAAAGCACACTGCGTCGGCTATATATGCCCCAATGGGAACATCTGTGCCAGCGCAGAGTTTTGTTGCATGCCCGTAATAGGGAAACAAAATTAAAGTAACTTTGACGGTATTTCAAAAACCTGGATAAGAAAAATGAAACCTTCTGAAATAGGTCAAGTCTCAGACTATTGCATTTTGTGTACATTTTTAAAGTTTAGGCTTGATTTTAAAAGGGAAAGAACAAACACAAATTCGAATTTGCAAAGAAAAGCAGTGTGACTGGCATTTGCGCAAATAAATCCTAAATTTCGGAACAGGTTTACTTTAGCTGACATTGTCCAATTTTTTTTTTTTTAGGGGAAAAAGGGGGTTAAAAATAAATAAAAAGTATGAAAAAAAAAGTGTCGCTCGGATCTAGTTTCGGAGATATAGCCATCGGAAGTTCCGGATATAGCTTTCGTAAAAACTATCATAAGTTGGGAACGCCTGTCTCGATACCGAAAATATGGGTGTCATAAGAAAGATAATTTATTGGGCTTCAATAATGTTGAGTAAAGTTTTGAAATTCATATGACGATTGATATGACGATTTTTCTGAAATTTTGACCAATTTTTTTTAAAAAAAAATTTTTTTTTTTAAATATGTGTTAACGACCTATAATTTTTTTAGTATGATAAGAAAGCTTAGATTATTCCCTTTAAAATGGTATATAGTGTGTTCTAAAATTTTAATTATTTACCCCTTTTTTAACCGGAAAACAAAAAATTATATTCAATGAATTCTTATGAAAAGTATGTATTTATGGACAAAACCAATAAAAACTCAGTAACAACAACAACAACAATAACTATTATTATAAGGCGATTATCATTATAAAATTTAAAAATTTTTATTACTCACTTTAATTCGCTCATCACTTTAAGTCATTGTTAAAAACAATAAAAATAAAATTCAAAAGTACCGTTTTTTAGTTAAAAACAAAGGAAAAAACGCGGAATTATACTATTTATAAGACTTACCTTGGCATAACTTTTAAAATATTTAGCGCCGCAGGCAAAAAATTTTTATTAAAAATCGCGCGCGCGATTTTTCATTTTATAATGAGTGTTATTTTGTGAATAAATAATTTCTTAAAATTTAAGTTTATATTGAAGAAAAAGAGCGCCGCAGGTGAAAAATTTAAAATTTTATAATGATAATCGCCTTATAATAATAGTTGTTGTTGTAACTAAGTTTTTATTGACTTTGTCCATAAATACACTTTCATCTTCTTTACGTCATATCTCTAAATATAGGTTGAATTTCAATGCTTTACATACCATTACATGCCATTAAATGATCTTACTTATGGCATCCATATTTTTGATATCCATACAGGGGTTCCCAACTTATGATTGTTTTTACAAAAGCTATATCCGGAACTTCCGATGGCTATATCTCCGAAACTAGATCCGAGCGACACTTTTTTTTTTCATATTTCTTATTTATTTTTAACCCTCTTTTACCCCTAAAAAAATAAATAAAATTGGACAATGTCTGCTTAAGTAAACTTAAGCCAAAATTTCTTCCAATTTTTTTTTTAAGCAAAAGTCAGAACATATTTATGAATGCGTGCATTTTTAAAATTTATTTGTATATAAATACTTTCATGTTATTGAGGCTTGAAACCGTGACTGGAACTTAGATATTTGCAAACGTACCAAAATTTTATTCTCACAAGTTGATGCTGTAAAATCAGAAGCAAGGAAATGTAAAGTAAATTGTTAATTTTTGTTTAAAAAAAGAGGGAAAGTAATTTTAATCACCTTTATAAATTGTGCATAAAGTCGTTCCTAAGTTGGTTCTGTTGGCTTGCATGGCACGATTACGATTTCCGTGGCGCCTCGATTTTTTTTATTCTTTCGATAAAACACGTCAAAATACACCGAAAATGTTAAATAAAAAAAAGGAATATCTCGTTTAGTTTTCGAGTTGTCGATACTTAAAAATTTGTTTCTGATGATATCGTTAGTGCCAAAATTTCAATGCCGCCACAATTCAAGGATCGTTTTCAATAGAACAGCTCAAAATAAATCGAAAATATTAAATAAAAAAAATCGATAACTCGTTTGGTTTTCGAAATATCGATACTTAAAAATGTAATTTTTATTATACCCCTACAAGTAAGACTCCTGCGGCACCACAGTAATTTTACATACAAGTAAGGGTAAGTGGGCGGCCTACGGCCGCAGCTCAGGATTTAAAACTCCCAAAAATCCGACACCGGCTTCGCCGCGGATCAGTCTATAATATGTCCAACACCTGGTTTGATAGCCACAGTAATCTAACATAAAAGTAAGGGTAAGTGGGCGGCCTACGGCCGCTGCTGAGGATTTAAAACTCCCAAAAATCCGACACCAGCTTCGCGGCGGCTTCCGTATTACTGAAAATCGTCCTTAAATTCCTTTCAAAATCCATCAAAATCAAATGTTTAAGTATCGATATTTCGAAAACCAAACTAGTTATCGATTTTTTTTATTTAACATTTTCGATTTATTTCGAGCTATTCTATTGAAAATCATCCATAAATTGCGCAAGCATTGAAATTTTTGCACTAACGGAAAAATTTTTAAGTATCGATAACTGGAAAACTAAAGGAGATATGCATTTTTTATTTATTATTTTCGATTTATTTTGACGTGTTTTATCTCCCCCGTAATTATCATATTTGTCAACTGGAGTAAAATTGTGTGCGTCTAATGACGCACCGGTGAACCCGTATTGTGGTGTATGAGCGTGCTGACACCAATTAATGGAATTTTATGATTGTTGTCCAGATCGTTTTTTTCGGCCCGAGTTCGGTTCCTCCGCTGAAGGACAGCCAACAGTTGCGACTGCTCGAGCGCCAGCGGTTTGCACCATCAACACTTTGATGACTATGGCGGCAGCGATTGAACTGGAATTTATGTATTGTGGTCTACGGAAAATAAAATTGGTTTTTTTTTTTTTGGATCTGCCCGTTAGATTTGGATCTCGTGTTGAGTCGTCTGCGTAATGTTGTAAAAAGAATTGGGTCGGAGTCGAAAAAGCGGAGGCGGAATTCTGCTGTCAAAAATTAGAACACACTTGATGCTATGAAATTGAACAGAACTGCGGCATACGACGGACCTCCGTCGATTTAGATTTATTTCTATTTTCTCCGTCGGATCAGGGTTATATTTCAGCTTGTGTCAATTGTTTTGTTTACGTTTTTACTTTTTTTGTCAACGCTGTTACTTGTGTTAGTTGCAAATTTCATTCACATTCTTTGCTGGAACTAAAATTTTGCAATTTAATTCACATTAATATTAATTTAAAGGTGAACAAAGTTATATTAAAAATGGCATCAATTAGTTTACTTAATCCAAAGCTAAATTTGCCCGTGCCGCCCAAGCCTTGCAATAAACATTTCGGCAGCGAAAGGATTGCAAGATGTAATGAAAACCAACTTAGGACCAAAGGGTTCCATGAAAATGTTGGTCTCCGGTGCTGGTGCCATCAAAATCACCAAGGACGGCAATGCACGAAATGCAAATTCAACATCCAACTGCTTCTATGACTGCTAGAGCCAGCACTGCTCAAGATGACTCAACTGGTGATGGCACAACGTGCACTGTGCTACTTATCGGTGAATTGCTAAAACAAGCTATCTTTCTGGCTGAACGTATAGTCACCGAAGGTTTCGAGAAGGCAAAGGAAAAAGCTTTAGCAGTTTTAGATACTATGAAAATTCCGATTTAGATTAATAAAAAGAATTTTTACTGACGTCGCTAACACAAGTTTAAAAACAAAAGTTTTAAATACGTAAGTAGGTTATTATAGTTAGAATTAAAAATTTTACTTATTACATGTTTTCATCAAGATGTACCGAAGAGAACCAATTCACCATTTACCCTTGGGTTCATCAATATGTAAATAACTTACAACGTGATTATCAAACAGCTCCTGTGCGCTTTCCCGACGTATGTCCGGTTAAACATCCACCAAAAGGAAACAATTACATCATAGCTGGTGATTTCTTAGAGGTAATAATGTCTCACAAATAGTTTATCAATTTCTATAATAAATGTTTTTTCTTTTTTTGTTAGGTTTATAAGAAACCCAATTCATTTGCCAAAAACCAAAAAAATTAAATCCAAAAAGAAATGTATGTGGATGATTGTAACGATAATGAAATTAGTGATTTCAATAATGTGTCATAAGCTACGAAGTATTTTTAAAGAGTGACGACTAAAGTTTAAAAAACAAAAATTGAACTGAATTGAATATTTTTAAGTTTCCTTTAACTTAGCATGTACAGTTTTTATTTTTTTTTATTTTGCAGTATAACGCAATATGATTTCTCCTCTTTTTTTTTGTTATACTTTATTGAATAGTTTTTAAATGCACTGCTTTCAAGAGGTATGAATTTTTATTGACTTAACTGAAAAGTTTTTACATTACATAAATTTATTTTGTACAAATTCAAATACAATTGAGACTTAGTAAACGTATTTATATGAATTAGTAAACATAGTTATATTTTTATAAAATATTTCTACTAGTATGTACATATAAAACATTTTGTTAACTAATTTAAATAAAAATAATTTAAATTAAATTCTTATTTACTTTTTATTGACCGCAATTTGAGTTAAGAAATTGTACAAACAGTAGTGTTACTTTATCCAAACTGCTCGTTGTAGCATGATTCAATTTGCTGTAGATTAGAAATTGTCTACGCAGGCGATTTAATTGTATGGCATTCATATAAATAGGAATATTAATTTTTGTTTCACTACCTTTTGCCGGTAGTGGACCAAGAATGCGAATTTTTCGTGCTGCTAGAACATCAGCCACAATCTCTTGCGTAAGGTGATCCAATTCGAAAAGGTAATTAGTTGAACTAAGTGGGGGCTGCAC
The DNA here is from genome assembly GCA_963662105.1 of Meiosimyza platycephala. Classification (NCBI taxonomy): domain Eukaryota; kingdom Metazoa; phylum Arthropoda; class Insecta; order Diptera; family Lauxaniidae; genus Meiosimyza; species Meiosimyza platycephala. The sequence goes on along the minus strand of OY759209.1, from coordinate 49,940,514 downwards.
GTCAAAAATAAAATTATATAAATTTGATGCAAAGTGCATCAAACATTTCACGTGTATACGGGACTGTGGAGTTGTTTAACACTGCTTGCTCGCGCACGCTAGTTAAATCAGCTGATTCCAATGTAGAGCGTTGCTGATTCAACTCCCAAGCTCGTTTTCTTGAATGCCACAAAAAATTGTGCATTGTGTGCAGGTATCATAAACAATTTCTCTAACCGTGGACACTCCCAAATTGTCTGAACACGCAAGATATTGTGGACTGCATCCTTGCGATAAGTACCTGAAATGAGACACATTTATATTTTGCCATATTATTGCATTTATGACCAAAATTACTTACATTAATGTCAGTGCTAAACGACTTTCTGGGCTTATTGGCGCTCTTCTCGAAAAGCGTTGAAGCCTTTTTTGAATCAAGGACAAAAGTGTATAGAATTTGGGAACGCTCATCCTAGTGGCCTTAAAAAAGTGTTCCTCGTCCTTCATTTTGAGTTGAAGAAAGCACGTTCCGTAAAACCCCTACTCGTTCCTGGTTAAATTAACAGGACGCACCCACCACCTCCTTTTTATGCGCTTACATGCCTCAACATACATGTTGTACATAGCGTCCATTACTGCTACAATTTTTATTATACGCACTATTGTTTGCACATTGGTATTCATTTTTTTTTTTAACAATAATTCTAACTCAAATAATCACCAAAAAATGTTTCACTTTGTCACAGCAAAAATATTTCAATTCAAAAATTTTTTTCATGTAAACAACATGACAGCTGAATTTTCCGTTCCGCCGCAATTGTGTTTATTCAAATGACTTTCCGACGGACTTTCATTTTTGACAGCGGAATTCTGCTTCCGCTTTTTCGACTCCGACCCAATTCTGTTTACAACATAAGATGAAGTTTCCAAACGCCAAAAGTTTACCAGGGCTGACACTGGTAAATTTATACAAAAGACGGTAAAGCAGTTTGAGCAAATTTTCGGGCATAATTTCACTTTAGGGTCAATAGCCCGAAAACTAAAATTTTAATTTTGTATTATGTATTTTGGGGCGCTGATCCCAATTGTGCTAAAAAAAATTTTCAGTCTCGAATGGCTTAAAAGATACAACCGTTTAAAGTTTCAAAAATTCACATTTATTTTCACGAAAATTTCCACTTCAAAATGCGTTTATTATGTATTTAGGGGCCCTAAGTGCAATGGCGATAAAAAAAAATGTTTATCTTAAATGGTTTAGAAGTTAGAGCGGTTCAAAGTTTCGAAAATTCACATTTTGCTCCAACCCACACGTAAGTGTGACAGTGAAAAATTACTGTGGCTAAAAGGTGTTGGATATTTTATAGACTGATCCGCGGTCGAAGACCGCCGCGAAGCCGGTGTTGGATTTTTGGGAGTTTAAAATCCCTAAAAGCGGCCGCAGGCCGCCCACTTACCCTACTTTTGATTTATAATTACTGTGGCTACCGAATACGGTATTGGACATACTATAGGATTTTTTAGTATCGATATTTCAAAAACCAAACGATTTTTTTATTTAACATTTTCGATTTATTTTGACGTGTTTTATCGAAAAAAAAAATAAAAAATTTATAAAAAAATTTGTACACAACTTATTTACACAAGGGGGGGTACATGGAATTTTCAAACTTTGACCAATTTTATCTCGGAAGCCATATGAGACCGACCATTTTTTCCAGATTCGGTTTAAGGGGGTAAAACTTCGTGTTTCTCAAAAAAAAAAAAAAAATTGGAGCATTGGCCCTAAAGTAAAATTGTTCCAATTTTCGTACAAGGGTTAACCATGGTATAATCATATAAGGTAAAAGCAAATTGGTGCTGTAAAAGTCAAAATCATATAAAAATAAAATAATTTTGTTGTTGACAAAATTATTACGTGTTGTTTGACATTTGCAGCACTCGAAAAAGAGGCAACATTTTTCAGTGCAGTAACCAGGTTAGTTAAATCATGGGGTTAACCTAAGTCTAAAGGTCGCTTAAGCGATTTTGCTGACGAAATTGTTCTCAGAGAGACGAGACAAAAATGAAGCAACAAACAAAGAATTATATACAAAAGAACTGCGTTCCGCTTTTTGTCGATAACTGACAAGTACGATAGCGTGTCGAGCAGTAAAATGAACTGTCTTACAACCAGGGGAAATGTGATTTTGGCTTATATTCGCATTGGGGATTTTTAAAATGGCGCTATGCTCTGCCATTTTGTATTTCATTAGGATTTTCTATTTTATTTATATGAAGTTTTTTGAATATCTTCCGCCATTTTTTATTTACATTTTACAAATTTAATTATTTTACATTTGAGTTGCATTTGAGAAAAATCATTTATTTTGCTACCAAGCAACCAGCAAATCCAGAAGCAGGATTTTATTATTATTTGCAACAAAGCAAGATAGTAGTGGTGAGGTTGGCTTAAGTTTACTTTAGCTGACATTTTCCAATTTTATTTATTTTATTAGGGGTAAAAGAGGGTTAAAAATAAATAAGTAATATGAAAAAAAGTGTCGCTCGGATCTAGTTTCGGAGATATAGCCATCGGAAGTTCCGGATATAGCTTTTGTAAAAACAATCATAAGTTGGGAACCCCTGTGTGGATATAAAAAATATGAGTGCCATAAGAAAGATAATTTAATGGCCTTCAATAATGGTATGTAAAGTACTGAAATTCAACCTATAGTAATGATCATGCTATTCGAAATGCAGCCTATCGCAGTGTAGTTCCTAAGAAAACAACAGCCGGTACCAGATGCTTTAATTGTTCCCAGTTTGGACATGTCTCCAGTGAATGTAAACAACCTAAGCGTGCTGTTGGTGCTTGTTTCCGATGCGGTGGCAAAGATCACGTCGTCAAGAGTTGTCCACAAGCTACATCAAGAATTGTGAATGCCGTAAACGCTGAACCAGATGATGCAGATAATACGTATCCGGTCGAGAGTCGAGGCCCAGACGTTATTAAAATTCGGAATCAACTAGAGAAAGGGGATTTAAAACTTTTTGACCTCAGTGACGGGTTAGTTTATAGAAATGACATGAAAGGCAAGCTTTATTTCTATGTTCCTCGGGAAATGGAAAATAACATTATTCGCCACGTACATGAAAAAATTGCTCATTTAGGCATTGGTAAAACGTACGATCAATTAAAAATGCATTACTGGTTCCCATATATGAGGCTAAAAATCGAAAAATTCATTAAAAACTGTCTTAAGTGCATTATGTACTCGGTTCCTGCTCGTGTTAATGAAAGAAATCTTCACAGTATTTCAAAGAAACCACTTCCATTTGATTCAATTCATATCGATCATTTGGGTTCATTGCCTTTTCTAAAATCTAAAAGAAAACAATTGTTGGTGGTCATAGACGCGTTTACTAAATATGTTAAACTTTATCCAGTTAATTCCACGAGTACTAAGGAGGTTAATGAGTCTCTAAAAAAATATTTCCAATACTATAGTAGACCAGCAAGAATAATCTCAGATAGAGGTACTTGTTTCACTTCCTTTGAATTCAGTGAGTTTCTATTAAAAAATAACATTGATCACATAAAAATTGCCTCTGGTTCACCGCAGGCAAATGGGCAAGTTGAGAGAGTAAATAGAGTGTTGACACCTATGATAAGTAAATTGAGTGAGCCACTTCAACATTCTGATTGGGTATCAAAACTTAGTTCCATTGAGTTTGCCTTAAATAACTCAATTCATAGCTCCACAGGAAGGACCCCAGCAGATCTTCTCTTTGGCGTATGTCAAAGGGGACCTGTCTGTAATTTACACTTTAACTGTTTTCATTTCTCAAGAAACCAAAAAATTAAACATTGTTTATTTATTGTATTTTTGAAAGAGTCAGCGATACTATGAGTATGAGTAGCACTGTTCTAGTGTTTCTGTGAACTGTCGCTCTTTCTTTTATTTTGTTTTGTTTTTGTTATTTTATTATAGGATGTTCGGCAGGGCTTTTCGAGGCCCATTTAGACTTTAAGTGGTCGGCAAATTTTTTTCATAGCTCTGAGTGCCAAACGGTCTCTTGCCAACTACCGCCAACTATTGCTCAGAGATAGGTCGTTTACGCTGACTTCGCAGAACAAACCTGTTCTGTTTATGTAGTAACATCATATGTGTACCTGCTGGGCCTCGCAAGGCCCAGCTCTTAAACGTATGACAGATGTATGAAAGCTGATACACCAAACATGTTACAACACATTATGGTGGATTTGTGAGCTACAATCCACTGAAAAATGAGATCTACACCGAAAATTAGCTGGCGACGACCGATATGTGGAGCAAGGAAAACGAGTTATCGTTAACACAAAAAAGAACGATGCCGGTATTTTGCTGTCCACCGAGTATAAAACATCCAACGTCGACACCTACAAAAAGTAGCGGTATCAAATGTTGCATTACAATGAAAGAGAAGCTGGTTTTGATACGATGGACCTGATGCTTAGCAGCTACTCTTGCAAGCGTGACCCAAACTGTTGGCCATTGGCTATGTTTTATAATATTTTGGATGTTACTTGCTTGGTACCATTTATTATCTACGAGGCGATCGTACCATCATGCAAAACAGACAAACGTCGTGTGTTACTCACAATCTGACGTCGTGATTGATGACCGCTCACGTAGAAAATAGAACAATGATTTCCAATGTTCACCGCCAGCCAATTACACAGGCCGACAAAAATAGAAAAAAATCAAAAACCAGAAACCAGACCTATCATATCCGAAGAACTTTGATGCGTTGAATCCGAATCTGAGCTCAGAATTTTTCCTTTACGTCAGGTTTTCGAGATATTATAACCTAAAAGTGCAAAAAACACTGTTTTTGGCTATATTTGAGGTTATTTTACATCGCGAATAATATTGTTTTTCCTAAATTAGTTTCGTCATCTGAAAGTAGTAGTTTTACCCTTCAAAACCCATTTTAAATTTTGTCGATATCTCTTTTAATCACCGAAATATCATAAATTTAAATTTCCTATGCATCCTGCCATACTAGAATTAATGTAGACCTGTATGTAGGCCTATGTAATAAATTGTATGTAATAAGTATATATACATGTAGCTAGAGCCATGCACAACACCTATAACCAATGGCAGCCACCTGCGGCACACCAGGCTGGACAAAAATATAACAAACGTGGGCCATGGCATATGGGCCTCGCGAGGACCAGCAGGTTCACTTACCACCACACAAGTAGCCGAACATCCTAGGGTTAAGTTGAACATTGACACAACGTCAAAAATGACAATCACAATGCTCCGTGAGCAAGAGCAATTTATTATTTTAAAAAATAATTTTTTAGCCATGAGGCATTCGATTTATTCATTTGAATTGTTAAAATACAAGCAGGCCATACGTTACAGCCGCTAAGTGTAAAAAATAGTTATCTCTGTCACTTCTATGTAAATGTTATATGAAAAAAAGTCTCAACAAAGAATTCAATTCCATTCAATTCAAAATATTAAACAATTACCAAATACTTCATTAAAAATATATGTACAATTCGTTTATATTCATATAAACAATTTCATTAGTTATAATAATGGAACAAGTTTATTTTAGCCCAAATGTTCCAAATTTTTTAATTTTTTTACCAGAAGTAGTGCTTTGGGAAAAAATAATATACATATTTGAAAAAAAAAATGTCGGTTGGATTTAGTTTCGGAGATATAGTCATCGGAATTTGCGGATATAGCTTTTATAAAAAGCAGCATCGCGTAAGCGATTGGCGCTTGGAACGCGGACAACATGACCAGCGGCAGCACGAGCTAGTTTGCCGATGCCAGCAGTTCGGGATGTTGGGGTGGGTAGCTGCTGCCCATGGTGTGCCTGCACCTTACAAATATAATTCTCTCGTGCTTAAGTTGCTGGGCTCTGAAACTTCAAAAATCTTTCCAAATTTACTACAAAACAAAAATCCTCAAAAAAAATTGGGCCTCCCTAATAATTTTTCTTCGGGCTGAACCCTCGAGATTGGTGTTATGCTCGGCCCCGTCTATCACCCACGCTACCTTGCGGACCTATGGGGAAATTTTTCGGTCCACCCTAATCAGTTAAAGCTCTACATAGGACTTACCGTTTTCAGCTTAAGCTGACATGTTAATTATCTTTTTTTTTCCTTTTTCTTTTAAATAAAAAGAAATTTGTTTTTCTTTTTAATATTTCAGTTCATTATTATTATTTTATTTTTTTTTTTTTTTTCGTTTTATTTCCAACATATTTAATTTCAAATAGCTATTTTTAAGATATTTTGCATATGTTGCTTAATTATACGAAGGTATAAAAATAATATTAATTCTAAGTTTAAACATAGGAAGAAACTTATATTATTAAAGCTACCACTAATATTTATTTTTGTTTGTTTTGTTTTTGTTTTAAAAATTCTCAAAAAAAAGTAAAACAATATTCTTAATAATTCTCATTATATGAATAATACCTCCGATACTAGTTATTATTGTTGCAGTTGCTGCTACTGTTGTCGTCTTCGATTCTCGGTGTTGTTTACGTTGTGTTGTTTAGTGTATAGTTGGGTCGTAAATGTTGTTTTTATAGTTGTACGTTGTTGTTAACTTAAATTTTTTGAAATTGTATTGCTGAATGTCAGAGTTTGTTTCTCTTTAAGAGGTTTCTTTTGTCATTCTGAACATTGGTTCAACAACTGTCATTTCTTTCAATTTTTTTGTGTATCTTTGTTTTTATGTATGTCACTTTTTCTATGTCAGATTTTGTTGAATGTCTATGTGCAATTATTTCTTATGTTTCTATTGTCATCTCTTTTTTTTTTTTTTATTTAGAATGTAACGGAGCGCTGGCGCTTCCGCGAAATTTTATCTTATAATTTTTTCTTAATTGTGTTTCAACATTATTCTTTCTTATTAACTTTATCTCACTGTCTATTCAGTTTTTCTTTATACTTTTTATGTATCTGTTTTTTTTTTTCTATGAGGTTTGTGGTGGAGCGCTAGCGCTTCATCACCCACTTTCCGCGACTAAGGCCGTCGATAACGTAACTTTTATACAAATTTGGCTTTTCTTCTTCTTTATTTCAGATGAATTGCCAATATATTATGTGGCCATGTGAAGCGCCAGCGCTCCACCACCACCGTTTCTGCGACTAAGACTGACGATGACGTAACCTTTATACAAATTTTTAACCGGAGACTTTTGATACAAAAAATATTCGAATTGAGTTGGTTTTTTGATGCAGTTGCGTTTCGTTCACCGTACGGTTTTTCTAATAATTTTATTTTTACTTCGTTTTGATAATTCGATTTGGAATATTTTAATTTTTTCGCGACACGTACACAATCAGAAAAAATTTACAACGACCAACACGGTGGACTGCCAAAAACCAACTCACGCGTTCTTTTCTATCATAAAAAAAAAATGGCTACCGAAACTTCGAAATGACGCGTTGTTCAGCCATTTCTAATTGTAACCGAACGCACTTACGCAAATTTCGAATGACAAACCAGAAATGTCATTCTGACATTTCTGATATGACTTTCGAAGTTCCAATGCCAGTGTACATTAGATTCCACTCTGCCGTTACAACCCCTATATAGATTTCCAAAATATTGGTATCATATGAAAGGTAATTAAATGTAGTATAAAATTACTTGACAAATATAAGAAAGTCCTTTTGTAGTTTTCGAGATATGAGGATTTTTGTAAAATTTTTAACTTTTTTTTTAAAAAAAGTTATTTTTTCCAAAAAATGTATTATAAACTCATAATTTCCTTTAAAATGATGTATAATTTTAAACCAATTTTTTTAATATTAACCTATTTTCTTACCAGAATGTAAAAATATTAGTTCGTAAAATTGGAACAGGTTTACTTTAGCTCACATTTTCCATTCGTTTTATACGCGTAAAAACAAAAAAAAAATAATAAAAAAAAGTGTCGCTCGGATTTAGTTTCTGAGATGAGCCATCGGAAGTAGCGGACATAGCTTTTGTAAAAATCAATTTAAGTTGGGAACCCCTGAATTGATATTAAAAATATGGGTGGCTTAAGAAAGATAATTTAATGGCCTACAATAACGCTGAGCAAGTTTTTGAAACTTAACTTATAACTTTGGAGAGACGATTTTTCTGAATTTTTTTTTTAAATACCGTTATTTTATCCAAAAAATGTGTCAATAACATATATTTTTTTTAGCTTGTTAAGAAAGCTTAATTTATTCCCGTTAAAATGGTATATCGTTTGTTTTAAACGAAACGAAAACGATACAAAAAAATGTATTTAATGAATTCTTATGAAAACTATGTATTTATGGACAAAAACAATAAAAAACCAACAATAACAACAACAGACACAAAAACAATAACAACAACAACAAAGTTGGTATAAATAATAAAATAATAAGTTTAATATTAGTTTTAAAATATTGAAATGAAAAGCGCACGTGCGCTTTTAATAAAAATTTTTCTGTTTTATAGTGATAATGTTTTTTATTAAATTTTTAATTATGTACTTGAACTGTAAGGTTGCCTCAAAGAAAGGGAGCGCCGCAGGGGAAAAATTTTTATTAAAAATCGCGCGAGCCTTTTTTAATAAAAATTTTTCTGTTTTATAATGATGGTTTATATAATTTAATAATGAAATGTGAAATAGCACCGCTAGCGTGAGTTTGTGGAAAGTGTATAAGTATATATTAAGGCTCGCTCGGACCTCCACGGACCATATTGATAAAAGCTCACCTTTAAATTCATTTATATATCCAACACCTGGTTCGGTAGCCACATTAATTTTACTTAAATGTAAGGGTAAGTGGTCGGCGTTCTACCATGACTCAGTTGTTGTTGTTGTTGTTGTTTAAGTCGCTGTTGTTGTAGTTTTCCATAAATAGTTTTCATAAGTAATTTTCAAAAGAAAATTTGTTAACAAATATTTTTACATTGCGGTAGAAAATAGGTTAATATTAAAAAATTGATACATATGATACATCATTTTAAAGCAAATGAAAGGAGGATTCTTGTGATGCTTAAAAGTTTATAAAACACTTTTTGGAAAAAATAACTGTTTTTAGAAAAAAAAGATCAAAATTTTATAAAATTCCTCATATCTCGAAAACTACAAAAGGAATTTCTAATATTTATATGGCAATTTTATGCTATATTTAATTATCATTCATATGATACCAATATTTTGGAAATCTATACAGGGGTTCCCAACTTATACCGTATAATATAAAAGCTATATCCGCAACTAAAGTAAACTTAAGCCATAATAATATATTTTCCTAAAAACATTACATTCGGCAACTAAAAATCTCCATAAATCAGGAGCAATTCCATTCAAATTGGGTTTTCAACATATGGTAGCTCTTTCGTTCAGTGTTGCCGCAGCATTAAAAATAAAAGTAGCCCTGTAAAAGATAAAAATGTATCCAAAAGTATCCACATCAGAAAAAAGTATCAAATTAAATAGTATTAAAACAACAAATTCATATAACTTTCTATGTCTCAATTTAATTGAGACCTTTCATTATGGTGCACCAGTGTGACGAATTTTATTTCAAAATAACTTATCCACTTTTTGCATTTTTCGGCAAACAACAAAATTTCTTCTTCTATAACTAAATCTTTGTTTGGTAAAACCACTTAGTGTGCCATGTTAAGATTATGTAATCAGAATTTGGGGCAGATAGAAGTAATTTCTGTAATGACAATATAGCCCACCCAATAAAAAATAAAAAAAACCGAAGCTAGCTTCGATGAAAATCGAACTTGTCCCGTTGAAAAAAAAACTCCCTTAATTTTTGATATTTTTAATTAAATATATACTATATACATAAGTTTAATGCAGTCACACAAAGTATATATAAGCGATGTATTCAGTCTTATACCTACATATGTACATATAAACATATATATTCAGAATTATTTCATTTGTATTCATAATTTTGATATATTCATTCACTATATTCAGTTCTAAGCGCCATAATGTTTTCAACCATTTCCAACGAGAGTCTATCCGTCTTATCATTTTTAGTAAGTTTTAAATCCGAAAAAATCAGTTCTGCGGTTGCAGAGCTGTGCGGTAGACTAAGGATATTAAGTACAAACTTAACGAATTCACCATAAATATAATACCATAATCATAACCATAATCATAACCATAATAATAAAAATATTTCCCCAAAATGGCTGAATGTCATCGACAATTTTTATAATCTTATCAAATTTAAGGCTCTGATTCGAACAAATAAGGAAATTTATTTAATAGATTTAGAAATGGCGAGTTGTGTGAAAATTTAAATTGATTTGGATCAAGACATCTTTTGTTTAATTTGGTGGCAGAACTCAATATAAAAATTTCTTATGTTTTTTTTACAATTAATAAATTGCTTCCCTCAAGTTAATTTTCCAAAATAAATTCCTGTGCTGTTGCACTTAGATAAAGTTCCTTGAGAGGAAGATAATTCAGTTAAAAATATTTTTTTATTGATGGCAATGAAAATAAATGTCACTTTAAAACCTGCTTCTAATTTTTTAAAACCACCTTATCCTGCTTTTAAATTTAAAACGTGCTTTTAGAAAAAAAAAAAAAGCGTTTGGACTGACGAGCACCGAACCCACGTACTGCGAGCTTTAAGTTCACAGTCCTAATATTTGCATAAGCACTTAGGCTGCAGTGGCACTCATCCAACATATTGGTCAGATAAGAAAATTATGTTCAACAAAGTAATATTGGCAAAATATTTTTGGTGAAAAAAGTATCCAAATTTGCACTAGGGCGAAATTTAAGAGAAAAAAGTATCCAAATGGATCCGAATGGATCTATTCGGCAACACTGCTCTCGTTTTCTTGTTTAAAAATCATCATCAATACCAAAATCAGTACGTGTAAAAAAGAACAAGAGTTTCCTGTCTAGTTAGTTTATGCTCAACTTTGCTTTTGGTTGTCTTTGGTTCAATTAAATACTTTATAATGGTTGTGCCTAAAAGTAATTTATTAAAAGAGGGGCTATTTAAATTAATGTCGGAGCGTGACAGATTGGAAGCGAAAATAAGCGAATATGGCTTTGTTTTAGCGGCAGTAAATTTAGTTAGAAAATTGCCTAAACATTAAAAAAATTTAAACTTTTATAGAATGACGACATCGGACTTCATTGTGAGCTGCTCGACGCAGAGGGTTTTCCGCGCAGTAATATAGACGTACACCAGGTGCGACTAGCTCGTCACCAAATAATCTGTTTACAAAATGATCACAAAGAACTAACAAAAAACATCGAAGGGCTCTTACACCAGTTATATGCGGAGGTTATTGAGGAACAACAGCAAAGTCATGCGAAAGCCACTGAGGTACAACAGAAAAGTTTGCCGTCTGAAACAAATGTTTTAGAATTTGACTCAGATTCGAGAGAGGATGAATTTAGTACGACTTTATTGACATTTGCTATCGTTAAATTTGTGAATCCAGGTTCCCCAGCTGAAGTCGCCGTATGTATACGTGATTGCCAAAAGGAGAATAGACAAAAAATAGGTTGTGCAAGTAACGAAAATAAAACTTGGCTTCAGTTTACTTTAGCTGCCATTCTCCAATTTTATTTTGGCATAATTTTACTTTAAGGCCAATGCTCCTATTTTTTTTTGTTTAGAAACATGGAATTTTCGCCCTGAAACCGAATCTGGAAAAAAAATGTCGGTCACTTATGGCTTCCGAGATTACATAGGTCAAAGTTTGAAAATTTAAAACTTTTTTGGTAATTGTCTAGAAGTACGGACAACGTGAAAAAGGGGGTAAAAAAAAAAAGTAAAATACTCAAATGACGTGCTTTTTTATAAAACTTATAATTCCGGCTGCGGAAAGTGAAAATTATGCACCGTTTATTTGTTATAAACAATTAAAGTTGCGAAAAATGCGAAAAATTGTCAACAATAGCGTTGTTTGACGCTTGAATCGAGCGACTTTACGAACACGTGGCTTTACAAACACCTGAAGAAAAGGTGCGTTTGGAATTGCAATAGTTGGTCACATTATCACATTACCGGGAAATACTTACATGCTGTAGAACATCTTTGACTCGTTTTCCATTTTTAATTATGTAAAAAGAATTCTGGGAATAATAAAACGGAAAAAATAAGCGAAACATGCATTTTTATGCAGCAGTTCTTCATGAACAATAAATATTTGTAAAAAAACTTTGTACAATCGGAAAACGAGTCAAAGATGTTCTACAGCATGTAAGTATTTCCCGGTAATGTGATAATGTGACCAACTATTGCAATTCCAAACGCACCTTTTCTTCAGGTGTTTGTAAAGCCGCTCGATTCAAGCGTTGTATAACGCTATTGTTGTTCTTCACGTGTTCGTAAAGTCGCTCGATTCAAGCGTCAAACAACGCTATTGTTGACAATTTTTCGCATTTTTCGCAACTTTAATTGTTTATAACAAATAAACGGTGCATAATTTTCACTTTCCGCAGCCGGAATTATAAGTTTTATAAAAAAGCACGTCATTTGAGTATTTTACTTTTTTTTTTTACCCCCTTTTTCACGTTGTCCGTACTTTTAGACAATTACCACTTTTTTTTCCAGATTATGTTTTAGGGGGTAAAATTCCATGTCTCTAAAAAAAAAAAAATTGGAGCATTGGACCTAACGTAAAATTGTTCCTATATTTTTTTTAGTGGTAATAGGGGTAACTAAAAAAAGTACCGGTAATTAACATATTTTTTGGAATAACCAACGGATTTTTCAAAGAAATTTGGTCAAAATTTCAGAAAAATCGTTATATCCAAAATTAAAGGTTAAATTTCAAAACTTTGCTTACTATTATTGCATGCCATTAAATTATCTATTATTATCTATTATTATCTTTTTTTTTTAATTTCCTTGGTTTATTTACATATATACATATTTTTAATTTAACAAATAATAGGTATATAAAAAATGCACCACTCCTAATTGGAGCGACATTATCTTTCTTATGACACCCATATTTCCATTCAGGGGTTCCCAACTATAATCATTTTTACAAAAGCTATATCCGGAACGTCCGATGGCCATATCTCCGAAACTAGATCCGACCGCCACTTTTCTGTTTTATATTATATTTGTACTTTTAATCTCCTATTACCTTAAAAAATATTGGAGAATGCTAGCTAAAGTAAACTTGATTCATACTTTTTGCATGTGTAATATGATTGCAATACCGTGAGGTTTTAGAATGCCGGGATAGCAAAATATGTGTAGTTGAAAATTTTACTTTACTTTTTTTAGGGGAAATATTATAGGAATAATCGATCTGCAAAAAAAAGTGTCGTTCGAATCTAGTTTCGGAGATATGGATATCCATCGGAAGTTGCGGATATAGCTTTCATAAAAAACGGTATAAGTTACGAAGCACTACATATGACACGTTCATAGCAAAAACCAAAAAGATATTTTGTACGAGCAAAAACCCAAAAGAAAAACTGTCGGCGCAAAAACCCCTCCAACAACAGAATCTATCAATAATCTAGAATTCATCTATCAGCACAGAAACCAATCGTACTACTCCCTAAACAGGAACAGAATATATTGAATTTAGAGAAGAATATATACATATGGTACCAGAAGTTGTGGCCGACTACTAGAGCTTTTTTGGCCGACCTTTGGAGAAGAGGTGGCCGCATAAGTTAGTAAAATACCTTAATAAAAATGGTATTTTTCCATACTACATAAATCAGGCATTCAGAAGCACACAATACTTTATAAATAACCTTAATAACCGATTTTTGGTAGCCATTTGAACTTAAAAAAATTTCCAGTTTTTTCCAGTAAATTGTACTGAACCATCTGTTATTTTTACTGAATTTACAGTAATTTTTACATACCTCTCAGTAATTTATATTGTGACACACATTATAATTTACTGAAGTAAAATTTCATGTGGATTACAGTATAATTTCACGCACATCCGATGAAAAATTACTAAGAATTCAGTAAAAATTACTGAGATTTTCTTTTTTATTTTGTTTTTAATGCAATGAATTCTAATTAACACTATAAAATATTTTTGGTTGGTATTGTTTTTATAAATAAATATATAATTAAAACTCATTTATAAATGTAACGAGAAAATTCGTATTATTTGCCCACCATCATTGCTCATAATTCCTGCATGACAAAGCATCATCACAATCAAACAACTTGCAAGCATTCATGCTGCACATGCAACCCCTTTCAATGATTTCATCTACTCCTTTAACGTTCGCTTGCAACCATCGGTCGCTTGCAAGTCTGTTCAACGCGTCGCAACAAATAGCATGAGAGGTTTTTGCGCCGACACTTTTCTTTTGGGTTTTTGCTCGTACAAAATATCTTTTTGGTTTTTGCTATGAACGTGTCATATAGTTTTCGATATATGACGATTTGTGTACAATTTTGACCTTTTCTTCATATGTGGGAAATGCCAACCACTGTGGTCAAACCACGCCCATATTTTTCATGTGGCTGAAAATGCGGACAAAATACACCCAAAGAGTTTTTTTTTAAATTTGCGGACGCAAAAAATCTGTCTTTCGTTTTTCTGCATCTTTGTTTTATCCATATTAGCCCAATGTAGAAAAGTCCAGTGTACAGCTTGAGATGTATGTCCAATGATAGAGCTCGATGAGCTTAAGCACAATATATAGTGTTGCCTTGTTGGATCCTGTCCTAAACATGGCTTGCCACCTGTTTTTTGGGCCATTTTTTTAAAATAAAAAGTGTATAAGATTACAGCTTGAAATGTATGTCAAAGATAGAGCTCAAAGAGCCTAAATATAATATATAAAGTCTTTACTGAATCCCGTCCCAAACATGGGTTGCCACCTGTTTTTTGGTCCAAGTTTTTTCGGAAGCTTTATGGTTTATGCATGCCAAATGATAGATCTTGATGAACCTTAAAAAAAAATAGTTCGAATAATCTTGTCGAATCTCGTCCCAAATGTGGGTTGCCACTTGTTTTTTAGGCATACTTTTTTCAGCATAAAGTTTATGGTTTAAGATCGTAGCTGAAAAACATAATAATTGTAATAATTACTATTTCTATAATATAGCCTTAAGCTACGACACTAATGTCATTTCTCTTTTGTCTTGATATACTTTGTCTTTTTTCTTTACGTGTGCGAGTCCTTTTTTTTTAAATATTTGTAACGGAAAGAACATTCTGATTCATTCGATTTTTGCAAGCACACGAAGTCAATGTTAGATTGTAAAACTTAATTTAATAAAAAGTCAAAAAAATTATATTTATTGTTAAAAAAACGTGAATAAAAACTAAAAATAACACTTATTGCAATTCAGAAGTGGGATTACAATTAAAATGAGCAAAATATTAAAAAAGACTATGCTAGATGCCTTGATTGCTGCAGGTGTTGCAGTGGAGTAGAGTGCCACCGTTGCGATGTTAAGACCGTTGTGCGAAGAGCTGAGGCAAGGAGGAAGCCGTGGCCAAGACGAAGGTACAGGCGAAGACGATGCCGGCGAGGGTGACGCCACTGATGATGATAACGTTATTAATAACACTGCTGTTGATGATGCTACCGGTGATGACGCTGTTGGAAAAGCGATGTGCCAATTGCAGGCGGTTGATCACCGCAAATTTGATTTTCAAGCTTTTGAGGCTATGGTGCACCCATTTAGTGGTGACGACGCATATGACGTCAATAAGTGGTTTCAAGATACAGAAGACGCATTTGAAATCTTCCGTTGCAGTGACCACGACAAATTCATTGCTGTTCGACGCCTACAAAATTTTTTTAAGAGCAAACGCGGCAAACACCTACGAAAGTTTAAAACAATTACTCACTGCTGAATTTGGCCGTGTGCACACGCTCAGTGATGTCCTTGCACAACTTAAAAAACGCAGTTTGAAGCCCGGTGAGTCGGTGCAGCGATATGTAATCGAGATGCAGGAAATTGCATCAAATGCCATGGTTCCCATGGCGAATTAATTGAGCATATTTTGGATGGCCTAAATGACAAGTCACCAAACATATCAACGGTGCACGGTCGCTTCAGGACCTTAAGTCACTGCTGAGCCGATACGAAAAAAAAATAACTCAAACTAACATTTTGCTAAGGACTGCTGTTGGTGTCGCTGCATTTGCGACCAAGCAAAAAAATGATGCCGATCTGTCTGCTGTTTGCTGCTTTAACTGCTCGCAGTTTGGGCATTTCCAAAGCAAATGCACAAAGCCGAAGCGCCCACCAAATTGGTGCTTCAAGTGCCATACAGTGGGACATTTCCACCAGGACTGCCCGAAAAAATAAACCGTAGTCCCTGTAATGGCTACTGAGGGAACTTATGGAGATTATGGAGTCACCAATGGTTTAGGTGCATTCCAACAGGTAAGTGTTGCCTTCTTTGATAGAAATAAGTGCAGTGAAGCTAACAAGTGTTTTTCCCTTCTTGATTCTGGTAGTAGTACTAGTTTTGTAACAAAATCATTGGTGCCTTTTGCACGTCATCAGACGGACACTGTTTCGTGGAATGGGAAATTCAAAATTAAGTACGTTCGGGAAAATCAAGTTTCAATTAACCTTACGAAACAAAACAATAATTCATGATTTTGTTATCCTTCCAGATAGCGAGTCACTGGTGCCAATGTTACTCAATATTCATTTATGTCAATTTGATGTAAAATATACAAAAAATAATTTAATTGAAATAGAAAAAAAAAATGAAATATAATTTTGTTTTGTCAGAGAAAGCAAACAGTGCACTTATGTCTTTTAATTTATTAAAAAATCCAAGTAGAATATTTTGGGGAAGAAATTCTTAATGTTTACAAAGCAAAAGAAAGAGAAAAGGCATGTGGGTGTTGTAAAGCATCAACTGAAGACAATCGGCATTTGTTTGATGTTTCTGAATTAGAATTAATTAGTTTAACTAATGAAGATGAAATTATTGATTTTGTTGATTTGGGATTGTTGACGTACGCAATAACCACCGAAAGTAAGAAAGAAGAAATTATTTTAGATGAGAATTTGGCTGAAAGTGCAAAAGAAAAGCTAAGTGCTATTATTTCAAATTATTATTTAGATTCTAACGAGCAGTCTAAGCCTACGGATTATGCAGATAAGATTGACTAATGAAGTACCAATGTATTGTGCGCCAAGACGTTTGTCGTATTTCGAAAAAATAGAAGTCCAAAAAATAGTAGATCAACTTCTAGAAAAGGGTATTGTTCGCTCAAGTGATTCACCTTATGCTTCGGCTATTGTGCTAGTTAAAAAGAAAAGTGGTGAAATTCGTATGTGCATCGATTATCGTGCAATCAATAAAATTACTATTCGTGATAACTTTCCTTTGCCCTTAATTGAAGATTGTCTGGAGTATTTTAGTGGAAAAAAATATTTTAAGTCTTTGGATTTGAAGGATGGTTTTCATCATATTAGGATGCATGAAGACTCAGTTAAATTTACATTTTAAAAAATGTAAGTTTGCCTTCCGTGAGCTTGACTATTTAGGGTACCGTATAAACCATGAGGGTATTAGGCCAAGCAATAATCACGTAGAAGCGATTCGTCACTATCCGATACCGAAAAACACTAAAGATGTCCAAAGATGTCATGGGCTATTCTCATATTTCCGACGTTTTGTACCTAATTTTGCAAGTATTGCCAAACCACTCACCAACCTTTTGAGAAAGGAAACCAAGTTTTATTGGACGGACAAATGTTCTAAAGCTTTTGAATTTTTAAAAGATAGTTTGACCTCATCTCCAGTTTTGTCAATTTATGACCCGCGGAAGGAAACAGAGCTACATTGCGATGCCAGTTCCTATGGTTTTGGCGCAGCACTTATGCAAAAACAAAGTGATGGCAAATTCCATCCAGTTGTCTATTATTCCAGTAAAGCGACGGTTGACGAATCTAAACTAATAAGTTTTGAGTTAGAAACTTTAGCAATTGTATACGCTCTAGAACGGTTCCATACATTTGTTGACCGATTACCATTCACGGTAGTGACTGATTGTGAGGCATTGTCGCAAACACTAAAGAAAAAAGATGTGAATAAACGCATCGCTAGGTGGGCTTTAGCATTAGAGTGCTATAATTATAAAGTAGAGCATCGTAGAGGTAGCTGTATGTCGCATATAGACGCGTTAAGTCGTATCGAAATGGTAGGTGCCATAGAAACGGAAAATTCAGAATAAGATGCGAATATTCAAATTTCACAGGCTCGAGATACGAGCATACAGAATATTAGAAGTGGATTAGAAACCGGTGATATACCTGGCTATGTCTTAGAGAATGGTTTAGTTTTTCGAATTGGGTCCCAAAACCAACGTCAACTGTATGTGTATAGAGAGTTTGAAGAAAATATTATGAGGGTTGTACACGAAAAATGTGGTCACTTGTGGGGGTAAATAAGTGTATGAATCAAATACAGAAGCATTACTGGTTTGAGAATATGCAAGAGAAACTTAATTTGTTTATAGAAATTGCCTAAAATGTATATATTATTCGGCGCCATTGCGGAAAAATGAAAGAAATTTGTACAACATTCCGAAGATATCGGAGCCATTTGACACATTACATATTGACCATTTTGGTCCATTGCCTTCGGTAAATTCAAGACACAAGTATGTATTTGCAGTTATCGATTCTTTTACGAAATTTGTAAAGTTGTACCCAGTAAATACACCAGGCACTAAAGAGGCTTGTCAAGCGTTAGAAAAGTATTTTGAATATTATAGCCGACCACGTCGAATAGTTAGTGACCGCGGTACTTCTTTTACTTACTACGGACTTTTTGAACTTTTTGACAGACAGAAATATAGAACACGTTAAGGTGGCAGTTGCATCACCTCAGTCGAATGCCCAGGTCGAACGCATGAATAGGGATTTAAAAGCAATGCTAGCAAAATTGGAAGAATCAGCAACACATGCTCACTGGAAGCAAAAATTGGTACAGGCGGAATATGCAATGAATAACACGAACCATACGACGACGAAAGTTGCACCAAGTAGACTTTTATTCGGTACTGAACAAAGAGGCAAGATAACTGAATACGTCGACTCAAAATACGCAGATAAGCAGAGGGTTGATTTTGTTTAACTTAGGTCAGAGGCTGCTGATGCAATCCTAAAATCTCAATCATATAATCTTGAATATTTCAATAAACATAATAAACCGGCAAAACAGTTTGAAGTTGGAGACTTTGTCGTAATAAAAAATGTCGATACTTCAATTGGAACAAATAAAAAATTAATACCGAAATTCCGCGGCCCATATGAAATCAAAAGAAATTAAACCATGATAGATACGTTGTTGAGGATATCGAGGGGTTTCAGATTACACAAATGCACTATAATGGAATTTTAGATTCTAGTAGGTTGCGGAGATGGTCAGATTTCCATATACTCCCAAGTCCTTGCCATTCAAGTAGGGATCCCGTTGGTTATGAATTGGATCCCGAAGGTAACCTGGCTGGATTTGAGTGAAACTTTAAAATACTTGGATTAAGAAGGCAACACTTAAGTAAAAACAAAATAAAATTTGTATATTAATAACAATCGAGGTCGATTGTGTGGCCGAATTGTAATAATTACTATTTCTATAATATAGCCTTGAGCTACGACACTAACGTCATTTCTCTTTTGTCTTGATATACTTAACTTTGTCTTTCTTCTTTACGTGTGTGAGTCCTTTTTTTGAAACATTTGTAACGGAAAGAACATTCTGATTCATTCGATTTTTGCAAGCACACGAAGTCAATCGATTGTAAAACTTAATTTAATAAAAAGTAAAAAAACCATATATATTGTTAAAGAAACGTGAATAAAAACTAAAAATAACACTTATTGCATAATAATAATTTTATTTGTTATTCAATTCCATAGATTTTTTACAGTAAATAATTTTTATAACATTAATTGAATAATAACTGTATTCTATAGTTTTTTTTAAAACTAGTGGCGAAAACAGCTTAAATAATAGCAAATGAGCTATTCTAGATGAAAACGTCTAATCGGTAAAGCTGGCTTAGCTTAGATTATGCTCAAACTTTGTGAAAATCTTCTTTAGGGTTCCAAAGATGGTAATCCAAGAGATTTTAATTTTCGGATGCGTCAGTCCCCGCCTAGCCGAATTAAAGCTTTTAAAAAACGTAATTTTTGGCTTCAATATTTTTAGCTGTTAAAATTTTTCTGTTTAAGATATAGACACTAGACTGTGTCATTTCAAAGTTTTGGAGTTGGATTTTATTTTTTTTTGCCTATATTTTAGCTTGAGAAATAAAAATAGTTGACTGTATCTACACTGATTTCAGTAAAGCATTTGACAAATTACCAAACAATTTGATTTTGTTTAAATTAAAGAAGCTTGGATTACCTTTAAGTTTTGTCAGCTGGATTGAATCTTATTTATCTGATCGCTCATATCAAATAAGATTTCGGAGGGAGTTTACCACCCCATTCAGCGCGGCATCAGGTGTTCTACAAGGAAGCCAACTGGGGCCGCTCCTGTTCGTTTTAGCAATTAATGACGTTACACATGTCATTAAAAACTCGCATCTGCTAATATATGCAGATGACATGAAAATTTACAGGAACGTGAAAGGGGTTGGTGATACTATTCCACTTCAGTCTGACTTGAAATCCTTTGAGGTTTGGTGTTCTAAAAATAACTTACATCTTAATCCTGATAAATGCCAAACTATGATTTTCACCAGGAGGGAAAATATTGTGGAAATTGATTATGAATTAAAAGATAAGAAAATTTGTCATGCCGATTTAGTCAAAGACCTAGGTATACATTTTGATGTTAAATTAACTTTTAATGAGCATATTAATCAAATTTGTAAAAAATCCTCATCTCTGCTTGGCTTTATAAGGAGGTGGGCAAAAGAATTTAATAGCCCTTTAGTAACGGTGACTTTATATAATACAATAGTGCGTGCTCAGTTAGAGTACGCCAGCCAAGTGTGGTCACCATTTTATAATACAGAAATCCACGCTTATAAGCATTTCTGAAAATGATTGATTTTTGGTGCATATAAGCGTGAAATGCATTTAGAAAAACTCGTTTATAAGCATGAAAAGTGCATATATAAAAATTCGGCTATATCTACCAAATATGCTTGTATAGAATCGTAGTTTCATTTAAGCTGTTACCTAAAGCCAACTAACTAGAACCCTACAAAAATATTTTTAAAGGCAAAAAGCTGTGAAAATAAACATTTGATATTTTATGAATATGTATTCCAGTAAAAAAATAAAAAGCAAATCAAAAAAATATATATATAGTACATATGTGTATACAGAGTACATATATATATTGAATTGCAAAATTATTCTTTCTTAAAAAACAAGTAATCTTGGATTGAATATGACTGCAGACCTTAAAAATATGTTCTTCAATGTCATCAAGTTCGTCAATAAACTTATTTATTGGCAAAAGGAACTTTCGAAGCGTGTCTAATGAGGCCAAAGCTGCACTCAATGAAGGAATTGGATATATTTAAGCTGCAATGTCTGTTTCTTCATCATCCGATAGCAAAATAGGGCAACAATTACATTTTCATTTAACTCTTCCCAGCATGGCAAGCTACTGTTAAGCACATTTGGCAGTACAATAGGAATGACACGATTGTTTGATATCAATAATTTTTTGACTTGAAAAAAAACTAAAATATTTTCCCTGTCGTGCATATAAGCGTGAATGGAGGAAAAAATTGTAGATTTTTGGGGCTTATATCCGAGAAATGCATATAAGCGTGTTCATATAAAAGAGAAAATTGTTAACAAATCTAAATGGAGAAATGAAATTGCACAAGTTTTGATGCATATAAGCGAGAAATGCTTATAAACGGCGTGCATATAAGCGGGGATTACTGTATTCATATTAATAGAATTGAGAGAATTCAAAAAAATTTTATTCGTTTTGCTCTTAATGGCTTAAATTGGATTGACTCTTTAAACCTTCCTCCTTATGAGGATCGTTTGAAGTTACTACATATGCAGTCTTTGAGCTCGCGTAGAAATATTGCGGAATTACTTTATCTGCATCAACTTGTAACTGGGTCTCTTGCTGCACCAGAGCTTCTTAATTATATTCACTTAAACACTAATCGCAGGAGTAATCGTAACTCTAATCAATTATTTTACCAACCTTTCAGCAGAACTAATTATATGGCTACAGCTCCTTTTAATCGCATGACTACTCTTATTAATAATTGCGATATATATGATATTAGCTTGTCAAAAGGTCAACTCAAGCTTAGATTGAAGAATAACTATAGTTAATTTTGTAGCTTAATGGTTGTTGGTCTTTATGTATGTGTTGTTCGAACCCCACAGCATGATGGGTAAATTTTTTCTAACATTTATGCCTTGGACCATATTAATAAATTCATACAATTATATTCATGCAATTGTATATTTATATACATATGACTG
This sequence comes from Meiosimyza platycephala, assembly GCA_963662105.1. Taxonomy (NCBI): domain Eukaryota; kingdom Metazoa; phylum Arthropoda; class Insecta; order Diptera; family Lauxaniidae; genus Meiosimyza; species Meiosimyza platycephala. Next base: position 49,918,118 of record OY759209.1, on the reverse strand, counting down.
GGTGGGTATGTTGAGAAAGTGTGGTAAAGCTACGAAGAAATTATAAAAATACAACAAATTAATTGCATGTATAATTTTTTCATTTCCATTAATATATAAGCTTTTTACTTGGTTTTAAAGCTTCATGCTAAATCGCTAAGAAAGCTAATAGCTGTAGTAGCTAAACTCTATTATTATTATTATTATTCATCTAGCTGAAAATACGGACAAAATACACCCAAAGGGGAGTTTTTTTTTTTTAAAAAATTTGTGTTCATTTTAGCCTATGTTTTAAATCCGAAGGGAACACTCCCAAAATTTCAGCTTTCTAGATGGCTGAAGCATTCAGTTTGTTTCCAATTTAATTGACGACTTTTTACTAAAACGAAAAAAAAAATTACCATAGGTGCCAAGATAAAGCGTTTTAAGTATTTTAGTTGTATGGGAGGTGTCACACCCTGATTTCAAACCACGCCCACATTTTTCGAGTGGCTGAAAGTGAGCAATTTACATCTCAATACCAAATTTGAAGCTAATAGCTTCCATAGGTTCCGAGACAGCGTTTAAGCGATTTTGTTATATTAGAGCGTTTTAAGTGATTTTGTTATATTATAGCTACCACGCCCCTTGATTAAATCCCGCTCACGTTTGCAGGGTGTTAAGCGAAGACAGTAAAGATACAAGTACCGAATTTCGAAACTGTAGCTGCCATAAGTACCAAGATGTAGCGCTTTAGGTGCTTTATTTGTAAGGGAAGTGCCCCACCCTGTTTTTAAACCACGCCCACATTCTTCGAGTGGCTAAGTACAAACAAAATACTTCCATATATTAAATTTTAAGCTTGTAGCTGCCATAGGTACCAAGGTATAGCACTTTAAGTGGCTTTGTTGTACGAGAGGCGCCACACCCCGTTTTTGAATCCCGCCCACATTTTACAAAGTGCTTCGTACAGACAGCATACACTGTCGTTCATCAGGATAGAACCAACTGAATTTTACGCTAAAAATCTCCATAAATTGTGAATGCAGAAACAATAAATATTCCAACTTTTCAGAAATATAAAAGCATTTGTAATGCACTACTTAAAGACTAAAAATCAATTCCCAATGCATTATAACTGTACTTTTCTTTAATTGTTTCTAATCATGTATGAAATTCTTCTTTTTTTTCTTGGTTCAGCTTGAAATTTATTACATAAGCCCACATACAGATCTACATTAATTCTAGTATGGCAGGATGCATAGAAAATTCAAATTTATGATATTTCGGTGATTAAAAGAGATATCGACTGTTTTATCAAAATGTTTTGTGTAGTTCTAGTTTAGTCACATGAACCTAAACTAGTGTTCTTTAGAGGACTTGTGTAGTGAAACTGCGAATTTGTTGTTGTGTCAAATATTGCGACAACTATTTTTATTCCTCAAGCTAAAATATAGGCAAAAACAAATAAAATCCAACTCCAAAACTTTGAAATGACACAGTCTAATGTGTATACCAGAGAACGGCACGAGTGCCTATTTTTGTGACTCTAAGTATACTCACCTTAAAAGCGATTGCGGTGTGATCGCAACCGCATACTTTTTTGTCTATGCAATTTATATAACCATAAAGATTTTTGTATTGCTATGACTGAATTACTTTTAAACTCAAGTGGATGTATTCGGTTTCTGCTTTACTTATCATCACACATTCTTTTTGCCATTTACGGCAGACGTATTCATACTTCGCGCGAACAACAAAAATAATGCATGTACAAGAAATTATCAGAATACATTGTCGAAAGCAATGATGATTAGCGAAGCAAAGATCAGGTACCGAAAACACCGCATATGCAGATAGCCGATCATATCGTTGTTTTTTCTTGTTTGTGCGTAGAAGCTTGCTGCTCATAATTAACGGTAAATCTTTTCTGATGAATTTTGCTATTTATTGAATATACAGTCGTCTCTGTATACAGTGAACACCCTATATACATAGTGAATCAAGTAATATAGTGAACACCAACATTTTTACTTTTACGCGAAAAAGTGGTCCAAAAGTCAATTTCTGAATGCAAGAAGCAAACATCTATTCGCGAATTCTTTCAATAAACATATTAGTACGGGAGGCAGCGTTGAATTTTTTGAAGCAATTTCCTCCCGCTTAATTTTTTTTGCAAATAGTTTATGTATAGCTGATGATCGAAATAAGCGTCAGCCAGCAGACTAGCGGTGGGCCTGGTTTTGAGAGGCCGACAAAAAGAGTTTTGCGCAATAACTCGAAAAGTAAGCCACAAGTAGAAAAATATATAAAGACCAATATTGTAGAGGAGAAAAAAGAACATCGATTTCATACCAGAAAAGTTTCCAAACGACAATATTTGGCCTACTTTTCACCGTTTTAAAGTTTCCGGTAATTTCTGTAATTTTGAGCAAAAATAGTTATTTTGGACGAAAAATGCGGTCCTCAGAATGTTAATTTAAGACTTTCAATAAAAACCGTATTCTATCGAAAATGGCGATGGTCATGAATAATTTAAAAACTATGAAAATTGAGTCAAATCTTGTAATACGGAAATGTTTCAGGCATAAAATCGATGTGTTTTCATCTCATCTACAACATTAGTCTCAATATATTTTTCCATTTGTGGCTTACTTTTCGAGTTATTGCGCAAAACTTAATTTGTCGGCTTCTCACAACCAGGCTCACCACTAGTCTGCTGGCTAACGCTTATTTAGATCATCAGCTATACATAAACTATCATTTGCAAAAAAAAATTAAGCGGGAGGAAACTGCTTCGCAAAATTCAACGCTGCCTCCCGTACTATACGTATATTTTCTATTGCGACTGACCTGTGCATTAATTAGTTCATAATATTGGACGTCTACTGTAGTTTGTTTTCTTAGCGCATGACATCTTTCATAGGCAAAAGTTCACCGCAAGCCGAACTTGAGTGTAAGTATTTCGGCCACCGCGATTTAAGTGATCGTGCAGAGCACACATAAAACCAAAATATGCAAAAAAAAAGATTACCCAAGTGTCAATGTGTCGCAAAAATTTGGTGGTGGTTTTTACTCCCACAAACTATTTGCAGTCGCTCTCTGCATGAATACAAAAGTGAGAAAAGACAAGAGCGAAAGGTATTGGCGTAATCGCATTAAGATAGGTACAAAAGAGACATGGGTGCAAACAACACCGCATCATTTTATTGCGTTGTTTTTGGATATTTGGATATGAAAAATACCAAGTATGAATGGAGTATACTTATGGTTCCGGTGCACCGCTGCAGTTCTCTGGTATATACATTAGACCGTACTAAAAAAAAAAGTACACCAGCAATCCGTAGTATTTTTGCAAGATAATTTCGATTTAATTTTTTTTTTTGCCGAAAATAGAGGTCGCGTTGTTAAAACTTTAATTTATTTATTAAGCTACTTTTCATGTCCACATTTCTCTAAGCTCTACTTTTGTCTTTTTATGTAGTTTTACAGTGACATCGAATTCGTTACAAAAAGCATCGAATTTTAATCGACCATATTTCGACGTGATTCAAGTTGGCTGTATTTCTGGCGGCTCTCGAGCTTAAATAAAATATAGCCCATGCGTTGTTCATCGGTTTATGTACTACTTGAACAAAATGCCTTTTGTTTTAAGAATGGCATGAATAAGCTGTGAAATCAATTAAATTTAGCAAAGGAAGCTATCTAACCTAGTAATTTGATTATTTCTTTTGAATATTGTACTGCTTCCAACCGGTCTTGCGTAAAGAACTGCAAGCATTGCGGCTCAGTCACTTCGAATTTGAGCCAATTGATCATATTGAAATATTAGTCACTCAAAATTTATAAAATGCTCTAATTGTGGACCGAACATTTGACGAATGCATCCTGTCGCTTATTTGCGGGTGGCTAAAATCTCTTCATAGCCATCCGTGCGTACTTGCGGATCTGGGTCCGTTTTCATTGATAACAAAACATTCAATTAAATTTTATAACTTTAGCGGAATAAAATATAGACGCATTTTCTCACAGGTAAAATAAATAGCAATAATAAAATAAAGTAAGAGAATAGTAACGGTATTATTCCAACTATCATTCGATTAGAGATCATTTTAGTACTACTGACTCTAAATACCGAAGATATGACGAAAAATTTAATAAGGCGACCCCTACGTTCGTCAAAAAACTTAAAAAACATTTCTAAAAATAGTTCTAATGGAATAATCAAAATACTTCAGTTGGAAAAATTTTATGATTTTTTGCAAGCTTTAATTTTCTGGCTTTAGAATGGTACTTTAGGATGGTAGGAACCAAGGTCTGGTGGTTAAGATTAAGAACGGGGTACTTGATGTCAATGATCATTAGATCATGAAAAAAAAGATATGATGAAAAACTCGAATGCGCGACATCCATTTTCGGTCAAAAAAAAAAAAAATAAATTTGTTGGTGTACGGTGGACTTTTTTTATGCCTGAAAGCTGGTACGGTCTAATATGCATATAAGCAACTTTTGTACGAAGTGCTCCTAGTGTAAGGCGGGACTTATTTTGTGTAATTAAAGTCTATTCTCCTTTTATTGTTTTCGATTTTAAATAACTGATATTCTTTTATAGGGTGTTCGAGCTGGTGATAAAATCATGGAGTTTGGTTCAATAAACCCGAAAAACTTTACCGGAAATCTAAATCAAATTGCAACAGTTACTAATCACATGCAAAATAAAATAATATCACTAAAAATTCAACGTGAAAAACAAGTTTTGAATATAAGATTAACACCAAGAAAGTGGAGCGGACAAGGACTGCTTGGTTGTAATATTGATTTATTCAATGCAATGGAAGGTCCGTGTCAGCATTAGCCTTAAACGGATCTAAAATATTATGAAAACTACGAAGTCAGAACGGTCTGTCCAACTTGAATCAACTTTGGGAATCAAATTCTGCAAAAATTTTAACCATGGCAAAAAGAAATAATCCATTCGCAAATTCCATTTAATAAATAAAAATTTGGAATTGTAATTTTATTCAAGAAAATGAAAACATTTCAAACGTATTTTTTTCCACTAACCGTTGCAGAAATTATCAAAATTAATTTTAAATTTCTCTAAAGGCGGCCCAGATACAGGCAAAAAAAGTAGTTGAATAAAACAAACACAATCTTTAAAATTAAGAAACATATGCTAATCTACTATTTGTACTACCTACACATTTTCACGCAAAAATTTAAATTAAATCAATAAAACATAAATTAAATTAAAAAAATGTGTTTCTGATTTAAATAGGTTATCTTCGGGAGATGACGGATCATCATAACTTAGGTCACGAATAGGCCTATTGTATACCCGATTTATATATAGTCATCCAGCCTAATTTTTTTTATAAATTTCAATATGATGTTTTGATGCTAGTTCATCTAAAAAATCGAAGGAGTAACTGCCAAAAGTCTTAAAGCATCGTTGCGCAAACGAAGGGCATTCGCAGAGAAAATGAAAAACAGTTTCTTCGACATCTGGATCTCTACAGCACCTACAAAGGTCTCCTATGTTGGGCAAACCGAGCTTGGCGGAGTGTTTTCCAGTAAAATAGTGTCCAGTTACTACACGAGTTAGGACTCTCAAATGAGCCCTGTCTAGTGAAATCGCGATATACGTTCGTTTTGCGTCATAGATGGCCAAATTGGTATTGAAGTCATACACGTCGACAATTGAGATTATTTAGAACTGGCCTCACGAAGACACTGAAAATTTATGTTCATTTAACTGTGTTTATTGACCGTTTTAAAGACAGATGTTCAAAAATTCCAATTTTTTTAATTTGCAAAGGCCTCAGCTTTGAAAACACTACACAAAACCGGTATGATTCGCTCAGGCGTAACGTTTCGGAGTAAACTCCTGACCCAGTACGGTTTTCCATTTTTAACCCATATGTATAGATCGCTATGAAATTATTTAAAAGTTTCCACCTCAGCCTCTCGGGTACTACCACCTTTTTTTTCAAACTTATTATTTATTTATTGTAACAACTCGCTTGGAGACTAACAATAAGTATAAAGATCTTAAAAACTAATGGAGAGTTGAACTTTTCTAAGCCATTGCTAAGAAATGTGGTTTTTTTCAAATTAAACTTAGTCTTGAGTTGTTGAAGGAGTTGCCAGTATACGTGTATATAATGGCTACAGGGGTGGCAAGTCTTGTCTCTTTAGTTGAGATGTATTCGATGTTAGGAGTAGGTTCCTAGCCAGCGTGTTTGGATGTTGCTGCAGTTTTAGATGATATGATCGCTTTTTGATTTCCTTTAGCTGCTTAATAACACTGTGCGACAAATGGAAGGGTTCAGTGATCGGCGGGGGTTCTGACAACCGGGAAAAGTTATATCGGTCAAAAAAAGTTATACGTGTCCCGGCGTTTGGCTAGGTCACGTCCAGGAATCGAGATATATCGATTTAAAGTTTGTTTGACATAACTCGAGAACGACTAAGAATTACAATTGCTTCAATCTATTGATAAACTATTTCTATCCATAATCAACAGTTTTGCAGTTATAAATAAATTAATGAAAAAAAAGTTATTTTTTGCCTAAAAAATTAAAATTTTTTATTTTTAAAATCATGAAAAATCTAAAAACGGGAAAAAGTGCTATTTTTTTCTTCATAAATTTATTTATAACTGCAAAACTGTTGATTATGTAGAGAAATAGTTTATCAATAGATTAAAGCAATTGCGATTTTTAATTTTTCTAAGTTTGTTGCAGCAAAATCGGACTAGTCGTTCTCGAGTTATGTCCAACAAAATTCACCTATATACTTACAAACTTCAAATCGATACATCTCGATTCCTAGACGTGACCCAGCGAAACGCCGGGACACGTTTAACTTTTTTTTGACCGATATATCTTTTCCCGGTAGTCAGAACTCCCGCCGATTTTGTAATTGGTATACCAAGGTCTTTGTGTATGTTTATATTCTTGACATACCAAGGTGCGCCGGAAATAGTTCGAAGTATTTTTGACCTCTGCAATAGTTCTACATTTGATAAGCTTGCGTTGGATTCCGTACGACCAAATAGGTATTATAATAGCTTTATACAAAAGTATTTTATATTCAAGATTTAGTTTTGAGTGTTAATGTAGAAGCCAATTAATGCTTGATGCTTTCAACTTCATTTGAATTTTTTTCTTTAAATATGAGCTTTCCAAGTAAGCCGTCTATCAAGTTGCATACCTAAGTATTTGACTTCAGCGCTGTTAGGTATTGCGGTGTTATTTAGATGAACTGTGGGGCAAGTGTTTTTATTAAGTGTAAAAGTTACATGTGAACTTTTTTGCCCATTAACATTTATTCGCCAGTTTAAAAGCCATGTTTCAACTAGGCGCATATGTTCATCGAGGGTATGTGACGCACTATTAGGGTCTGCGTGACAAGACAAAATTGCAGTGTCATCAGCAAAAGAAGATGTAAGCATAGAGTTGTTTGTTGGCAAGTTATAAGTGTATAAAAGGTCAAGAATTGGGCCAACAAAACTACCTTGCGGCACACCTGCAAAAATTTCCACATAGTCTGAAATGTAATTTTTACATTTTACACGGAACTTTCGCCCTGTAAGGCAGGACCCTAGTAAAACGTGTGTATTTTTAGGGAGTAATTTTTTATTTTTATATAAAAGTCCTTCGTGCCACACCTTATCAAAAGCTTGCGCTACATCAAGGAACACTGCAGAGCAGTATTTTTTATCTTCGTATGTCTTTCTAATTTGCGCTACTATCCTGTGAACTTGCTTTATAGTTCCGTGTTTCCTGCGGAAGCCAAATTGGTGTTGAGGTATTATGCTCATTTGGGTTATGTGTGGCATAATTTTCGAAAGTAGCAACTTTTCGAAAAGTTTTGATGTGGTGGGCAATAAGCTTATTGGCAGATGTGATGAAACTTGTGTGGGATTTTTCCCAGGTTTAGGAATCATTGTAATGTGAGACATTTTCCACACTTCTGGGTAGTGGCCCAATCGAGTAATACCATTGAAAAGTATGGTTAAATGTTTACTAACCTAACCTATTCCCCATAGTTTTAGAGATATTTCTTTAAAAAAATGTTCAAAAACGTCAAAAAGAACAGTATGCAGTTATTAAAATAATGACCGATACATATATATAAAACAAAGCCGAGTTAGTTACAACCTTTGTAAATCAAGAACGGATGTACCGATTTTAATTATCTCTGATTGTATTTCTCTTCACCCCGACTACCACATAGTCTATAAAACTTTTATTTTGGGTACATATTTAGGGTGGCTCTCCTACAAATATTTCTTCAAAATATCATTTTTACAAAACCACTTACTCGATTCACATGAAATTTACACCACATGTCTTTTTATATTAAGAGGCATAATTTGGGCTATGAGACTTTTACTTAGGGAGCATATTTAGGGTGGCCTTCATACAAAAATATTTTTTAATTAGAAATTTCACGAAGATTTCATAATTGTTTTTTAAATGCTTCTTATTGTCTATGGAAGATTTTTGCAAAGTTTGGTTTAGAAAATTTTTTTTTCACTCTTATTTATTGTAGGTTCCATGTTTTTCTTAGTGTGAAGGAATGAGATGATGATCTTGAAGGTAAGGCATTACCTTTTCTAAGAACACTTTTTCAAACAGTTTTGAGAGGCCGGAAGCAAGCTAATAGGTTTGTATGAAGATGGTAAAGTGAAATCTTTGCCGGGCTTCGAAATCATTTTAACTATTGATTTTTTACACTCACCGGTATAGTGGTCAAAACTAGTTATAGCGTTGAAGAGCCTGGTGATGAATACTACAGCTATTTGGGGTAAATTTTTGAGCATTATGGGAGTAATGGAGTCATGGCCAGGTGCTTGTCTACAAATAAGTTTATTATTTACGACTATAGCGACTTCAGTTGGGGTAATATGCATATTTATATTTTAAGTGTTACTTATTTGCGGTGGTCAATCATGTTTGAGACACAATTTGGTTGCTTCGATGTTGCGCAAAAACATATGTCTTTTCCTTATCACTTCGTGTCCAGTCGCAATTACTATCCTTTATAGGAGGCTCAGTCTCAATAGAAATTTTAAATATGCGGCCAGACTTCCAAAGGGATGATTTATTAGTTTTGTTTGGAGAAAGGTTTTGAATAAAACTATAATATGCATTACAACATAACAAATAATTGAGAAACTACGATAACAATGGAAATTGCCGGTAAATTTACTCAAGTTATGCTTTAGGAATGTAAACAAAACGAATAGCGGATTGAAATTTCAACACAATAGTGTGATCTTGTTTTTACTCAAAAAATTGCCACATTTGCTTGAAGTTAAAAGTAAGCTTTTCGTTATATTTGCATTATTATAGCGGGTGTAATTTGAGTGTTGACGTAGGCATCAACCAAAAATATACTGATGAGATTTTAAGAATCGAAGCATACATATGTCTATATTCTAGAGTTGTTGTTTTTTCCCTTATTTTCCCAAAGTTTGTTTAATAAATAAAGCATTGTATCAACTTGTAAAATTTTGCTTGAATGTTGATCGCTGCTAATTTGGCTGCAGTTCAATTATCTAATTATTAAAACTATAATGGTAATTGTTTTGTTCTCTGGAAAGAGCAGCTCTCATCTTCTTTTCGGCTTCCCCATAGTGCAATAACAAAGGTGGAGTAATTATGACACTTCTCTCATAATTTGCTGGACATTGGCCATTAGGGTCGTTCACATTATCCTTCATGCTGTCCATCATGCTTGACAAACCTCATAGCTTGATAATGTAAACGCTCGAAACTGCCGCTTGACACTCATGTTGGATGGATTTCAAGATATTTTGATTTCTCTGCTGGCGTCAACAACAACCACAAGAAATTTTTCATTTGAAATAAGATTTCATAGAGTGCACATCGGTGGGTTTCGTGAATAATAAAAAGTTTTGGCATGATTTAGGTTTTTTTAGGGACACATCCTCGTTGTAGGGAGTTGAAAACAATTTTTTTTATTACACCTCCGAAAAATAACTAATAAAGGTGTTATCTTCGGTCAGGGCGAAACTCACATACCCTTCACTGCACTCAAAGTACTTTCCAAATAAATGTTAAAAAGACGTTGAAAAGGTTGAAGAAGTCGAAAATAATGTAATACGGTTCAAAGAGGTTGAAACAGTTGAACAAAACTCAAAAAGTTTAAAATATATGGAAACCATTGCAGAAAGTTAAAAGAAATTCAAAAAATCGAAAAAATGTTGAAAGTGGTTAAAAAACTGAAAGATAGTTGTAAGAAGTTGAAAAATGTTGAAACAATTCAAAATTTATGAAAAGTCGAATAAAGAAAGAAACTGTTGAATCAAGTAGAAAGAGATTCAAAAAGTGGAAAGTGTTTTCACATCCAAAAATAATGTTCAAATTCGTGTTTTTTTCGAAAATTAAGGCATTTATTTTCTTATTTTTTAAATTGTTTTTAACAGTTCATAAGCATTTCAGAATTAGTGACAACTTGTCATAAAAAAATGTTTCGTTTAATAGAAAAACATAAGAAAAATAACAAAAACTTAAAATGTTCACAAAATTTTAGTGTCAAGAAAGTGTTTTCATATTTTATTTTCAAGAATATTTCATATGCAATAACCTGCCTACTAGTTGATATGACGACCTCCAGCGATGATAACCTTCTGGAGCCTCGTTTTCATTGACCTTATTAATTTGGGTAGATCATAATTTTCTGGAATTTTAGCCCATTCCTCTTTAGTGTATTGCAACAGCTGTTTACGATTTTTAGGACTTCTTTTGCCAACTTTTTTCTTTAGATGTGCCCACAAATTCTCAATAGGATTGAGGTCTGGGCTTTGGCTAGGCGCATTAAAAACTTTTTTGCAGTTATAGATAAGCCACGTCTTAACAGTCAGCTCTTTATGTTTCGAATCGTTATCCTGATAAAATTTAAAATTTGGTTTTGCGTTGTTGTCGCCACCATCAAATCCAAATTTACGAGCACTAGTACGCAAGTGGGACTTTAAAATGCTCAAATATTGTTTGACATCCATGTGGCCATTAATAAAATAAAGATCCCCAACTCCTTTGCTTGAAACGCAGCCCCACAGCATAACTGATAACTTTCCAAATTTGACTGTCGGAATAATATTTTTATTTTCTAAGCTTTTTAAGGGCTGCCGCCAAACCCTATTCGGCCCCTCATTGAAAATACCTTTTGGCAAGTATATCTGCCATACTAAATCTCATAACGATTTCGTTGTTAGTTCTCTCATTATAAGGTTTCTAAATATTGTGGGCTGTGCCACGCCCTTCAATGAGTTTTTCCAGTATACGTACGAAGCGTGTATTGATGACTGCTGTTAGTTATATCATCTCTAAAATTTTTATGGAAATCGAACGTGCCAATTTTGAATTATAACAAATCGAAATTTTTAATTGTTAAAAAAAGCCATGCCCACTTTTCCAATTCCGCCCAGTTTAAACACAATTCAAGATATATATGATCTGTATCCGTGTAACAAATTTCATCATAATATCTTGCACGGTTTACGAGTTATGGCGTTATACAAGTTAAAATTTATGGCTGTGTTACGCCCCTTTAAGAGCCTTCGCAAATTTGAAACCTTGACCAATCTTAATTTTGTTCACATGTTCACCAAATTACCAAGTTTCATAAAAATCGCTGCTACTTTTTTAAAAATTGGCTGAGGTATATTTACATTGAGAATGGGCGGTAGGCGTGTCCGTCAACCGATTTCGCCCTTTTTTATATGCTAGCAGCTTGCAAGAAGGTGTGACCTGTGTGCCAAATTTCATTGAAGTAGCCTTCTTAATTTTCCCGTAAACGTGATTTCGACAGACAGACAGATATCAAAATTTAAATACTTAACGGTGCCCAACGTAGGCTTCCGCCCACATCCTGAGTCAGGAGACTCATGCCTACTGATGAGTTTAGCCGGCCAATGAAATCATGTTTAAAAAATTTTCTCCAATTTCTTACATATTTTTAACCTTTTTCTTTCTCTTTCTAGGCAAGTTTTCTCGATGAGATGATAGCAGCACTGATGATAAGAACTTCAGATTTGACGTTGACGGGAGATTTTTGATTTTAAGAATTTTAGTTTGTTTAATCCTATTTTTGTTTTTTCAGGTACTTTTTCTCCTTAGGGCTATTTCAACACTCGACGCAGACTTGTTACATATGGGACGCTTTACTACACAGTTGGACGGAGCACTTGTTAAATCTAGATTTCTGTAAATATTGCACGGTTTACTTAAATCTAGATTATTGCACTGCGTAAGTTTTTAGAATATTGCTCCTTATTTTAATATTGCCAAAATCCCATTTATGTTTTATATTTTATTGCTTTAAGTCTTTAGTATGGAAAACCCCGATTGGTTTGCCATTCATGTTTTCTAGCTCGAACATATTGTTACCCACCGGTTTGACAACTCTGCACTTTATAAATTTTTTACAAAATTTAGCATTAACGCTATTTTTAAAATTACTTTGCGCAAAATTTCTTTTAAAAATCTCTTGGCCTTGGATAAATTTTACTTGACGTGAATTCTTATTGTACCTTCGTGCACTTCTCTCATATGCGAGATGTAGATTTTTTTTCATGGTATCTCGTATCAAAGCCATTTTATCTTCTTTATTTAATGTATAAAAGCTTGGTTCGCTCCATGAGTTCAGCTTTCTCGCTAGCTTATAGTCCGTTCCACTAGAGTACATTTCATGTCCGAACAGAGCTAAGAAAGGTGTCACTCCGGTTGCTGAATGCACAGAGCTACGGAGGGCGCACTCAATTTCGGATAAATATAAATCCCAATCCCGGTGATTGATTCACGCGTTCAGCAGCGTTAGATCGCGGTGCATAGCTGGCTATTTTTATGTGATTTATTTTATAAGTGTTGATCATCTGCTCGAAGTCTTTGGCTACAAATTGTTTCCCGTTATCGGAATGCTATTACGGTTGCACAGCGCAAGTCAATTTAACTCACAAAGTTTCGCCCCGAGCTCAGCGAAAATCTGCAGTTAATTCTTTGGACTTAGCTCCCTTAATTAAGTCAGAAGTGCACTATCACGGAAATCGAAACTCTTATTGCTTCGACCCAACACGCCCCAAGTCCAATGCAGCTAGCACTAGGGTTATTATCTCTGTCTAGGCCACTGGACCCAAAACGTCCTGAATCGTCACAATATTTAATTTACGTTAAATTAAAAAAAAAGTGGATTTCCTTTGTTGTCAAGTCCCTAGATCTCTCATCACATGATGCAATTAAACCTGCAGGCTTAGCCAGTTCAAGTCACCATGGTAATAAAGGATCCAAAAAGTTGCAACTGGAATACCTCGATTGCATGTTGTCGAACTCTCCATTACTTGATGCATTTAGTCCTATCGCTACTGCTATGCTAAGCCACCATGGTAATAGAGAGCTCGAAAAGATACAATCTGAGCCTATTGACCGTTCGAATTTCGTTTTGTTTTTTTAAAATGGGCGCCATAATGTTAATGGCGATCCTGGGTATATGCTGTTATTACCCCGAAATTTCTGTATTTTAATATTGGGCGCCATATTGTTACACAAGTCCTTAGCTAGCGTATCTAACTCGCTAACTCGCGGTATCTAGGGTGGTCCTCAACCCGCCGCGCTAGACCGAAGGATGAACAATAAAATTTTCAAAAACTCAAACTTCAATTTCTACCAAACCGACAAAACTCTAACCATTCAAAAAAAAACTATATGCGGAACAAACTAAAGTAGGTAACGGATATAAGCACAATTCATATAAGAAAGGAACGCTTATAAGAAACATTTTCGAAAGCACCGCGTTTTTTTCCCAATGTGATGAGGTAAAAAACAATCTATATAAGAAACTTCTTATAAGAAAAAAACGCATAAAAGAAAGCTTTTTCCAAGCACCAATATGAAAAATCTTAAGAAAAAAATAACGCTTATAAGAAATTTGTTCAAATCGTAATTTTCGTTCTTTGGTCAAAATTGAAAATACGCACCTTCTTTATGTCATCATTCTTCGATCACCGATTGCAGTTGCTGAACGCACTTATTACTCACTGCTGATTTTTGTGCGACTCGGATATAAGAAATAAAGTTTCTTATATCAGTAGTACGTACATAGGAAATTTTTTTCTTATATGCGTGGTACTTCTATAAGAAAAAACTGATATAAGAAAGAAATTTCCGACTTACTTTTTGACTTTCTTATATCCGTTACCTACTGTGTCTCAAAAAAAAAGTAAAGACACAGATTACCACCAAAGTCAGGAAATCGATGTTAGTTTCCCGTGCGGCCGCCCTTCCTGTGTCGTCATCGTATAACTTTAAGACGACACCCACAAAATCTTCACCGCCGTTACCAAGCCCTCCCTATCCATTCATCACAGGTAATTGAATTTTCGCCCCCTTAATAATTTAACACATCATTCTTTCTTTTTTTTCAATTTGAATCAAAACATTATTTTATTATGAATTTTAAAATTTGAAATTATATACTAACAAAAAGTTTTCGTTACAGATCGCGACACAGAACAGAATGCAGTGAAATGATGGAAAATCCACATAGATATATGGTTTTAATGCAAAATCAAATTTAACAAGACCAGCACTAAAATTTAAAATATTAAAAAAAAAATTAAATAAATTTGTATCAATCAGACAAAATTGTAAATTAACCCTAAAGTTTATGACAAAAAAAATGCTGTAAAACAAAATTATATGTACATGCAAAAATATAATAATAAAAATGTATATAAATAAATAAATAAGTATAATAAATATATATGGTATATGTTATAAAAAAAAACGGAAAATATTGTAATTGATATGAAAATTTCGAAAATACGCCTATAAAAGTGTAATTACTTCCCTATTCCGAATCTTTAGCTAGTGAACCTTTAGTTGTTTTGCTTAGAGCAAATCTTGCGTTTCAACCGCGAATCTCTTCTTCACATCTATCTTTTTCTCAATCCTAATGAGCTCTTTTAGAACGAATTAGATCCTTTTCATCAAAACTTTAGTTTCATAACTAACACGGTAATTAGACAGTCACAAAAAAAAAGATTCACTCTCACTAGGTTCCGCAACGAAACCAACAAAAATTTAAAATTGAAACTAAAACTTAATATTCCTAAATATACATATATATATCGCTTTCGATCACTGGTTCCGCTCTCAATTTTTCGGTCGTCTAGCTTCCAAAAGTAATGGATCGTAAGTTTGCAGCTGCGCTCAACAACGCGTTCCAAACTTTAGCTACGAACTCGATTTCTGCTTTGAGTTACTCTATTTAGATTTCTTTTATATCACGGCAAATTACTGTCTTCCGGTTCCCTTTTCTGGGTTTATATTAACATTTTTTCTGCTTACTAACATCACTTTGCATACTAATGGAATCTCAAAATATTAGAAAAATTGTGGCTGACTTATCTTATTTGGCTTTTGTTCCTGGTGCACTCGTCCGGTAAGTGTCGTTCCTCCAGGGTCAGCCACACTGTTAAAAGAATTATATTTATTTAAACAAACACTGACTATCAAATGTATGAACGTCTATCAAGAATTGTAATTTTTCTTAGATTACTTACATTTTAATCTTTTGCTAAACTTTAAAAAAAATCCTTATCCAGAAGTCTGCGCTCCCTTTTCTTTTTGTTTTACTCGCCCATGTCCTATTAAAAATTACAAATTACACGGCTTTTACTTCCTAGCAAGGATCGAAATTACCTTTCCTTTAAAAATTAACAAAAAAATCACCACTTTCACAACGCGGAACTCGAATATTCAAAATTTCAAACTGTAAAAAAAATACTTTGCACTATAACAACATTTTATTTGGACACTAGGAGACGGTTTTAAGTCGCCACTTTGCTGGTATACGGCTTCTAAACTTATGATTTTTGCGGGAATATCCATGCCTACAGTTTTCTTTTTACATATATAAATATAGACTTAAGCATATGTACAAACATTAGACCTACATATTAATAAACAAAACAAAACTTTCTTAATCCCCTCCATACACCTACACAAATTCTACAACATTCAACGCAACGTTCTGTCTCTTTTTAATTTAAATTAGATTAAATCAATTGCGAATAAATCCAGCAACTGGGCGAACAAACCAACATCGTGCTACAAGCCACCAACGATCATCCACAGACCATTACAGGCAGTCGCAAAAAGTCTGTGCAAAAACTCAGCCATTGTTCTAAGGCCAAAAGCTCCAGCTCTGTCGTGCAAAAGTCTTGGAGGTCATTGTGTCTAACATAACTGGCAAAAATCAGGCACATGTTCATAAGTGTGCAATCATTAGACAGTGTCTGCTTCCGCCTGGGAAACGCGCCACGTCTTAATTTTTCTGCCCCAGCGTAAAGTTTGTGGCAGCTGTATAGGTGTTTACCTCTGTGATAATTGAGCGGGCATGTGAGTCTATTACCACTTATTGCAAGACGTTGGCCAACTGCAAACAATCTATTTCTGAGCTGTTATTCGGCAATCTGAAATGAATGGCTGTGAATTCAGCATAGCCTGACAAAATAGACCATGTATAGCGGATAAATATACATACGTATTATCAGAAATATTTGTTTCACAGTTTGCCAGCTCGCTCTTAAAATTTTACGTTCAATTATCCTATACTGCTGCACTACCAAGTGATTGTGAAATCGATATAATAAATATATTTCGATCTTACTACAAGCATCCCTATGTCTCCTGCCTAAAAAAAAAACAGCACTTGTGTTGTACTACATAGTTTTATATTTTAAGATCTTTCACTACGTTTAAAATTTCTCACTAATTTTCACTTTTAGCCAAACTGCCGACAGAAAATGAACATCAACACAACAAACTGAATGGTTGGAAAAGTTGACACCCAGGTTGTCCCTACTTTTAAAAAAGCTCACGCAGGTCAAAACGCTGCAAATATTACGCCATCACTTTGATCGTGATTCAGTTGGACATTGCTTTCTGAATATTAACATATTTACTTAAAAAAAAAAGAAAATTCGTTTATAAAATACATCTTTGGCTGTTATAGTTTTATTGTTTTTACTAGCTCAAAGCGGTCGTAATTTTCAACATTTAGAAATTTTCCTTGAATCAGCAAAATTTTAATTTTCAAAATAAAAGAGTAGTAGCTGCGCGCATGCGTCAGAATTTTTGATAGTAATGCATTTCATATGGTTTTAAATTTTGATAGTTCTTTTTTCTTCATTTACATGATCATTACAATGTCATGTTTGTTTTTTGAGTGCTATGAAGCAAAGTTCTAGTAACCAGATTTACTCAATACATATTTAGTCTACCATCGTTCAGTCATAGGTTCTAATGTTGGCTATCCTGTCTGCAACAAAACTACGGTGGCTACGATAACCTTATGGCTATCGGTCGTCAACGTAGTGTGCAGTTGTTGTATATCGAGTTGTATTTCGAATTTTTTTCTAGACTAAGTCTGTTTTATCGCATAGCTCCACAATTTTTTGGGAAAGTTTATACACTTTGTATAGCAAGCAAGCAAGCATATGGCAAGAATGGATTATTTACAGGTTCTATCAAAATTTAAATACTTAACGGTGCCCAACGTAGGCTTCCGCCCACATCCTGAGTTAGGAGACTCATGCCTACTGATGACTTTAGCCGGCCAATGAAATCATGTTTAAAAAATTTTCTCCAATTTCTTACATATTTTTAACCTTTTTCTTTCTCTTTCTAGGCAAGTTTTCTCGATGAGATGATAGCAGCACTGATGATAAGAACTTCAGATTTGACGTTGACGGGAGGTTTTGTTATTTTAAGAATTTTACTTTGTTTAATCATATTTTTGTTTTTTCAGGTACTTTTTCTCCTTAGGGCTATTTCAACACTCGACAACGCAGACTTGCTACATATGGGACGCTTTACTACACAGTTGGACGGAGCACTTGTTAAATCTAGATTTCTGTAAGTATTGCACGGTTTACTTAAATCTAGATTATTGCACTGCGTAAGTTTTTAGAATATTGCTCCTTATTTTAATATTGCCAAAATCCCATTTATGTTTTATATTTTATTGCTTTAAGTCTTTAGTATGGAAAACCCCGATTGGTTTGCCATTCATGTTTTCTAGCTCGTACATATTGTTACCCACCGGTTTGACAACTCTGCACTTTATAAATTTTTTACAAAATTTAGCATTAACGCTATTTTTAAAATTACTTTGCGCAAAATTTCTTTTGAAAATCTCTTGGCCTTGGATAAATTTTACTTGACGTGAATTCTTATTGTACCTTCGTGCACTTCTCTCATATGCGAGATGTAGATTTTTTTTCATGGTATCTCGTATCAAAGCCATTTTATCTTCTTTATTTAATGTATAAAAGCTTGGTTCGCTCAATGAGTTCAGCTTTCTCGCTAGCTTATAGTCCGTTACACTAGAGTACATTTCATGTCCGAACAGAGCTAAGAAAGGTGTCACTCCGGTAGCTGAATGCACAGAGCTACGGAGGGCGCACTCAACTTCGGATAAATATAAATCCCAATCCCGGTGATTGATTCACGCGTTCAGCAGCGTTAGATCGCGGTGCATAGCTGGCTGTTTTTATGTGATTTATTTTATAAGTGTTGATCATCTGCTCGAAGTCTTTGGCTACAAATTGTTTCCCGTTATCGGAATGCTATTACGGTTGCACAGCGCAAATCAATTTAACTCACAAAGTTTCGCCCCGAGCTCAGCAAAAATCTGCAGTTAATTCTTTGGACTTAGCTCCCTTAATTAAGTCAGAAGTGCACTATCACGGAAATCGAAACTCTTATTGCTTCGACCCAACACGCCCCAAGTCCAATGCAGCTAGCACTAGGGTTATTATCTCTGTCTAGGCCACTGGACCCAAAACGTCCTGAATCGTCACAATATTTAATTTACGTTAAATTAAAAAAAAAGTGGATTTCCTTTGTTGTCAAGTCCCTAGATCTCTCATCACATGATGCAATTAAACCTGCAGGCTTAGCCAGTTCAAGTCACCATGGTAATAAAGGATCCAAAAAGTTGCAACTGGAATACCTCGATTGCATGTTGTCGAACTCTCCATTACTTGATGCATTTAGTCCTATCGCTACTGCTATGCTAAGCCACCATGGTAATAGAGAGCTCGAAAAGATACAATCTGAGCCTATTGACCGTTCGAATTTCTTTTTGTTTTTTTAAAATGGGCGCCATAATGTTAATGGCGATCCTGGGTATATGCTGTTATTACCCCAAAATTTCTGTATTTTAATATTGGGCGCCATATTGTTACACAAGTCCTTAGCTAGCGTATCTAATACGGCCCGCCGCGGTTAACTCGTGGTTTCTAGGGTGGTCCTCAACCCGCCGCACTAGACCGAAGGATGAACAATAAAATTTTCAAAAACTCAAACTTCAATTTCTACGAAACCGACAAAACTCTAACCATTCAAAAAAAAAACTATATGCGGAACAAACTATCTCAAAAAAAAAGTAAAGACACAGATTACCACCAAAGTCAGGAAATCGATGTTAGTTTCCCGTGCGGCCGCCCTTCCTGTGTCGTCATCGTATGACTTTAAGACGACACCCACAAAATCTTCACCGCCGTTACTAAGCCCTCCCTATCCACTCATCACAGGTAATTGAATTTTCACCCCCTTAATAATTTAACACATCATTCTTTCTTTTTTTTCAATGAATTTTTATTATGAATTTTAAAATTTGAAATTATATACTAACAAAAAGTTTTCGTTACAGATCGCGACACAGAACAGAATGCAGTGAAATGATGAAAAATCCACATAGATATATGGTTTTAATGCAAAATCAAATTTAACAAGACTAGCACTAAAATTTAAAATATTAAAAAAAAATTTAAATAAATTTGTATCAATCATTCGAAATATAAATATAAATTCGAAAATACGCCTATAAAAATGTAATTACTTCCCTATTCCGAATCTTTAGCTAGTGAACCTTTAGTTGTTTTGCTTAGAGCAAATCTTGCATTTCAACCGCGAATCTCTTCCTCACATCTATCTTTTTCTCAATCCTAATGAGCTCTTTTAGAACGAATTAGATCCTTTTCATCAAAACTTTAGTTTCATAACTAACACGGTAAATAGACAGTCACAAAAAAAAAGATTCACTCTCACTAGGATCCGCAACGAAACCAACAAAAATTTAAAATTGAAACTAAAACTTAATATTCCTAAATATATATACACCCATCCCTCGATTTACGCGGTAGATAGGTTTTTGAAAAAACCGCGTAATTCAAAACCGCGTAAATCGGGACAAGAAGTCCATACAAATTGAGTGGATTGGTTTTCAGAATTTAAAAATCGCGAAAATCGAGCAATAGAGCTCAAAGAAAATAGCATAATTGGTAAAAAATCCGTACCTACCTAATGAAAAATTGGAGATTATATAAAAAATAATAATTAAATAAAATAATTAGATTTTATGGAATTAATTTTTATTTTTTAAATTCAATCATATATCCAAAGTATTAATTATAAAAAGTAAGAAAATTAAATAAAAAAGTAACATGAAAGTAAAACCAAAATATTTCCAAAAAATATTATGTTGACCATGGTGAAGGTGAAGTAATTAAGGAGACCCATAAGTGTTGAAGCCATTTTAAGAGCGTGAGAGTATTCGCTTACTTGCTTTAACTTTGACATTATAACATTTCAATTGCTCCTTCAAAAAAGTTAAGCGCTTTGATAAATTGCAGAGCTTAAGCATAAAGTTCTAGAAAACTATCTGAACGATAAGCTGCTAATGTTGCGCAAAATACTTTAATTGTGACAAATTTGGTAGCTGTTGTTGTTATTCAATATTAGAAAAGACTTATTAGTGTCAGATTGAAACCGGATGCACGATTTAGCATAATTATTTATTCGCAATAGAATTCTGAAAAACCTAACACAAATACCACTTAGTAAAAAGTTGCTTCAAACGCTTCAAAAATGTAGGAGTTGCTAAACGGGACCAATAATGAAAAACAACTATATATCAAAAATAAACGAAACACAATAAAGTCGAATTGATGATAAATGTCAATGTGAGTCTATTACTGGCTAATATCCAGAAAATGATGAGAAGTGTCATAATTACTCCACCTTTGTTATTACACCATGACTCCACCTTTGTCTTTACACCATGATGTTTACTACATATATACGAAACTTCGTCATATTATTTATGTCCACGTGTTTTTAACTGAAAAAAATGTCTCATTCGTGTTTTTAGCTGAAAAAAAAATTTTGTCAAATAAAATTTAGAAACCGCGTTATTTTAAAACCGCGCAAAAGAAGTCCCGCGTAAATCGAGGGATGGGTGTATATCGCTTTCGATCACTGGTTCCGCTCCCAATTTTTCGGTCGTCTAGCTTCCAAAAGTAATGGATCGTAAGTTTGCAGCTGCGCTCAACAACGCGTTCCAAACTTTAGCTACGAACTCGATTTCTGCTTTGAGTTACTCTATTTAGATTTCTTTTATATCACGGCAAATTACTGTCTTCCGGTTCCCTTTTCTGGGTTTATATTAACATTTTTTCTGCTTACTAACATCACTTTGCATACTAATGGAATCTCAAAATATTAGAAAAATTGTGGCTGACTTATCTTATTTGGCTTTTGTTCCTGGTGCATTCGTCCAATAAGTGTCGTTCCTCCAGGGTCAGCCACACTGTTAAAAGAATTATATTTATTTAAACAAACACTGACTATCAAATTTATGAACGTCTATCAAGAATTGTAATTTTTCTTAGATTACTTACATTTTAATCTTTTGCTAAACTTTAAAAAAAATCCTTATCCAGAAGTCTGCGCTCCCTTTTCTTTTTGTTTTACTCGCCCATGTCCTATTAAAAATTACAAATTATACGGCTTTTACTTCCTAGCAAGGATCGAAATTACCTTTCCTTTAAAAATTAACAAAAAAATCACCACTTTCACAACGCGGAACTCGAATATTCAAAATTTCAAACTGTAAAAAAAATACTTTGCACTATAACAACATTTTATTTGGACACTAGGAGACGGTTTTAAGTAGCGACTTTGCTGGTATACGGCTTCTAAACTTATGATTTTTATGGGAATATCCATGCCTACAGTTTTCTTTTTACATATATAAATATAGACTTAAGCATATGTACAAACATTAGACCTACATATTAATAAACAAAACAAAACTTTCTTAATCCCCTCCATACACCTACACAAATTCTACAACATTCAACGCAACGTTCTGTCTCTTTTTAATTTAAATTAGATTAAATAAATTGCGAATAAATCCAGCAACTATGCGAACAAACCAACATCGTGCTACAAGCCACCAACGATCATCCACAGACCATTACAGGCAGTCGCAAAAAGTCTGTGCAAAAACTCAGCCATTGTTCTAAGGCCAAAAGCTCCAGCTCTGTCGTGCAAAAGTCTTGGAGGTCATTGTGTCTAACATAACTGGCAAAAATCAGGCACATGTTCATAAGTGTGCAATCATTAGACAGTGTCTGCTTCCGCCTGGGAAACGCGCCACGTCTTAATTTTTCTGCCCCAGCGTAAAGTTTGTGGCAGCTGTATAGGTGTTTACCTCTGTGATAATTGAGCGGGCATGTGAGTCTATTACCACTTATTGCAAGACGTTGGCCAACTGCAAACAATCTATTTCTGAGCTGTTATTCGGCAATCTGAAATGAATGGCTGTGAATTCAGCATAGCCTGACAAAATAGACCATGTATAGCGGATAAATATACATACGTATTATCAGAAATATTTGCTTCACAGTTTGCCAGCTCGCTCTTAAAATTTTACGTTCAATTATCCTATACTGCTGCACTACCAAGTGATTGTGAAATCGATATAATAAATATATTTCGATCTTACTACAAGCATCCCTATGTCTCCTGCCTAAAAAAAAAACAGCACTTGTGTTGTACTACATAGTTTTATATTTTAAGATCTTTCACTACGTTTAAAATTTCTCACTAATTTTCACTTTTAGCCAAACTGCCGACAGAAAATGAACATCAACACAACAAACTGAATGGTTGGAAAAGTTGGCACCCAGGTTGTCCCTACTTTTAAAAAAGCTCACGCAGGTCAAAACGCTGCAAATATTACGCCATCACTTTGATCGTGATTCAGTTGGACATTGCTTTCTGAATATTAACATATTTACTTAAAAAAAAAAGAAAATTCGTTTATAAAATACATCTTTGGCTGTTATAGTTTTATTGTTTTTACTAGCTCAAAGCGGTCGTAATTTTCAACATTTAGAAATTTTCCTTGAATCAGCAAAATTTTAATTTTCAAAATAAAAGAGTAGTAGCTGCGCGCATGCGTCAGAATTTTTGATAGTAATGCATTTCATATGGTTTTAAATTTTGATAGTTCTTTTTTCTTCATTTACATGATCATTTCAATGTCATGTTTGTTTTTTGAGTGCTATGAAACAAAGTTCTAGTGACCAGATTTACTCAATACATATTTAGTCTACCATCGTTCAGTCATAGGTTCTAATGTTGGCTATCCTGTCTGCAACAAAACTACGGTGGCTACGATAACCTTATGGCTATCGGTCGTCAACGTAGTGTGCAGTTGTTGTTTATCGAGTTGTATTTCGAATTTTTTTCTAGACTAAGTCTGTTTTATCGCATAGCTCCACAATTTTTTGGGAAAGTTTATACACTTTGTATAGCAAGCAAGCAAGCATATGGCAAGAATGGATTATTTACAGGTTCTATCAAAATTTAAATACTTAACGGTGCCCAACGTAGGCTTCCGCCCACATCCTGAGTCAAGAGACTCATGCCTATTGATGACTTTAGCCGGCCAATGAAATCATGTTTAAAAAATTTTCTCCAATTTCTTACATATTTTTAACCTTTTTCTTTCTCTTTCTAGGCAAGTTTTCTCGATGAGATGATAGCAGCACTGATGATAAGAACTTCAGATTTGACGTTGACGGGACGTTTTGTGATTTTAAGAATTTTACTTTGTTTAATCATATTTTTGTTTTTTCAGGTACTTTTTCTCCTTAGGGCTATTTCAACACTCGACAACGCAGACTTGTTACATATGGGACGGAGCACTTAAATCTACTTAAATCTAGATTATTGCACTGCGTAAGTTTTTAGAATATTGCTCCTTATTTTAATATTGCCAAAATCCCATTTATGTTTTATATTTTATTGCTTTAAGTCTTTAGTATGGAAAACCCCGATTGGTTTGCCATTCATGTTTTCTAGCTCGTACATATTGTTACCCACCGGTTTGACAACTCTGCACTTTATAAATTTTTTACAAAATTTAGCATTAACGCTATTTTTAAAATTACTTTGCGCAAAATTTCTTTTAAAAATCTCTTGGCCTTGGATAAATTTTACTTGACGTGAATTCTTATTGTACCTTCGTGCACTTCTCTCATATGCGAGATGTAGATTTTTTTTCATGGTATCTCGTATCAAAGCCATTTTATCTTCTTTATTTAATGTATAAAAGCTTGGTTCGCTCAATGAGTTCAGCTTTCTCGCTAGCTTATAGTCCGTTACACTAGAGTACATTTCATGTCCGAACAGAGCTAAGAAAGGTGTCACTCCGGTAGCTGAATGCACAGAGCTACGGAGGGCGCACTCAATTTCGGATAAATATAAATCCCAATCCCGGTGATTGATTCACGCGTTCAGCAGCGTTAGATCGCGGTGCATAGCTGGCTGTTTTTATGTGATTTATTTTATAAGTGTTGATCATCTGCTCGAAGTCTTTGGCTACAAATTGTTTCCCGTTATCGGAATGCTATTACGGTTGCGCAGCGCAAATCAATTTAACTCACAAAGTTTCGCCCCGAGCTCAGCAAAAATCTGCAGTTAATTCTTTGGACTTAGCTCCCTTAATTAAGTCAGAAGTGCACTATCACGGAAATCGAAACTCTTATTGCTTCGACCCAACACGCCCCAAGTCCAATGCAGCTAGCACTAGGGTTATTATCTCTGTCTAGGCCACTGGACCCAAAACGTCCTGAATCGTCACAATATTTAATTTACGTTAAATTAAAAAAAAAGTGGATTTCCTTTGTTGTCAAGTCCCTAGATCTCTCATCACATGATGCAATTAAACCTGCAGGCTTAGCCAGTTCAAGTCACCATGGTAATAAAGGATCCAAAAAGTTGCAACTGGAATACCTCGATTGCATGTTGTCGAACTTCTCCATTACTTGATGCATTTAGTCCTATCGCTACTGCTATGCTAAGCCACCATGGTAATAGAGAGCTCGAAAAGATACAATCTGAGCCTATTGACCGTTCGAATTTCTTTTTGTTTTTTTAAAATGGGCGCCATAATGTTAATGGCGATCCTGGGTATATGCTGTTATTACCCCAAAATTTCTGTATTTTAATATTGGGCGCCATATTGTTACACAAGTCCTTAGCTAGCGTATCTAATACGGCCCGCCGCGGTTAACTCGTGGTTTCTAGGGTGGTCCTCAACCCGCCGCACTAGACCGAAGGATGAACAATAAAATTTTCAAAAACTCAAACTTCAATTTCTACGAAACCGACAAAACTCTAACCATTCAAAAAAAAAAACTATATGCGGAAAAAACTATCTCAAAAAAAAAGTAAAGACACAGATTACCACCAAAGTCAGGAAATCGATGTTAGTTTCCCGTGCGGCCGCCCTTCCTGTGTCGTCATCGTATGACGACACCCACAAAATCTTCACCGCCGTTACTAAGCCCTCCCTATCCACTCATCACAGGTAATTGAATTTTCACCCCCTTAATAATTTAACACATCATTCTTTCTTTTTTTTCAATGAATTTTTATTATGAATTTTAAAATTTGAAATTATATACTAACAAAAAGTTTTCGTTACAGATCGCGACACAGAACAGAATGCAGTGAAATGATGAAAAATCCACATAGATATATGGTTTTAATGCAAAATCAAATTTAACAAGACTAGCACTAAAATTTAAAATATTAAAAAAAAATTTAAATAAATTTGTATCAATCAGACAAAATTGTAAATTAACCCTAAAGTTTATGACAAAAAAAATGCTGTAAAACAAAATTATATGTACATTCAAAAATATAATTATAAAATTGTATATAAATAAATAAATAAGTATAATAAATATATATGGTATATGTTATAAAAAAAACGGAAAAAATTGTAATTGATATAAAAATTTCGAAAATACGCCTATAAAAATGTAATTACTTCCCTATTCCGAATCTTTAGCTAGTGAACCTTTAGTTGTTTTGCTTAGAGCAAGTCTTGCATTTCAACCGCGAATCTCTTCCTCACATCTATCTTTTTCTCAATCCTAATGAGCTCTTTTAGAACGAATTAGATCCTTTTCATCAAAACTTTAGTTTCATAACTAACACGGTAAATAGACAGTCACAAAAAAAAAGATTCACTCTCACTAGGATCCGCAACGAAACCAACAAAAATTTAAAATTGAAACTAAAACTTAATATTCCTAAATATATATACACCCATCCCTCGATTTACGCGGTAGATAGGTTTTTGAAAAAACCGCGTAATTCAAAACCGCGTAAATCGGGACAAGAAGTCCATACAAATTGAGTGGATTGGTTTTCAGAATTTAAAAATCGCGAAAATCGAGCAATAGAGCTCAAAGAAAATAGCATAATTGGTAAAAAAATCCGTACCTACCTAATGAAAAATTGGAGATTATATAAAAAATAATAATTAAATAAAATAATTAGATTTTATGGAATTAATTTTTATTTTTTAAATTCAATCATATATCCAAAGTATTAATTATAAAAAGTAAGAAAATTAAATAAAAAAGTAACATGAAAGTAAAACCAAAATATTTCCAAAAAATATTATGTTGACCATGGTGAAGGTGAAGTAATTAAGGAGACCCATAAGTGTTGAAGCCATTTTAAGAGCGTGAGAGTATTCGCTTACTTGCTTTAACTTTGACATTATAACATTTCAATTGCTCCTTCAAAAAAGTTAAGCGCTTTGATAAATTGCAGAGCTTAAGCATAAAGTTCTAGAAAACTATCTGAACGATAAGCTGCTAATGTTGCGCAAAATACTTTAATTGTGACAAATTTGGTAGCTGTTGTTGTTATTCAATATTAGAAAAGACTTATTAGTGTCAGATTGAAACCGGATGCACGATTTAGCATAATTATTTATTCGCAATAGAATTCTGAAAAACCTAACACAAATACCACTTAGTAAAAAGTTGCTTCAAACGCTTCAAAAATGTAGGAGTTGCTAAACGGGACCAATAATGAAAAACAACTATATATCAAAAATAAACGAAACACAATAAAGTCGAATTGATGATAAATGTCAATGTGAGTCTATTACTGGCCAATATCCAGAAAATGATGAGAAGTGTCATAATTACTCCACCTTTGTTATTACACCATGACTCCACCTTTGTCTTTACACCATGATGTTTACTACATATATACGAAACTTCGTCATATTATTTATATCCACGTGTTTTTAACTGAAAAAAATGTCTCATTCGTGTTTTTAGCTGAAAAAAAAATTTTGTCAAATAAAATTTAGAAACCGCGTTATTTTAAAACCGCGCAAAAGAAGTCCCGCGTAAATCGAGGGATGGGTGTATATCGCTTTCGATCACTGGTTCCGCTCCCAATTTTTCGGTCGTCTAGCTTCCAAAAGTAATGGATCGTAAGTTTGCAGCTGCGCTCAACAACGCGTTCCAAACTTTAGCTACGAACTCGATTTCTGCTTTGAGTTACTCTATTTAGATTTCTTTTATATCACGGCAAATTAC
Organism: Meiosimyza platycephala; assembly: GCA_963662105.1. Classification (NCBI taxonomy): domain Eukaryota; kingdom Metazoa; phylum Arthropoda; class Insecta; order Diptera; family Lauxaniidae; genus Meiosimyza; species Meiosimyza platycephala. The sequence goes on along the minus strand of OY759209.1, from coordinate 49,890,358 downwards.
TGTCTTCCGGTTCCCTTTTCTGGGTTTATATTAACATTTTTTCTGCTTACTAACATCACTTTGCATACTAATGGAATCTCAAAATATTAGAAAAATTGTGGCTGACTTATCTTATTTGGCTTTTGTTCCTGGTGCATTCGTCCGGTAAGTGTCGTTCCTCCAGGGTCAGCCACACTGTTAAAAGAATTATATTTATTTAAACAAACACTGACTATCAAATTTATGAACGTCTATCAAGAATTGTAATTTTTCTTAGATTACTTACATTTTAATCTTTTGCTAAACTTTAAAAAAAATCCTTATTCAGAAGTCTGCGCTCCCTTTTCTTTTTGTTTTACTCGCCCATGTCCTATTAAAAATTACAAATTACACGGCTTTTACTTCCTAGCAAGGATCGAAATTACCTTTCCTTTAAAAATTAACAAAAAAATCACCACTTTCACAACGCGGAACTCGAATATTCAAAATTTCAAACTGTAAAAAAAATACTTTGCACTATAACAACATTTTATTTGGACACTAGGAGACGGTTTTAAGTCGCGACTTTGCTGGTATACGGCTTCTAAACTTATGATTTTTGCGGGAATATCCATGCCTACAGTTTTCTTTTTACATATATAAATATAGACTTAAGCATATGTACAAACATTAGACCTACATATTAATAAACAAAACAAAACTTTCTTAATCCCCTCCATACACCTACACAAATTCTACAACATTCAACGCAACGTTCTGTCTCTTTTTAATTTAAATTAGATTAAATCAATTGCGAATAAATCCAGCAACTGGGCGAACAAACCAACATCGTGCTACAAGCCACCAACGATCATCCACAGACCATTACAGGCAGTCGCAAAAAGTCTGTGCAAAAACTCAGCCATTGTTCTAAGGCCAAAAGCTCCAGCTCTGTCGTGCAAAAGTCTTGGAGGTCATTGTGTCTAACATAACTGGCAAAAATCAGGCACATGTTCATAAGTGTGCAATCATTAAACAGTGTCTGCTTCCGCCTGGGAAACGCGCCACGTCTTAATTTTTCTGCCCCAGCGTAAAGTTTGTGGCAGCTGTATAGGTGTTTACCTCTGTGATAATTGAGCGGGCATGTGAGTCTATTACCACTTATTGCAAGACGTTGGCCAACTGCAAACAATCTATTTCTGAGCTGTTATTCGGCAATCCGAAATGAATGGCTGTGAATTCAGCATAGCCTGACAAAATAGACCATGTATAGCGGATAAATATACATACGTATTATCAGAAATATTTGTTTCACAGTTTGCCAGCTCGCTCTTAAAATTTTACGTTCAATAATCCTATACTGCTGCACTAACAAGTGATTGTGAAATCGATATAATAAATATATTTCGATCTTACTACAAGCATCCCTATGTCTCCTGCCTAAAAAAAAAAACAGCACTTGTGTTGTACTACATAGTTTTATATTTTAAAATCTTTCACTACGTTTAAAATTTCTCACTAATTTTCACTTTTAGCCAAACTGCCGACAGAAAATGAACATCAACACAACAAACTGAATGGTTGGAAAAGTTGGCACCCAGGTTGTCCCTACTTTTAAAAAAGCTCACGCAGGTCAAAACGCTGCAAATATTACGCCATCACTTTGATCGTGATTCAGTTGGACATTGCTTTCTGAATATTAACATATTTACTTAAAAAAAAAAGAAAATTCGTTTATAAAATACATCTTTGGCTGTTATAGTTTTATTGTTTTTACTAGCTCAAAGCGGTCGTAATTTTCAACATTTAGAAATTTTCCTTGAATCAGCAAAATTTTAATTTTCAAAATAAAAGAGTAGTAGCTGCGCGCATGCGTCAGAATTTTTGATAGTAATGCATTTCATATGGTTTTAAATTTTGATAGTTCTTTTTTCTTCATTTACATGATCATTTCAATGTCATGTTTGTTTTTTGAGTGCTATGAAACAAAGTTCTAGTGACCAGATTTACTCAATACATATTTAGTCTAACATCGTTCAGTCATAGGTTCTAATGTTGGCTATCCTGTCTGCAACAAAACTACGGTGGCTACGATAACCTTATGGCTATCGGTCGTCAACGTAGTGTGCAGTTGTTGTTTATCGAGTTGTATTTCGAATTTTTTTCTAGACTAAGTCTGTTTTATCGCATAGCTCCACAATTTTTTGGGAAAGTTTATACACTTTGTATAGCAAGCAAGCAAGCATATGGCAAGAATGGATTATTTACAGGTTCTATCAAAATTTAAATACTTAACGGTGCCCAACGTAGGCTTCCGCCCACATCCTGAGTCAGGAGACTCATGCCTATTGATGACTTTAGCCGGCCTATGAAATCATGTTTAAAAAATTTTCTCCAATTTCTTACATATTTTTAACCTTTTTCTTTCTCTTTCTAGGCAAGTTTTCTCGATGAGATGATAGCAGCACTGATGATAAGAACTTCAGATTTGACGTTGACGGGAGGTTTTGTGATTTTAAGAATTTTACTTTGTTTAATCATATTTTTGTTTTTTCAGGTACTTTTTCTCCTTAGGGCTATTTCAACACTCGACAACGCAGACTTGTTACATATGGGACGGAGCACTTAAATCTACTTAAATCTAGATTATTGCACTGCGTAAGTTTTTAGAATATTGCTCCTTATTTTAATATTGCCAAAATCCCATTTATGTTTTATATTTTATTGCTTTAAGTCTTTAGTATGGAAAACCCCGATTGGTTTGCCATTCATGTTTTCTAGCTCGTACATATTGTTACCCACCGGTTTGACAACTCTGCACTTTATAAATTTTTTACAAAATTTAGCATTAACGCTATTTTTAAAATTACTTTGCGCAAAATTTCTTTTAAAAATCTCTTGGCCTTGGATAAATTTTACTTGACGTGAATTCTTATTGTACCTTCGTGCACTTCTCTCATATGCGAGATGTAGATTTTTTTTCATGGTATCTCGTATCAAAGCCATTTTATCTTCTTTATTTAATGTATAAAAGCTTGGTTCGCTCAATGAGTTCAGCTTTCTCGCTAGCTTATAGTCCGTTACACTAGAGTACATTTCATGTCCGAACAGAGCTAAGAAAGGTGTCACTCCGGTAGCTGAATGCACAGAGCTACGGAGGGCGCACTCAACTTCGGATAAATATAAATCCCAATCCCGGTGATTGTTTCACGCGTTCAGCAGCGTTAGATCGCGGTGCATAGCTGGCTGTTTTTATGTGATTTATTTTATAAGTGTTGATCATCTGCTCGAAGTCTTTGGCTACAAATTGTTTCCCGTTATCGGAATGCTATTACGGTTGCACAGCGCAAATCAATTTAACTCACAAAGTTTCGCCCCGAGCTCAGCAAAAATCTGCAGTTAATTCTTTGGACTTAGCTCCCTTAATTAAGTCAGAAGTGCACTATCACGGAAATCGAAACTCTTATTGCTTCGACCCAACACGCCCCAAGTCCAATGCAGCTAGCACTAGGGTTATTATCTCTGTCTAGGCCACTGGACCCAAAACGTCCTGAATCGTCACAATATTTAATTTACGTTAAATTAAAAAAAAAGTGGATTTCCTTTGTTGTCAAGTCCCTAGATCTCTCATCACATGATGCAATTAAACCTGCAGGCTTAGCCAGTTCAAGTCACCATGGTAATAAAGGATCCAAAAAGTTGCAACTGGAATACCTCGATTGCATGTTGTCGAACTCTCCATTACTTGATGCATTTAGTCCTATCGCTACTGCTATGCTAAGCCACCATGGTAATAGAGAGCTCGAAAAGATACAATCTGAGCCTATTGACCGTTCGAATTTCTTTTTGTTTTTTTAAAATGTTAATGGCGATCCTGGGTATATGCTGTTATTACCCCAAAATTTCTGTATTTTAATATTGGGCGCCATATTGTTACACAAGTCCTTAGCTAGCGTATCTAATACGGCCCGCCGCGGTTAACTCGTAGTTTCTAGGGTGGTCCTCAACCCGCCGCACTAGACCGAAGGATGAACAATAAAATTTTCAAAAACTCAAACTTCAATTTCTACGAAACCGACAAAACTCTAACCATTCAAAAAAAAAACTATATGCGGAACAAACTATCTCAAAAAAAAAGTAAAGACACAGATTACCACCAAAGTCAGGAAATCGATGTTAGTTTCCCGTGCGGCCGCCCTTCCTGTGTCGTCATCGTATGACTTTAAGACGACACCCACAAAATCTTCACCGCCGTTACTAAGCCCTCCCTATCCACTCATCACAGGTAATTGAATTTTCACCCCCTTAATAATTTAACACATCATTCTTTCTTTTTTTTCAATGAATTTTTATTATGAATTTTAAAATTTGAAATTATATACTAACAAAAAGTTTTCGTTACAGATCGCGACACAGAACAGAATGCAGTGAAATGATGAAAAATCCACATAGATATATGGTTTTAATGCAAAATCAAATTTAACAAGACTAGCACTAAAATTTAAAATATTAAAAAAAAATTTAAATAAATTTGTATCAATCAGACAAAATTGTAAATTAACCCTAAAGTTTATGACAAAAAAAATGCTGTAAAACAAAATTATATGTACATTCAAAAATATAATTATAAAATTGTATATAAATAAATAAATAAGTATAGTAAATATATATGGTATATGTTATAAAAAAAACGGAAAAAATTGTAATTGATATAAAAATTTCGAAAATACGCCTATAAAAATGTAATTACTTCCCTATTCCGAATCTTTAGCTAGTGAACCTTTAGTTGTTTTGCTTAGAGCAAATCTTGCATTTCAACCGCGAATCTCTTCCTCACATCTATCTTTTTCTCAATCCTAATGAGCTCTTTTAGAACGAATTAGATCCTTTTCATCAAAACTTTAGTTTCATAACTAACACGGTAAATAGACAGTCACAAAAAAAAAGATTCACTCTCACTAGGATCCGCAACGAAACCAACAAAAATTTAAAATTGAAACTAAAACTTAATATTCCTAAATATATATACACCCATCCCTCGATTTACGCGGTAGATAGGTTTTTGAAAAAACCGCGTAATTCAAAACCGCGTAATTCAAAACCGCGTAAATCGGGACAAGAAGTCCATACAAATTGAGTGGATTGGTTTTCAGAATTTAAAAATCGCGAAAATCGAGCAATAGAGCTCAAAGAAAATAGCATAATTGGTAAAAAAAATCCGTACCTACCTAATGAAAAATTGGAGATTATATAAAAAATAATAATTAAATAAAATAATTAGATTTTATGGAATTAATTTTTATTTTTTAAATTCAATCATATATCCAAAGTATTAATTATAAAAAGTAAGAAAATTAAATAAAAAAGTAACATGAAAGTAAAACCAAAATATTTCCAAAAAATATTATGTTGACCATGGTGAAGGTGAAGTAATTAAGGAGACCCATAAGTGTTGAAGCCATTTTAAGAGCGTGAGAGTATTCGCTTACTTGCTTTAACTTTGACATTATAACATTTCAATTGCTCCTTCAAAAAAGTTAAGCGCTTTGATAAATTGCAGAGCTTAAGCATAAAGTTCTAGAAAACTATCTGAACGATAAGCTGCTAATGTTGCGCAAAATACTTTAATTGTGACAAATTTGGTAGCTGTTGTTGTTATTCAATATTAGAAAAGACTTATTAGTGTCAGATTGAAACCGGATGCACGATTTAGCATAATTATTTATTCGCAATAGAATTCTGAAAAACCTAACACAAATACCACTTAGTAAAAAGTTGCTTCAAACGCTTCAAAAATGTAGGAGTTGCTAAACGGGACCAATAATGAAAAACAACTATATATCAAAAATAAACGAAACACAATAAAGTCGAATTGATGATAAATGTCAATGTGAGTCTATTACTGGCCAATATCCAGAAAATGATGAGAAGTGTCATAATTACTCCACCTTTGTTATTACACCATGACTCCACCTTTGTCTTTACACCATGATGTTTACTACATATATACGAAACTTCGTCATATTATTTATATCCACGTGTTTTTAACTGAAAAAAATGTCTCATTCGTGTTTTTAGCTGAAAAAAAAATTTTGTCAAATAAAATTTAGAAACCGCGTTATTTTAAAACCGCGCAAAAGAAGTCCCGCGTAAATCGAGGGATGGGTGTATATCGCTTTCGATCACTGGTTCCGCTCCCAATTTTTCGGTCGTCTAGCTTCCAAAAGTAATGGATCGTAAGTTTGCAGCTGCGCTCAACAACGCGTTCCAAACTTTAGCTACGAACTCGATTTCTGCTTTGAGTTACTCTATTTAGATTTCTTTTATATCACGGCAAATTACTGTCTTCCGGTTCCCTTTTCTGGGTTTATATTAACATTTTTTCTGCTTACTAACATCACTTTGCATACTAATGGAGTCTCAAAATATTAGAAAAATTGTGGCTGACTTATCTTATTTGGCTTTTGTTCCTGGTGCATTCGTCCGGTAAGTGTCGTTCCTCCAGGGTCAGCCACACTGTTAAAAGAATTATATTTATTTAAACAAACACTGACTATCAAATTTATGAACGTCTATCAAGAATTGTAATTTTTCTTAGATTACTTACATTTTAATCTTTTGCTAAACTTTAAAAAAAATCCTTATCCAGAAGTCTGCGCTCCCTTTTCTTTTTGTTTTACTCGCCCATGTCCTATTAAAAATTACAAATTACACGGCTTTTACTTCCTAGCAAGGATCGAAATTACCTTTCCTTTAAAAATTAACAAAAAAATCACCACTTTCACAACGCGGAACTCGAATATTCAAAATTTCAAACTGTAAAAAAAATACTTTGCACTATAACAACATTTTATTTGGACACTAGGAGACGGTTTTAAGTCGCGACTTTGCTGGTATACGGCTTCTAAACTTATGATTTTTGCGGGAATATCCATGCCTACAGTTTTCTTTTTACATATATAAATATAGACTTAAGCATATGTACAAACATTAGACCTACATATTAATAAACAAAACAAAACTTTCTTAATCCCCTCCATACACCTACACAAATTCTACAACATTCAACGCAACGTTCTGTCTCTTTTTAATTTAAATTAGATTAAATCAATTGCGAATAAATCCAGCAACTGGGCGAACAAACCAACATCGTGCTACAAGCCACCAACGATCATCCACAGACCATTACAGGCAGTCGCAAAAAGTCTGTGCAAAAACTCAGCCATTGTTCTAAGGCCAAAAGCTCCAGCTATGTCGTGCAAAAGTCTTGGAGGTCATTGTGTCTAACATAACTGGCAAAAATCAGGCACATGTTCATAAGTGTGCAATCATTAAACAGTGTCTGCTTCCGCCTGGGAAACGCGCCACGTCTTAATTTTTCTGCCCCAGCGTAAAGTTTGTGGCAGCTGTATAGGTGTTTACCTCTGTGATAATTGAGCGGGCATGTGAGTCTATTACCACTTATTGCAAGACGTTGGCCAACTGCAAACAATCTATTTCTGAGCTGTTATTCGGCAATCCGAAATGAATGGCTGTGAATTCAGCATAGCCTGACAAAATAGACCATGTATAGCGGATAAATATACATACGTATTATCAGAAATATTTGTTTCACAGTTTGCCAGCTCGCTCTTAAAATTTTACGTTCAATTATCCTATACTGCTGCACTACCAAGTGATTGTGAAATCGATATAATAAATATATTTCGATCTTACTACAAGCATCCCTATGTCTCCTGCCTAAAAAAAAAAACAGCACTTGTGTTGTACTACATAGTTTTATATTTTAAAATCTTTCACTACGTTTAAAATTTCTCACTAATTTTCACTTTTAGCCAAACTGCCGACAGAAAATGAACATCAACACAACAAACTGAATGGTTGGAAAAGTTGGCACCCAGGTTGTCCCTACTTTTAAAAAAGCTCACGCAGGTCAAAACGCTGCAAATATTACGCCATCACTTTGATCGTGATTCAGTTGGACATTGCTTTCTGAATATTAACATATTTACTTAAAAAAAAAAGAAAATTCGTTTATAAAATACATCTTTGGCTGTTATAGTTTTATTGTTTTTACTAGCTCAAAGCGGTCGTAATTTTCAACATTTAGAAATTTTCCTTGAATCAGCAAAATGTTAATTTTCAAAATAAAAGAGTAGTAGCTGCGCGCATGCGTCAGAATTTTTGATAGCAATGCATTTCATATGGTTTTAAATTTTGATAGTTCTTTTTTCTTCATTTACATGATCATTTCAATGTCATGTTTGTTTTTTGAGTGCTATGAAACAAAGTTCTAGTGACCAGATTTACTCAATACATATTTAGTCTACCATCGTTCAGTCATAGGTTCTAATGTTGGCTATCCTGTCTGCAACAAAACTACGGTGGCTACGATAACCTTATGGCTATCGGTCGTCAACGTAGTGTGCAGTTGTTGTTTATCGAGTTGTATTTCGAATTTTTTTCTAGACTAAGTCTGTTTTATCGCATAGCTCCACAATTTTTTGGGAAAGTTTATACACTTTGTATAGCAAGCAAGCAAGCATATGGCAAGAATGGATTATTTACAGGTTCTATCAAAATTTAAATACTTAACGGTGCCCAACGTAGGCTTCCGCCCACATCCTGAGTCAGGAGACTCATGCCTATTGATGACTTTAGCCGGCCAATGAAATCATGTTTAAAAAATTTTCTCCAATTTCTTACATATTTTTAACCTTTTTCTTTCTCTTTCTAGGCAAGTTTTCTCGATGAGATGATAGCAGCACTGATGATAAGAACTTCAGATTTGACGTTGACGGGAGGTTTTGTGATTTTAAGAATTTTACTTTGCTCCTTATTTTAATATTGCCAAAATCCCATTTATGTTTTATATTTTATTGCTTTAAGTCTTTAGTATGGAAAACCCCGATTGGTTTGCCATTCATGTTTTCTAGCTCGTACATATTGTTACCCACCGGTTTGACAACTCTGCACTTTATAAATTTTTTACAAAATTTAGCATTAACGCTATTTTTAAAATTACTTTGCGCAAAATTTCTTTTAAAAATCTCTTGGCCTTGGATAAATTTTACTTGACGTGAATTCTTATTGTACCTTCGTGCACTTCTCTCATATGCGAGATGTAGATTTTTTTTCATGGTATCTCGTATCAAAGCCATTTTATCTTCTTTATTTAATGTATAAAAGCTTGGTTCGCTCAATGAGTTCAGCTTTCTCGCTAGCTTATAGTCCGTTACACTAGAGTACATTTCATGTCCGAACAGAGCTAAGAAAGGTGTCACTCCGGTAGCTGAATGCACAGAGCTACGGAGGGCGCACTCAACTTCGGATAAATATAAATCCCAATCCCGGTGATTGATTCACGCGTTCAGCAGCGTTAGATCGCGGTGCATAGCTGGCTGTTTTTATGTGATTTATTTTATAAGTGTTGATCATCTGCTCGAAGTCTTTGGCTACAAATTGTTTCCCGTTATCGGAATGCTATTACGGTTGCACAGCGCAAATCAATTTAACTCACAAAGTTTCGCCCCGAGCTCAGCAAAAATCTGCAGTTAATTCTTTGGACTTAGCTCCCTTAATTAAGTCAGAAGTGCACTATCACGGAAATCGAAACTCTTATTGCTTCGACCCAACACGCCCCAAGTCCAATGCAGCTAGCACTAGGGTTATTATCTCTGTCTAGGCCACTGGACCCAAAACGTCCTGAATCGTCACAATATTTAATTTACGTTAAATTAAAAAAAAAGTGGATTTCCTTTGTTGTCAAGTCCCTAGATCTCTCATCACATGATGCAATTAAACCTGCAGGCTTAGCCAGTTCAAGTCACCATGGTAATAAAGGATCCAAAAAGTTGCAACTGGAATACCTCGATTGCATGTTGTCGAACTCTCCATTACTTGATGCATTTAGTCCTATCGCTACTGCTATGCTAAGCCACCATGGTAATAGAGAGCTCGAAAAGATACAATCTGAGCCTATTGACCGTTCGAATTTCTTTTTGTTTTTTTAAAATGGGCGCCATAATGTTAATGGCGATCCTGGGTATATGCTGTTATTACCCCAAAATTTCTGTATTTTAATATTGGGCGCCATATTGTTACACAAGTCCTTAGCTAGCGTATCTAATACGGCCCGCCGCGGTTAACTCGTGGTTTCTAGGGTGGTCCTCAACCCGCCGCACTAGACCGAAGGATGAACAATAAAATTTTCAAAAACTCAAACTTCAATTTCTACGAAACCGACAAAACTCTAACCATTCAAAAAAAAAACTATATGCGGAACAAACTATCTCAAAAAAAAAGTAAAGACACAGATTACCACCAAAGTCAGGAAATCGATGTTAGTTTCCCGTGCGGCCGCCCTTCCTGTGTCGTCATCGTATGACTTTAAGACGACACCCACAAAATCTTCACCGCCGTTACTAATTTAAAACATCATTCTTCTTTTTTTTCAATTTGAATCAAAACATTATTTTATTACGAATTTTAAAATTAGAAATTATATACTAACAAAAAGTTTTCGTTACAGATCGCGACACAGAACAGAATGCAGTGAAATGATGAAAAATCCACATAGATATATGGTTTTAATGCAAAATCAAATTTAACAAGACTAGCACTAAAATTTAAAATATTAAAAAAAAATTTAAATAAATTTGTATCAATCAGACAAAATTGTAAATTAACCCTAAAGTTTATGACAAAAAAAATGCTGTAAAACAAAATTATATGTACATTCAAAAATATAATTATAAAATTGTATATAAATAAATAAATAAGTATAATAAATATATATGGTATATGTTATAAAAAAAACGGAAAAAATTGTAATTGATATAAAAATTTCGAAAATACGCCTATAAAAATGTAATTACTTCCCTATTCCGAATCTTTAGCTAGTGAACCTTTAGTTGTTTTGCTTAGAGCAAATCTTGCGTTTCAACCGCGAATCTCTTCCTCACATCTATCTTTTTCTCAATCCTAATGAGCTCTTCTAGAACGAATTAGATCCTTTTCATCAAAACTTTAGTTTCATAACTAACACGGTAAATAGACCGTCACAAAAAAAAAGATTCACTCGCACTAGGATCCGCAACGAAACCAACAAAAATTTAAAATTGAAACTAAAACTTAATATTCCTAAATATATATACACCCATCCCTCGATTTACGCGGTAGATAGGTTTTTGAAAAAACCGCGTAATTCTAAACCGCGTAAATCGGGACAAGAAGTCCATACAAATTGAGTGGATTGGTTTTCAGAATTTAGAAATCGCGTAAATCGAGCAATAGAACTCAAAGAAAATAGCATAATTGGTAAAAAAATCCGCGTAAACTGAACTCATAATGTACATATGTACGTACCTACCTAATGAAAAATTGGAAATTATATAAAAAATAATAATTAAATAAAATAATTAGATTTTATGGAATTAATTTTTATTTTTTAAATTCAATCACATATCCAAAGTATTAATTATAAAAAGTAAGAAAATTAAATAAAAAAGTAACATGAAAGTAAAACCAAAATATTTCCAGAAAACATTATGTTGACCATGGTGTAATAACAAAGGTGAAGTTATTAAGGAGACCCATAAGTGTTGAAGCCATTTTAAGAGCGTGAGAGTATTCGCTTACTTGCTTTAACTTTGACATTATAACATTTCAATTGCTCCTTCAAAAAAGTTAAGCGCTTTGATAAATTGCAGAGCTTAAGCATAAAGTTCTAGAAAACTATCTGAACGATAAGCTGCTAATGTTGCGCAAAATACTTTAATTGTGACAAATTTGGTAGCTGTTGTTGTTATTCAATATTAGAAAAGACTTATTAGTGTCAGATTGAAACCAGATGCACGATTTAGCATAATTATTTATTCGCAATAGAATTCTGAAAAACCTAACACAAATACCACTTAGTAAAAAGGTGCTTCAAACGCTTCAAAAATGTAGGAGTTGCTAAACGGGACCAATAATGAAAAACAACTATATATCAAAAATAAACGAAACACAATAAAGTCGAATTGATGATAAATGTCAATGTGAGTCTATTACTGGCCAATATCCAGAAAATGATGAGAAGTGTCATAATTACTCCACCTTTGTTATTACACCATGACTCCACCTTTGTCTTTACACCATGATGTTTACTACATATATACGAAACTTCGTCATATTATTTATGTCCACGTGTTTTTAACTGAAAAAAATGTCTCATACGTGTTTTTAGCTGAAAAAAAAATTTAGTCAAATAAAATTTAGAAACCGCGTTATTTTAAAACCGCGCAAAAGAAGTCCCGCGTAAATCGAGGGATGGGTGTATATCGCTTTCGATCACTGGTTTCGCTCTCAATTTTTCGGTCGTCTAGCTTCCAAAAGTAATGGATCGTAAGTTTGCAGCTGCGCTCAACAACGCGTTCCAAACTTTAGCTACGAACTCGATTTCTGCTTTTAGTTACTCTATTTAGATTTCTTTTATATCACGGCAAATTACTGTCTTCCGGTTCCCTTTTCTGGGTTTATATTAACATTTTTTCTGCTTACTAACATCACTTTGCATACTAATGAAATCTCAAAATATTAGAAAAATTGTGGCTGACTTATCTTATTTGGCTTTTGTTCCTGGTGCACTCGTCCACTAAGTGTCGTTCCTCCAGGGTCAGCCACACTGTTAAAAGAATTATATTTATTTAAACAAACACTGACTATCAAATTTATGAACGTCTATCAAGGATTGTAATTTTTCTTAGATTACTTGCATTTTAATTTTTTACTAAACTTTAAAAAAAATCCTTTAAAAATCCTTATCCAGAAGTCTGCGCTTCCTTCTCTTTTTGTTTTACTCGGCCGTGTCCTATTAAAACTTACAAATTACACGGCTTTTACTTCCTAGCAAGGATCGAAATTACCTTTCCTTTAAAAATTAACAAAAAAACAAAATTTCAAACTGTAAAAAAAAATACTTTGCACTATAACAAAATTTTATTTGGACACTAAGAGACGGTTTTAAGTCGCGACTTTGCTGGTATACGGCTTCTAAACTTATGATTTTTGCGGCACAAAAATTTTGGTTGTCAAGTCAAATTTTTTGTCCCTGAAGTCCCTTGCTGAATATCCATGCCTACAGTTTTCTTTTTACATACATAAATATAGACTTAAGCATATGTACAAACATTAGACCTACTTATTAATAAACAAAACAAAATTTTCTTAATCCCCTCCATACACCTACAAAAATTCTACAACATTCAACGCAACGTTCTGTCTCTTTGTCGCATATGTGTGCAAACTTTTAAAATGTTGCATGCAAATGAACAACATTCTTTACAGTGCATATCGAAGACTCAAATTGTTGCATCCACAATTTGCAGCTCCTGTTAAAAAAAAAATACAATTTGTGGAACATAAGCTTTTGGTTCCTAACTAGGGTTTTTATATATTTATATTTAGTTATTTAATTGCATTTGTACAAAATAAGACTTAAAGTCTTTAACAGTACATCAGTTAATTGGAATTAATTAATATTCAAAAAAAAAAGAAAAAAGAAAATAAGAAAATAATTTAATTACTTAAATCTAGCTAAAAATTACAAAATGTTAACAAAATTAAGTTGATGTACATTTATTATAAATTAAGAAAATTTAATAACTTTTTACAAACATAAATATCTAGATACAGCCAATTTAAAGTACTTTGGTCGCTTTTCGGACTTAATATTATTTGGTAAAGAATTCCATTGTTTAATTACACTGACAAAAAACATTCTTTCTGACGCAAGAAATTTCGAGAAAGGTACAATTAGGTTATTGGTTCTGCTTGATTGCGCAAAAATTAAATTCTTATATAAATAATTTGGACAGCGTACGTTCAATATTTTATGCAAAAAAATTAGATTACGAAAAACTAGAAACTTTGTTAGGCTACACTTAAGAATGTTTATCGCATAATTTGTAATATGGTCATATTTTCTTTTACAATAAATATACCTAGCTGAATTATTTAAGACCTTTTGCAATTTGTTCTTAGCTCCACTATCTAAATTTTCATAAACTAGTTTCCCATATGTCAAGGGTGGGATTACCAGAGTTCTCACCAATTTCAATTTGGTATCTTGGGAAATCAATGCCGTTGTATGCCACAGTTTTCTTAAAATATTATACATTCTGGAAACAATATAATTTATATTATCCAAGCTAATTGCATGGAAACAAAAACAAAAATTTCAAGCACAAGGAGCAAATGAATTGAAAACAAAATCACACATACAATAAAGTGCGTTGAAGACAAAACTACAAAAACAAAAACCATGCAACGATAGCGAACCGAAATTATTTAACTTGAGTAACGGCATGAGCTGAACGAGTCGATGAGTTGAAGAAAAAATTACACGAACAAAATACATACGGTGATTGCGGACCAAAATGATTTAGCTCAAATAACGGAGTGACCTCGAAGTGAGCTGAATATTTTTTGTTATTGTTGTAAGAGCTGGAAGAGCCAAACGAGCAATGGGTGCGCATCCCTGGTCTAGATAAGTAGACCTGTGCATCATCTGCATACAAATGTATCGAAACCATTTTACAGCTGTAAACAATATCATTTATGAAAATGCTGAACAGAATTGGGCCTAAAATTGATCCTTGAGGAACACCAGATAAAATATTTTTAAACTCTGAAGATGATGTTTTGGTTGTAACTCTTTGAATGCGGTTTGTTAAATAGCTTTTAATAAGCTGAATTGCATTTCTACTAAATCTAAAATAGTTTCTCAATTTGACCAGTAACACATCATGATTGACTGAATCAAAGGCTTTTGAAAAGTCCAATAAAACCAAAATTGAAAATTCATCTCTATTATAAGCTGGACGAATGTCTTCCATAATTTTTAAGATAGCAGTCGCACAACTGTGACCTGCTCTATAACCAGACTGATTTTCAGTGAAAAGATTGTTAGCTTCAAGATGACCCGTAATTTGCCACGTCAAAAACTTCTCATATACCTTTGAAAGAATCGGCAGTATACTAATTGGCCGAAAATCTTTGGGCACAATAGCACTATTGATCTTAGCAACTGGTGTAACAAGTGCAATTTTCCAAGTTTCGGAAAAGCTGATGTTGTTATGGAAAAATTAAGGATGTGGGTAAGGGATAGAATAATACAAGGTAAAATTATTTTAATAAATTTCAGACTAACGTTATCATACCCTATCGCGTTTGACTTTATAGCATAAATACTTCTCACCACATCATCTTCGGTTGCCACTTGAAAATTAAATTCTTGATTTGGTTGATACAAGCAGTCTGGATTCATTACAAATGTTGAACTCTCTGTCAATAAATTTGATTGTAAAAAATAATCATTCATCAATGTTGCAATTTGGCTTATTTTTGTTTTTAAGTCTAATAGTTTTCAAATTGTTCCAAAGAACTTTACTTGATAAATGTGTGCCTAATTTCGATTGATAATATAGTCTTTTAGAGATACGTGTTATTAATGTTACATGATTTCGTCATAATCTATAGTAGTCCCAATTTTCATTGATAGGATTACTTTTCCAGATCAAATGCAGCCTATTTCTTTCCTTAATTAAGCGCGAAACCTCCCTCGTGAACCAAGGCTGTTTTTTGTTTTTATTTTTAATTGCCTTAGGGGTACATACTTTTCAAATAAATAA
This sequence comes from Meiosimyza platycephala, assembly GCA_963662105.1. NCBI lineage: Eukaryota > Metazoa > Arthropoda > Insecta > Diptera > Lauxaniidae > Meiosimyza > Meiosimyza platycephala. The sequence continues at coordinate 49,874,726 of OY759209.1, read as the reverse complement.
TTAATAAGATGGGTAAAATGACATAATTTTTCAGTAATGGTAGTGAACATCCAGCAATCATTCCAAGGAATTGTACGAGATTCAGAAAAGAGGGATTCCACATTTAAACCTTTCCAATCTCTGAAACTCAAATGAGTTTCAGCCTGCAAATTTGAAAAGTCAATATTATACGACAGAAATAACATCTCATGATCAGAAAAACCTGCTAAAGGAAATTGATCAATATGCAATACCTTAGATCTAGCCGTGACACAAAACAAGCCAAGTAAACTTGGAGTACAGCTTGGAGAAAAACGCGTAGCATACTCATTTACAACATCCAAGCCCAAAGACACCATATTATCAAGAAAATCAGTAGATCTTCTATCATTACTTAAAAGGCCAACATTAAAATCAGCACACAAAATAATATTTTCAGAAAGTAACATGTATTCAGACAACTTGGCAAAAAAATCACTCATGTCGAAAAGCTTATTTGGATTGTAAACGCATACAACCAAACATTTATTAAAACTATCGCCAATTTCAATAATTAAAAATTCAATTTGTGCATCATTTTCCGACCTGTATATGATTTTTTGCTGCAAACTATTTTTGTAATATATTGCAATTCCACCTCCTTTTACACCCGATTTCCTATCTTTCCTTACGATCACATAGTCGTTTAAACCATAAATACAATCATCAAAATCTTCTTTGAACCAAGTTTCGGTGACACAAATAATATCGATACATAAATTTTCAAACAAATGGTTCAAATAATCAATTTTTCCTATGTTCAAACTTCTTGCATTTATATGATAAATCTGAAAGCCTTTATGGTTCTTGCTTACCAATTTTAAAATTGATTTCAAATTGTATTTGTCAGCGCTGAAATTCGCATTTAAATTACTCATGAGTTAAGACTATTATTGCACTTTTAAACTGGCCGTTTATATTTTTACCTATTGCTAAAACAAAAAATAATCTATAAGATAAAAAATTATAATAATAAAATAAAACTAAATAATACATCTTATATACATTGATATGCATACCAAATATGCGAACAGACGCAAACATTTTTTTTTTGTAAAATCAATACAATAATAATACCTAAGTTGCAATTCCAGCGGCGCAGTCAACGCTCTCTTTATCATAAACTATTTTTGCTTCATTATTGCGATCCGTTCTCACATAAACCTTACCACGGATGGAAAAAACAGCAAAAAGTTTCTTTTCTCTCCTCATTAGACCAGCATACGTCATTATTGCACGGTTTGTTTTCGTCAGACTCTCATGTAAGATTTTGTCTTCACCACCACACTCAATGTCGTTGAGTTTAAGCTGCTGCTTATTTGTTTTGCAAAATACAGCCACCGCTTTACAAAATTTGTTTCGGTCAAATGGTGACGTAAGCTTCACTACGATAGCAGGTTTGCTTCTATGATTTTCATTTGCTCTTAATCTGAAGATGTCATATAGTTTAAGAGCGTCACAACTAATGACCGAAAAACTTTTCTCAAACAATAGAGAAAGATTCTCATTATTCGTGTAGGGAATTCTGTGCATTATGACGTCAGAGGCAACAGCATCACTCTCATGTTTGTCTACCTGCTTTTTCAACTCAGTGTTGTGGGTTTTTACCACACATGATATGTTATTTAAACAAATAACACATTATGGCATATTTTTTGGATGATGCTTAACATCATCCAATAATAATTGTAGCACACTTTTGGGTATTTGTTGTTTTGTTGATAAATTTAAGTTGCTATGTGCAAGTTCTGCTTGTTAAGAATTAACAAGAATGAGAACGCCAAGCACTTAAACGCAACAACAAAACAGCAAGCAAAAGCCAGGTGTGAAATCCGGAAATATGCCGACCTCACTACTTTGGTGAATTTATAAGACTTATGCAATTTTTGCATAAGTCAAATAAATATTTGACGGCCAAAATTTTGTAGGAAAACTATTTGTGAGCCATGGTTTGGCAAACTAGAATAAGTTTTTGTTATTGTATTCCTAAGTAATTATTTTAGCATGTAATTTGTTATTGTAATTATCTGTATCATAGGTGTTAAGTAAAATGAAATCAAAGATTAAAAACAGAGTTAGTTCTGGTGATATGAAGCAAACACAGTTGTATTTATTTATTTTTGGCAACCAAAATAAGGAATAGGGTATACTGGTAAGTATCCTAATATTCTAATATAAACTTTCTTATATTTCCAGATACGACTTTCAAAAAAGTTTACAAAGTGTTTTCCCAGGACGGGAAAACTACTTGTAACAATTGGCGCAGCCGGTTTACCGAACCACAAAAGAAGTACAGCAACAGCAGCCGGATTAACGAACCATAGGAGCAGTACAGCAACAGCAGCCGGATTAACGAACCATAGGAGCAGTACAGCAACAGCAACCAGTAAAGGGACCAAAACAGCAGTAGCAGTACAACATTGGAATTGGAAAATAAATAGGTAATATCCTTGTAGAAACATATTACTAATCATAAATTTCTTTTAAAAAAAAAAAAAACACATTTCGGCTTAGGCCTATCACAATTTCAGTACAGCCTATTTGTAGGCAATATCCACACGAACTTGGGAGCATGAACTATGAGCGATCCTCATAGTCCATGTTCTGCATCATTGATTAGGGAAGTAGGTTTCATTAAAATAATTTTGTGAACTTATTGGAAGTTCACAAAATAATATTTTTTTTTTAATTTTTCTTCAAATTGAATGGATAGGATTGTTGAAATAATTTTGTAAACTTATAGGAAGTTTACAAATAGTAATTTTTTGGGAAAATTACGAGTACAACATTGTTGTTTGTTTTATTTTTCTCCATTGAATCTTTAGGGAGAAATTTGATATTATTTTCGCGATAAAAGTTTGGTTCTGTCTTGTTGAATGTATATCGGGTTCCAAAAAGATTTTGTATCTTAAGGATCAGTTATTCAACATAGACTCGCGTTTTTATAAATAACTTTCCAATATAATAACTTTTTTTTTAGTAGTATTTTTCTCAATTGTTGAAATTTTATGGGAAAATTTAAATTTTGTTGAAAGAAGGTCCGATTGTTTATTGAAAGTTAATACAAATTCATAACAATTGTACTGGGAAAGTAAACAAACTTTTTATTTTTTTTTAACTTGTACAAAAACAAGTTTATAGCCAATTTAGAACGTTTGCTTTGTTTTTGTAAAAACGTTATTTTCGCGGGAAAACGTTTGTTATTTGTTTGTTTTAGTGAAAGTCTTGTAGAACTAATTTTTGGTTCCGAGGAATATTTCAAATTCTGAGGATCCGTTTATTCTACGTAGACTCGCGTATTCGTGAATAATTTTAACTTCCTTTTAAATCATATGTAACCTTGCAGAATTTTATTGTTGGTTCTGAGGAATACTTTAAATTTTCCAAAGATTCGTGTTCTGCAGAGGTCCGTGGGGCATTAAATAAAAATTATTCCAAAGAAGGAATAATTAAAGTTTAATAATTTGCATTTCATATCACTAATTAATGAGTGGTATATACGCAAAATTGTAAACAAAAAATTGGGATAGGTCGTGTAAATTCACAAAACTCTATATACATATTTCGGGGCAAAAATTTATAGGTCGTTCATTCACTTATGGAAATTTGAAACCTTGAACATATATACAGCAAAAAGAAACAAATAAAAAGCACGTAGCAATAAACGCTTGCTTTTTGTTGAAGTTAACAGCCGTTTAAAGTTGCTGACTTAGCTTTTTATGTAGTTTATGTGAGGTAATGAGCGATTTAGAGTTTAACAAATACGCCCACGAAAAATTGTTAGGAGAGTTGTGTAGATTTACAGAAAAATTGTGGAAATATTTAGAAGTTACAATTGACAATAAAGAACAACTTATTCTAATACAAAGAAAAGTTGAAAATTTCCATAATTTATCAGCGGTCGAAAAAGCGGACATAATTTTAGAGGAAATTTTAAACAGTATAGAACAAAAGAATCGCAGTGACGAAGGAAAAACAGAGACCTGGAAGAAGGAATTCCACGCCCTTAAAAGGAGATACGACCAACTTATTACTCAGTTGAAACTAAACGCTGAGCAAATAAAGGATCTGGAAGAAGAAAATTCTATATTAAACGATACACTGAGTGAAAGGAATTTATCAAAATTAAATTTTTCACTACCAGTGAGTCAAGAATTGGAAGAGGAAAATCAGTCCTCAATAGAATTAAAAAATCGCGTTCAGGACCTGGAAAAAGCAAATAAGCATTTGACAAAGGAGCTTAAAGCCGAGAGATTAAGGGGAAGAGAACAAAAAGTGATTTGTGACTTAACTAACAGAACAGCAAACACTATGGGAGAACAACAAAAATTCCTTGATCTTTGCAACAGACAAGTGGACTTTTCAAAACAGTTGGAGAAGATGATCATCAACTATAAGAAAACTCCAACACAGAGAGAAACCGTGGAATATTACTCAAAAAGGATTGAAGAATTAGAAAGGTCATGGTCAAGTTTTTCATTAAACAACGACGCTATTGAGGAGTACCGATCAGCGTTCTCTACTCATGAATATTTCACAAAGAATTTCTACAGCAAAATAGAAGATAGTTATGGCGATCTATCGAAATGTTATAATGAAAAACTGGCCAAATTAGAGGAGATTAGGGCATTGCAACAAGGACATACGTATGCAAGCCTACAAAGAGAGGCGAGAAACAATGTTTTTACCGTAAGCGCAGATGTTCACAATGAACAACAAACGCGTCAGCTTGAAAGCACAACCAGTCTAGGAAGATCAAGAAGTCATGATCAAATAGCCAAATGGGTACGGGACACAGTACCATATTTTTCCGGTGTAGAGTCACCAACTATCAAGGCGGATTTATATAGGTTCATAGAGGCTTGTGAATCGGTGAGGAGAACCACTGACCCTTCTGATGAAATGGAATTAATTTCTAAAGTGAGACTTCATCTCAATGGAGATGCATACGAGTTGATCAGGGCGACTCAATTTTTAAAAATGCAAGACCTATACAATATTTTAAAAGAAACCTATATAAGAGAAAAACCGTTAGAAGCAGTCCAAAAGGAACTAATTAATGCTCGGCAGGGAGCCTTTGAGGATTTGCGTGCATACGCTAGGAGACTGAAATCACTAGAGACATCCATTATGGATAACCTCAGTAAGAGATATTCAGCTCCAGAAGACAGAGTATACAGACAGGAACTGTTAAATTCTGTGGTAAGAGCATTCAGATTGGGATTAAGGAATCCAACTCTCAAAGTATTAATGATGAGTAAGAATACGTGTACTTTAGAAGAATTACTCAAAGAAGCAATCTCTGCAGAAGAGGAATTGCGAGAGGATTCAGAACAAGTACTAGGAATCAACGCCTACCAATCAAATATAGTTCAACCTAGTCTGGGTATTTCATATAGAAATGATACGCAAGCACAAAATTGGAATAAACAAAACCAAGAAAGGCAAAATAAATCATTCCAGCAAAACTCAGGAAGATTTATGAAAAATAGCACTAATAACAAAAAACCAAATATTGTTTGTTCATTTTGTGATAAAAAGGGTCACACAAGAGAAGACTGCTATGTTAGGAAAAACACACCTTTCTGTGATAAGTGTTCAGAATACGGACACATGCCCAACATAAAGTGCTCACAAAACAAAACGGACATAGGGAAACAATTAAAAAATAATAGTTCAAATTCACAGCGGCATCAAGGGGGACAACAGTCCTCCAGTAAATGTAGTTGGTGTAAGAGAATTGGACATGAAATTGGAAATTGTTTTGCCAAAAAAGACTACGAAAAGGCTCAGGGAAACTAAGGGGGGCCCAAGACCGGCCAATAGTCTGGGGACCCATAAAACTTAGTAAATTAGGGCCAAAAGAAGTAGTAACAGTAAATCAGCTACAAGAAAGTGCAGCTGATACGTTAACTACATCTGAAATCATAAATAATTTTGACAAAGTAGTAACAGTAAATCAACCATAACAAAGTGCAGTTGATACGTTACCTACTAGTAGTAAAAATTATAAAGTTTTGAGTAATAACTTAAAGCAAGGTAATGCGGGGAAAACAAATCATACACAGAATACTGTAGTTGAGGCGTCCCTCGCAAAACCCATAGAATGCGTATCAAACGCAAAAGATACTGAAACTGGGAGACACATCTTGTATGGCAGGCATAACGAGAATTTCTACCAAACAAATCAAAATGACGTGTTCATAGAAGTGCCCTGTAAAGAGGCCAGATTTGGAAAACTTATTTTGTTGGTAGATTCCGGTGCTGACACAAGTTTGGTCAAAGAAAGTGCAATGTTGCATTTCCCAGAATCAGATAAAAAAAATCGAAAAGATTTAAGTGGAGCATTTGGCGGACAGGTTACCACATTAGGTACAACCACTATTAAACACCAGCAGAACCCAGATCTAAGTTTAAAGTTACACATAGTGTCACTAGATCAAGGAGTTCCAGCTGATGGAATAGTAGGTAGGGACAATTTGTGGAACCGAACTGTCATAAACGCTATAGATAAAAAATTAACGTTTTTCAATGAAAAACGTCAGAAAATAATAGCATTCACGCTTAAGCCGATGAATGACTTTAACAGAGTACTATACAATACAGAAACAGCAATAGAAGCTCGAACTGTAAAAATAGTACCTTTATGTGTTAAAACAACATTAAAAGAAGTTGTTATACACAAACAAGAACTTTCACAAGGAGTTTACTTAGGTGAAGTACTCAGCGAAGTGAAAGATGGCATAGTTTATGTGCCAATTTTAAATTCGTCAGAAGACAAATTTATCATTGATAGAAAGTTCAAACCAGAATTTTCAAATTACAATGAATTTAAAATAAACATAAGTTCCGCAATAAATATAATATCGGAACAAAACGCGAGGGGAAGATTAGATAAGCTATTTGGATCTATTACTTTAGATCCTCACATAAGCAAAGAAGAGAAGGCTTCCATGGAAAATATATGTGCATCCTTCCATGACATATTTTTGTTGGAAGGAGATTGCTTATCATATACTCCAGTATTGAAGCATGATATCCCTACTTTGGTGGGTCAACCACCAATAAACCAAAAACAGTACAGACTACCCCATTCTCATGGAATGGAAATTAATAAACAGGTAGGTGAACTGTTAGATGAAGGGATTATTTCACCAAGCACCTCACCTTGGAATTCACCACTATTGCTTGTCCCAAAGAAAAGTGGTAAAGATGGCGAGAAAAAGTGGAGATTAGTTATAGACTTCAGAAAATTAAATGAAGCTACAATCAAGCAAGTTTTCCCCATACCACGAATTGATGAAATTTTAGATCAATTGGGACATAGCAGATATTTTTCCACGCTAGATCTAGCAAGTGGATATCACCAAGTATTGGTGAATGAAGATGATAGAGAAAAAACAGCATTTAGTACAGGATTGGGACATTTTGAGTTCAACCGAATGCCGTTTGGTCTAACAGGAGCCCCAGCAACATTTCAACGCATCATGAATCACATACTCACAGAACTACAAGGTCTAGAGTGTTTTGTTTATTTAGATGACATTGTCATATACGGGAAAAACTTACGAGAGCATGAAGAAAGGCTACGTAATGTGTTCACGGTATTAAGACAACATAATCTGAAATTAAACACGAAAAATGCAATTTTTTGCGTCGTGAAGTTGTGTATTTAGGTCATAAATGTTCAGAACACGGAGCCCTTCCAGACCCGGAAAAGGTAGAATGTGTAAAAAACATACCAGTACCTAAAAACAAAAAAGAAGTACAAGCATTTTTAGGTCTGGTAAACTATTACCGGAAATTCATTAAAGATACGGCAAGATTAGCTTTACCAATAAATAAATTATTGAGAAAAGACGCAAAGTTCGTATGGTCAACAGAATGCCAAAATTCATTCGAGGAATTAAAAATGGCAATAATGACACCACCTGTATTGGCATATCCAGATTTTAGTCAACAATTTTTGTTAACTACGGATGCCAGTAATGATGCAATTGGTGTAATATTATCTCAAGGAGAAGTCGGTAAAGATAATCCAATAGCATTTGCCAGTAGAGCACTAAGCGATACCGAGAAAAGGTATTCGACCATTGAAAAGGAATTTCTCGCTATAGTGTGGGCAACAAAAAATTATAAAGCATATTTGCTTGGCAGACATTTTAAAATTTACACCGATCATCAACCACTACGTGGGATATCAAACCTTAAGGATCAAACGTCACGCTTGGCGCGTTTCCGGCATAAACTATCGGAATATGATTTTGAAATCATTTACAAGCCTGGGAAAAGAAACTTAAATGCAGACGCTTTAAGTAGATTACCACAAACAAATAAACAAATAACAGTGGTACAAACCAGATCAAAATCTAAAAATTCTGAAAAGGAAAAAGGGAACATTTCAAAAGAGGTGGATAAGGACACGGTGGTTGAAAACAACACCGGAAAAACAGTGGTCATACTGAAAGATCCTAAAGAAATAGAAACAATATTAAGGGACTTTCATAGTACACCACTTGGTGGGCATCAAGGGGCTATCAAAACACTTCTAAGGATAAGAAAGCAGTATAGATGGCCAGGTATGCAAAGGGATATAAAAGAGTATATTAAAAAATGTACCAAATGTCAGACCAACAAGAGCTCAAGACTTACAAAAATGCCGATGGTGGTAACAGATACACCAAGCAGGCCTTTTGATTAAGTATATATGGACATTGTCGGTCCATTACCTGAAACTGTATCAGGAAATAAGTATATACTAACATTTCAGGATGATTTTTCAAAATATATGGCATGTGCTGCAATGCCCGACGCGGAAGCAAGTACAGTTTCGAAAAAATTTTATGACGAAATTATTGCCAGATACAATATACCGAAAGTATTGATTACTGATAATGGTACAAATTTTATCGCAAAATTATTCTCAGATACTTGCAAAATGTTGGGTATTAGGAAATTGCATATAACGCCATATCATCCGCAGGCTAATGGTTCTTTGGAAAGAAGCCACAGACCACTAGCAGAATACTTGAGAAGTTTTGCTAAAGAAGATGGTTCGAATTGGGACCAATGGCTGACGGCAGCCATGCATGTCCATAATAATACGATACATACTTCTACTAAGCAAACTCCTTTCCGAACTTTGTACGGTTTTGAATTCGAAATGCCTACGAATTTAAAACGAAAATGTTCACCGCTCTATAACGCGGAGGACCAATCAAAAGTATTTAAGTTTCAAATACAAAGAACTCACGAGTTAGTGAGAAAAAACCAAGAAAAGGCAAAAGAATTGTCTAAAAAACAATATGACGGTTCAGTAAACCCCGTTATATTTAAACAAGGGGATAAAGTTTTGATGAAAAATCAAACTCGAAAAAATAAATTTTCTCCCATATGGATAGGCCCATTTGAAGTTTCAAATGTTAAGGGGCCTGTTACAACAGAAGTTGTCATAAAAGGAAAGAAAAAGAAGTTACATAATAATTTATTAAAATTATTTAATGAACCAAAATAAAAATTAAAATCTTTTTCTTTAAAGTTAGAATAATTTGCTCATATTATTTGATACAGCAAAATTAAATATAAAAAAAAAAATGCTACATAAATACTTGTTTGTAAACAAGAAATATGATACAGCAAAATTAAATATAAAAAAAATTGCTACATAAATACTTGTTTGTAAACAAGAAATATGAAACGGCGTGTGCCGAAATAAGCGCACATGGTCGCATATAACTTACCTACCTCAACAGTAGGTAAAGGAAATAATTTTGAAAATAATGCATAAAGCAATGCAAACTTGAACAAAAACTTGAGCTCAGCTTTAATTAAAAAATAACAACATTGCCTTATTTCTGCATAATGCAATGAAACAATTTAACAGCAACTTAAGCTGAAGATAACTTTGAAAAATTAAAGATATCGCTGGGGCGATACAATAAAAATTGCAAAATATATGATTGTATGGATTTAACAAATGCATACACACATATAGCAAACCAAAATTTAAACGAAAAATCAGAATTTTGATTTTGGAACTCGGGAATTTTCAGACTGGGGAAAATTGGGAAAAAGAAAAAAATAATGCGAAATATGTATTTGTATACAAGATTGTATACACATAAATAGCAGAAAAAAAGAATTATAGTTAAAAATAAAAAAATTTTTAAAAAATAAACCCAAAAAATGGGCAATAGATAACAAACAGAACAAAACTTTTTGTTCTAATAGATTTTTAATTACAACATATATATTTGTATTCATACACTTAAGACGTATGTATATACATATATAGTTTTATGATTTACGTTGCACATTTTTGCATCGTAAGCTAAAATAAGTCAGTTTATTGACATGCTTAATGTGTAAAGCTTAATGTTTTTGCCTAATTGCAAAAATTTACACATTAAGTAAACTAGGCCAATAAACTTTAAAAGTAAATAAATAAAATAAAACGGAGTAAATGTCGTAAACATATATATATATTTATGCATTATAAAATGCATACACATATATAGCATTTACATAATATAGAAATAAAACGGTATAAATACCGTATATATATATATATATATATATATATTTATATATGCTAACACACATATAACATTTAGGTACACTAAATTACATATTAAATTGTATTAAATAAATTAATCAAACATTAAGCTTATGATTTTATAATCATGGTCCTATACTGGAACAGTGTAACAGTAGATGAGGCAGTAAATGACTTAAATACTCCATTTTCCTGATTCAAGGTAGCGAATACAACAGCAAATAAGATGAATACATATAATTAAAAAGCTAGCTGAAGAGTATTTCATGACAATAAGCGAAATATCCAGCATTATTGGCTAAAAAAGTATGGTTGTCAATCCGTATATGGAAACAACCAAAATAAAGGAAGGGAGGGGGCAACAAGTAAAGCGTAAAGCCTCCCTTGTCGAGAGAAAACTATGGCATAAGCCGTCTCATCAATTATCTGAGATGACGGTAGCCACAAGAAGATACACCAGCATCGCTCCTTGAATAAAATCAGAAGTAACTTCTGTGGAGTATTAAGTCAAGCAAAGCCATAAAGCCAAGCAGTTTCTAACCAAGGGGGACAAGCGGCGAAGGAGAAAAGTAGGACCATGAATTAGGTAGGGTTATTCGAAGAGAAAAACAAACATAATAATTTATACTTACACTTGAATTCAACATTCAAAAAATTATTGTAAGACACAATAATGTGTTATTAAGAAAAAATTATTCTTAGCTATAATTTTTTCTTATTCGAAGGGGTGAGGAATGTTGTGGGTTTTTACCACACATGATATGTTATTTAAACAAATAACACATTATGGCATATTTTTTGGATGATGCTTAACATCATCCAATAATAATTGTAGCACACTTTTGGGTATTTGTTGTTTTGTTGATAAATTTAAGTTGCTATGTGCAAGTTCTGCTTGTTAAGAATTAACAAGAATGAGAACGCCAAGCACTTAAACGCAACAACAAAACAGCAAGCAAAAGCCAGGTGTGAAATCCGGAAATATGCCGACCTCACTACTTTGGTGAATTTATAAGACTTATGCAATTTTTGCATAAGTCAAATAAATATTTGACGGCCAAAATTTTGTAGGCCAACTATTTGTGGGCCAAGGTTTGGCAAACTAGAATAAGTTTTTGTTATTGTATTCCTAAGTAATTATTTTAGCATGTAATTTGTTATTGTAATTATCTGTATCATAGGTGTTAAGTAAAATGAAATCAAAGATAAAAAACAGAGTTAGTTCTGGTGATATGAAGCAAACACAGTTGTATTTATTTATTTTTGGCAACCAAAATAAGGAATAGGGTATACTGGTAAGTATCCTAATATTCTAATATAAACTTTCTTATATTTCCAGATACGACTTTCAAAAAAGTTTACAAAGTGTTTTCCCAGGACGGGAAAACTACTTGTAACATCAGCAATTTCTTTATCAAGGAAAAGGGAGATCCCAGATGAAACAGCATCTGTGTTGCGGCTCTCCGGTTGTTTTTTGAGTTCTTCTAGTTCCTTCTTTAACGAACCAATTTCATCGCATGTAGCTTCAACTGCTGTCACTCTTTCTGTTACACTTTTTATTGCTTTTTTTATATTTGCAAATTCAGCTGAAACTTCCAAACCTTTGCATGACTCTTCCTTCACTTGCTTTTATTGCTTCAGTCAGTTGGTCAACGATCCTCGTCTTTCACGACGTCAGCATTGCATTAAGAGTTGGATCAGAATACGAAGGAGTTGCAGGTGATGACTCATCAATATGTTTGTTGCTTCCAAGTGGTGTAGTGACGACAGGTTTTTGTGTGATCATGCTAGAAGTGCTTCGCAGAGTTTTTGGTTGCAAGTTTGACATGATAGAAATGTGTTTTATGTAAAATTAAGAAATTAAATTAATTAGAATTTAATATGTGTAGCTCGCTTAATTTCGAAAACAAGAGCAGTTCTGGGTATCAGCGACGTTTAACTATGACGTCTTGCAAGATTGGACAAATTTGGAAAAGTTTTTACTTATTAAATTACGTTGAATTTGCGGACACCAGAAAAACAAGTCTGTTCTATTCACTATACAATATATATTCTCCCCTTGAGAAAAGTGCAACTAGGCGTATGATGAATACTTGGTTGAAGTCCATGCATTAAGCTATCACTTAAATTGTATTGTTCCTATTCCAGTTTACCGTCTTGAAGTATGTAACTGTTACTATGTATGTGCTGCTGCAGCGCTGCCTGTGCTCAATTGAATTGTATAAATGTTTTTAACAATTAAACATTATTTAATCGAACTTACAGTCATTAAGCAAAGACCAATATTGTAAATTTTTACTTATTGATCAATGCTATTTTTCAACAAACATGACAAAGATAACAAATGGAACAATTTTAACCTGGTAATTGGTGACATGTTTCGGCTATTACCAATAGCCTCATCAGACCATAGCCGTTCGACCGTCGGCCTAAAGTCAACAAGCGAGAAAGTGACAAAAAAAAAAGATAACAAATGTAATATACGCACTCTGTATACCTCATGACAAGTCCCTCAGTAGCTCAAGTGTTAGAGCGGCCGTCGCAAAATATGCAATTGCAATGCATGAACGGTCAGGGGTTCGAGTCCATGTACAGAATTAACCAAACTGGCCTGATGAGGCTATTGGTAATAGCCGAAACATGTCACCAATTACCAGGTTAAAATTGTTCCAATTGTTATCTTTGACATGTTTGTTTAAAAATAGCATTGATCAATAAGTAAAAATTTACAATATTGATCTTTGCTTAATGACTGTAAGTTCGATTAAATAATGTTTAATTACAAAATAATCAGTCGCTAAAATCAACGTTTTTAACATTTTTATATAATTTTTCTTTCTTTTTGTGCTTATTTTTTGTCTTTTCGCGTGTTTGTTTTAATATTCTTTTGAATTTCTGCGCTCTGCCGTGTAGCCTTTCAGCGTTCTTTTTTTTTCATTTTTTGACATGTGAGAATTAATGATGGCTGACATTCAGAAACGCATTAGCAAGAAACGCACGTTCGGCAACCTTTCAGCAAATTAATAATCAATAAAAACATAATTTAAATTAAATTAAATTAAATAAATTGGAAATAAATCAAGCAACTGGGCGAAGAAACTAACATCGTGCTACAAGCCACCAACGAACATCCACAGACCATTACAGGCAGTCGCAAAAAGTCTGTGCAAAAACTCAGCCATTGTTCTAAGGCCAAAAGCTTCAGCTCTGTCGTGCAAAAGTTTTGGAGGTCATTGTATCTAACATAACTGGCAAAAATCAGGCACATGTTCATAAGTGTGCAATCATTAGACAGAGTCTGCTTCCGCCTGGGAAACGCGCCACGTCATAATTTTTCTGCCCCAGCGTAAAGTTTGTGGCAGCTGTATAGGTGTTTACCTCTGTGATAATTGAATGGGCATGTGAGTGTATTACCACTTATTGCAAGACGTTGGCAATAATCAAACTTACAAACTTCAAAATTAACGCATTCAAACAATTTTTTAAAAATTGAAACAATTCTTAATTAGCACTATGTATAAATCACTTTTGTTCGCTCCACGGTTAAAAATAATTTTTTATATATTGTTCATGTATATTTTGATTGACAAAAGTTATCTATATATTACTGTACAATGTTAAAAAAATTCTTTTTGTGTTTTTAAGATTAATAAATATATACCCTTGAAGAAATCGCCAGAAAAGTGACAAAACGTCGGGTGAAAAATTGACTTAATGAACTTTTAAGTGCAATTACAAAACACTGGTCATAAAACCTCTATAATATCGAATAAATACAATAATATTTTTCACTCAAATATGTCGAACTTTGTGCGTGAAAAAGTGTTTTTGCTGGGAGTTCTTCTTCATTACTTTAATATGAATAAAACTGCTGCCGAAAGTCATCGTATTTTGGTGGTAGTTTATGGTGAACATGCTCTAGCTGAGCGAACGTGTCAAAAGTGGTTTGCACGATTTAAAAGTGGTGATTTTGGCTTGGAAGACGATGAACGTCCTGGGCAGCCAAAGAAGAGTATTTGGTGCGATCAGAAGGGTGTGCTGTATTATGAGCTGCCATCAATGGAGAATGCTATCGAAAACAATTAATCCATTTGAAGAGAGCAGTAGTCGAAAACCGACCGGAATATGCAACCAGACACGAGGCAATAATTTTCCATCATGACAACGCTCGACCCGCGTTGCTATTCCGGTTAAGAACTATTTGGAAAACAGTGGATGGGAAGTTTTAACCCACCCGCCTTATAGCCCAGACCATGCCCCTTCTGACTACCATTTGTTCCGGTCGATGCAGAACGCCCTCACTGGAATACGGTTCACATCAAAGCAGGATATCAAAAATTGGCTTGATTCATTCTTGACTGCCAAGCCGGCGCAGTTCTTTTGGGATGACATCCACAAATTGCCAGAAAAATGGGAAAAAGTCATAGCTTCAGATGGGCAATACTTTGAATAATACTATTGTACATGTTTCTCTTAAATAAACGTTCAAATTTTGAAAAAACCACACGAATTAAGTTATAGACCCAATATTTCGAAAAATTCTAATTTTTCAAAGACCAGCATGAAATGGTTTCAGATGTGTGCCCTCAGTTTCAAATTTCCGATATCTGTGCACGTCTAAAACCAGAAAATTTGAAGAATTCCTCATATATACATTAGACCGGTTCAAAAAAAAAAGTCTCTGAAATTTAGAGGCACCGGCAGTTTCCTATTCCCATAAGTGTCCCGAGTAGGATGTGTTACCAATTTTTTCTAAATATTGCGCTCCTGATTAGCGATTTTCATATTACTCTTGAAACTTTTGCATAAAAAAAAAAGTTCACCAACAACCTAAAAACGATGGTGGTTATCGCTGAGGTGAACTTTTTTCTTTTAATTCAGTCTCACATTCGGAGTAGTTTTGAATGGGGAATTCGAATTTCTCATTATTTTTTTATTATGTTATTTTCTTCAGAGGTAAAAACTGAAAATAATCATGAAAATTTGTCAAAAATTGAAATTTTTTTATTTAAAATGAAAAATCAGGTATAAATTTTTGGATTTTTTTTGCTTTTATTATTTTGAATAATTCATTTATTTCTCCTCTATCTGATGGTGGTAACCGCAAATTTTTATTATTTTTGTACTTAAAAATATAAACATAAATATAATTGAACAAAGGATTTTTTTCATATTGAAGCTATGTATTAACAAGGAATATAAATTTTAATGTGGAAATTTGTTTCGAAAAATATGAAATATATTTATCTAATTCTATACACTTGGTTTGGTTCAAGTAAACTAGATTTCATATTTTTGAATTTGAATTGAATTCCCCATTCAAAACTACTCCGAATGTGAGACTGAATTAAAAGAAAAAAGTTCACCTCAGCGATAACCACCATCGTTTTTAGGTTGTTGGTGAACTTTTTTTTTTATGCAAAAGTTTCAAGAGTAATATGAAAATCGCTAATCAGGAGCGCAATATTTAGAAAAAATTGGTAACAGATCCTACTCGGGACACTTATGGGAATAGGAAACTGCCGGTGCCTCTAAATTTCAGAGACTTTTTATTTTGAACAGGTCTAATGTATATATGAGGAATTCTTCAAATTTTCTGGTTTTAGACGTGCACAGATATCGGAAATTTGAAACTGAGGGCACATATCTGAAACCATTTCATGCTGGTTTTTAAAAAATTTGAATTTTTCGGGACACTTATGGGAATAGGAAACTGCCGGTGCCTCTAGATTTCAGAGACTTTTATTTTTTTTTAACCTGTCTAATATACATGTACACAAATTAGGGTGGTTCTTATTTGGTTTTTTGCGAAAATCAAATGCGACGCCCTCAAATCGGTTCAAAACAGAATAAAAACATTTAAAAAATTTATTTAAAATTTTTATCTATAACCCTTACTCGGCCTATTTGAAAATGAAATTTGACTTAAGTGAAAATCAAAGACGAGCTTCCCAATCGCTTCGATACAAGATAAAAAAATTTAAAAAGTTAATTTAAAATTTATATATTTAACCCTTACTGACCCTATTTCAATGTGATATTTGACTTAAGCCACCATTTTTTATACTAACTTTTCTTAAGTGGCTTTTAATTTTAAGAAAGAATACATTCAAAATAACTTAATACAGTGAAATCCCGAATTCGTACCCCGTTAATTCGAAAATCTCAATAATTCGTAACACACTGTTGGTACCTTGAAAAAATCGCTCTAATTCGTAAAAACTCCATACATTTTGGTCCCCTCGATAATGCGTATTTTTTTTTATATACGTCCTGTTTAACCTCTTATAAATCGTAATTGGATTTGACAACCTCTTATAATTCGTAATGAAAACTAGAATTCTACGGTACTATGGTTTGAAAGCGATTGGGAGGGCTCGTATTTGATTTTCGCTTAAGTCAAATTTCACTTTGAAATAGGCCTAGTAAGGGTTAAGGATACAAATTTTAAATAAATTTTTTAAATTTTTTTATCCTGCTTCGAACGGATTGGGGGGACGACACCATTTTTTTTTTCTTAAGAACCATCCTAATGTATATGGTATCTACATATTCGATTTCCTGGCAATAAAATTTCTTATTTTTCAATAGAACATTCATGAATTTAATTAAACAACGTCAATGCCTGATTTGCAATGCAATGATTTCTATTCAACTCTTAAAAATTGTATGTATTTAAAAAATTTTTTTTTTTTATATTTTTGAAAGCAGCTCTAATGAGTTTCGTTGAGTGTAACATTATTTTTTTATTATCTATTTGCTTTCTTTTAATAATTATGATCAATTTCTTAAAAAATTTCACTTTGATTAAAAATTTTTTCTTAGAATTCGTATTTTGCTTTTCTGTATTATTTTTCGGTTGTTTTTGCCAAAAATTTTCTTTCTTATTAACTTTATCTCACTGTCACTCTATTCAGTTTTTCTTGCAATTTTTCTTTGTGTTAAACATTTTTCTTTTCAATTTTTCTTTAAAACTTTTCTGTATATCAAATTTTTTTCTTTCTTCTCTATCTTTTTCCTCACTGTCACTATGCAGTATTTCTATTTTCTATATATTAAACTCTTTCTTCTTTTTTTTTTTCAAATTTTTCTCTTTCGGTCACTCTTTTATCTTTCTATTTCTTTTTTTCTCACTGTCTATTCAGTTGTTCTTTCAATTTTTGTTCATAACTTTTCTCTATCTATTTTTTTCTCTTCTTTGTGCTAAAAATTTTCTTTGTGGTGTATGGTGGAGCGCTAGCGCTTCATCACCCACTTTCCGCGACTAAGGCCGTCGATGACGTAATTTTTATACAATTTTTGTTTTTCTTCTTCTTTATTTCAGTTGAATTGCAAATATATTAATGTGGCCGTGTGAAGCGCTAGCGCTCCACCACCACCGTTTCCGCGACTAAGACTGACGATGACGTAACCTTTATACAAATTTTTAACCGGAGACTTTTGTTACAAAAAATATTCGAATTGAGTTGGCCTTTGATGCAGTTGCGTTTCGTTCAACGTACGGTTTTTCTAATAATTTTATTTTTACTTCGTTTTAATTATTCGATTTGGAATATTTTAATTTTTCACGACACGTTTACAATCAGAAAAAATTTAAAACGACCAACCCGGTGGCCTGCCAAAAACCAACTCACGCGTTCTTTTCTATCATAAAGAAAAAATGGCTACCGAAACTTCGAAATGACGCGTTGTTCAGCCATTTCTCTTTGTAACCGAACGCACGTACGCAAATTTCGAATGACAGACCAGAAATGTCATTCTGACATACTGACATTTCTGGTATGACTTTCGAAATTCCAATGCCAGTGTACATTAGATTCCACTCTGCCGTTACAAAACAGTTTTTCGAAATCTGCTGTGGTTGGTTACAAAAACTGAAGGCACTACTTTCTAATATCCTTCCTTGTTCATGTCTGCTAGCTCATAATAAGCCGTACCCATTCTCTTAATCACCTGAGCCTTCTCGAAAAGATTTGCCAATTTTGCATTAAAGTGATCGGGAGCTTTGCTTTGAGCAAAACTCATACGATACACAATTTGACCGCTTTCGAAACGAACTGGACGTGAACGCATATTATAATTTTTAGCATTTGTATCATAGGCCTTTTTCAAATTCTCTCGCACCCTTTCGCGAATCAACTCAGTTTCTTCTTCGTGTCTGATGTCAGCGGTCGGATCTTCGATAAGTTTTAGTTTTCGCAAAACTTCAAAAGAAGTTGCGTGGCAGATCATATTTTGACCGAAGACAACAAAATATGGAGAAAAACCCGAGGACGAGTGCACTGAGCTTCTGAGAGCAACGCTAATAGCACATAATTTTTCATCCAAATCTTTCTGATTTGGGTTAATGTAGGCTCTAACAGCAGCAATGACTGAACGATTGACTCGCTCAACGGCATTAGATTGCGGAGAATAGTTGGCAGTATAATTATGCGTCACACCATATTTCTTTAAAAGGTCTTTGAAAAGTTTAGATCTGAATTGAACACCATTGTCAGAGGTGATGACTTCAGGAACACCAAAAATGGCAAAAATTCGCTTTTCAAGAAAATCAATAATCTTGTTGGCAGTGAAACTCCTGATTGGCTCTAAGAAATGAAACTTGGAAAGATGGTCGAGAACAATCACCATACCCACGTTTCCTGATCGTGATCTTGGATAAGGTCCAAGAAGGTCTACATAGAGTTTTTGAAAAATTCGGACAGATGTAGCCTGCTTACCCATAGGAGGACGAAGTATGTGATTTGGGGCTTTGGTTTGCTTGCAGATTTCACACGATAGAACGTGATCTCGTACTTGTTTAGACATACGTGGCCAGAAATAAAAAGTTTTAAGTTTGGTTAAAGTTTTACCAATTCCACCATAAGAACTCATCGGATGATCATGTGCTCTTAGAATGAGATCTTGTCTCATTTCCAAAGGAACCCATACCTTCCATGATTGCTCTTCCTGAATCGGATCACCGCTAGCAAATTCGCAACGCTTATAAATTATACCATCTATAACTTGTATATCTGGTTGCTTACTTGCCTCTTTCTGAAATTCCTCAATCATCTTTAAATAATATTCGGTTTTGAAAAATTCCGAATTAAAATCAATTTCGAAAAATTGGTCTGTTTCTGACGCAGTCAGAGACGAAATGTGGAGGCTTTCCTGAGGATAAGTTCTCGATAAAGTGTCAGGAACCACGTTTTGGCTGCCTTTCCGATGAAAAATGGTAAATTTGAAGCCCTGCAACTTCAGTGCCCAGCGCGCAAGTCTGCCATGCAAATCGGTTTGGCTCATAAGCCGTTTTAACGAAGCATGATCGGTTATAACTTCGAATTCATGTCTTTCGACATAAGCTCGAAATTTTTTTATGGCCATAACCGCCGCAAGACATTCTTGTTCGGAAACAGTATAGTTTCTTTGCGCTTGGTTGAACTTATGGGACATGTATGCAATGGGAACTTCATCACCTTCATCGGTACGTTGTGCCAAAACCGCTCCAACGCCAAATTGACTAGCATCACATTGAATAGAAAATGGACGAGAAAAATCAGGACTGTGTAGCACTGGTGCACTACTTAAACTATTTTTGAGGGAGTCGAAAGCAGCAATTGCGTCTTCGGTCCAAACAAATTTACGAGCCTTTTGTAACATGTTTGTCAAAGGGGTAGATATTGAAGCATAATTTTGCACAAACCTTCGGTACCATCCACAAATACCTAGAAAGCGACGAAGTTGTCTAACTGTTTTTGGACGAGGAAATTCTTTTATCGCTTTTACTTTGTCCGGATCGGTACTTATTGTTCCATGTCCAATGACATGACCAAGGTAGTGAATTTGTTTGAGCAAAAATTTGCTTTTCTCTATATTAATTGTAAGGCCAGCACGTTTAATGCAAAAGGCTACTTCTTGCAGAAGCGAAATATGGTCATCGAAAGTTTCGGTTATTAGCAACAAATCGTCTAAGTATACAAATATTTTAGTTCGCAAATGGGCAGGGATTACCTTGTCCATGAGACGGGTCATGGTCTGCGGTGCATTACATAAGCCAAATGGCATTGTAACAAATTGATATAGAGGTCGGTTGGGGACAGTGAAGGCTGTCTTATCCCTTGACCAACGGAATTTGCCAGAAAGCATCCTTCAGGTCTAAGCTTGAAATAAACTGTGCCTTCGGGAGCCTGCTGAGAATTCCGTCGATGAGCGGCAAAGGATAAGCATCCTTCACTGTGACCTCATTGACTTTACGTGCATCGAGACACATACGAACTTTATTCGGTTTGACGATTAGTGCAACAGGAGATGACCATGCGCTTTGAGATTCTTCGATAACGCCAAGCGAAAGCATTCTATCAATCTCCGCAAAAAGAAGTTTTTCAACGCCTGGTGAAACAGAAAAATGCCTTTGTTTTATAGGCTTCGCTTAACCTACATCAATGACATGGCTTATAAAATTTGTTCGGCCTAAGCCTTTTTCAGAAAAATAAGGAATTAACAAAATGGTTGCATTTAAATTTGCTTGCTGTCGAGCATTTAACTCATGATGATTGGAGTCCAACTCCGCAATGTTCAAATTAACAGAAATCAGAATATCCTCATGAAAAAGATCACTTGCCAAACCGAAAGTCTTCACAAAATCAACGCCCAAATATAAGTCTTGAGAAAGAGTTGGAATTATCAGAAATTTGAGAGGTTTGGTTATTCCTCTAAAAGTAATAAAAGTTTCAACGAAACCCAATGCAAAATGATTTGTTCCATCTGCAGTTTTAAGGTTAGTCTTAACTTTGTGCCAAGGGTGTTGGTTATCTTCTAAAAACTTTTTAGCTAAATTGTTGGCTAAACAACTGACAGAGGCACCAGTATCGACTAGTCCTTCAATTTTTTCTTTAAAAATTAAAATTTGAGCATAGGGACGTAAATCATCTTTAGGTTTATCCGAAACCACTGAAGAACAAATAAATTTTTTCTTCGCCTTTAAATTTTTCCAAAATTTTCTCAATCTTAAAGTAGAACGTTTCTTATGCGTTGACCCCGGTGAAGCAATGACTTCATCAGAAAAAATTCGCTTACGGGCGGCTTTATATTCCTGCCAACGAATGTGCAGAGGTTTAAAATGCCGAATAGGTAAAACTGTAGGAGGTGGTTTAATTTCAGGTTTATTTTCAAATTTCAAAATAGGATTGACTGGTTTCAAAATATCAGTTGTGGTTTGGCATGCCGCATCACTTTTTAAGGTGGTGGTGCGGTTGGCAACTCTAAAAAATGGTTATTCGGGAGATCTTCTGTATGAATGTTTACTTCCGATACGTTGCGTGCAGCTTGGAAGTTTCTGGTCGACCTGCCGTACTCTTCATCCAACAACTCGCGTTTTTGAACAAATGTTCGAAGCTGTCTAATGTTTTCTATGGAGACATAGAGAAGACTGCGTCTAACGTCGAGACGTAAGTTTCGTTGAATGATTTCCAACAAAGTTGCTGGTTCAAGAGGACGTTGCAATTTATCGCAGAGCTGAAGAACAGATTCATAAAATTCATCGAATTTTTCATCATATTTTTGTTTCCTTTGACGAATCAAATCCATTATGTCTAAGTCTGTTCTCCGATCTCGAAATTGACCACGAAGTTCTGTGCACAGAGTTTCCCAATCTATTTGAGTCACACTACGATGATAGCGCCAAAACCACTCCAACGCTTTCCCAGCAAACAAAATGTGTGCATGGTTGCACAAGGCTTTAAAATCACCTCGCAAACTTTGAAGGGTCAGAGAATGTACTCGGTAAATAAATTTATCGACGGACAAAGCGTCTTCTTTGCCACTAAAAGTGACTTTCCAATTGGAAACAAGATTTGAGACTTTCTCTGAGGCCATAAAAGGTGGAACTGACCTATGGAGAGTTGAAGTGCCTTGAGCAAAATTGCTGTGGGTTGCTTGTTGGTGATGGTTTTGATGGAAAACCGGTGGAGGAGGAAGCTGTGGGTTATATGGAGGAAGTCCAAGGGAAAATGGAGAATTGTTGATCACATTTCTAGGAGCCTGGTGTATGTCAGAAGATCGACCGAAAGTCACAGGTGGATTTGGATCTCGATTCAGATCAGGAGGTGCATTACTGACTGAGTTTAAATTCATTTTAGCCAGTTGAGCTTTTACAGCTTCGTCAATCAACTTTTGCAACTGTGCGTCTGAAAACTGAGATACATTAGTTTGCGCACTTGCGTGATGGACAAGTCTGTGGATAATGGATGCACTCCTGACATGTTGAGATTATGTGCAGGTGTCACTGAAATATTTTGATCCATTAAGTTTTTGTAACTTCGGGTTACTGGCCGACTATTTTTAGCGATCGTACC
This sequence comes from Meiosimyza platycephala, assembly GCA_963662105.1. Classification (NCBI taxonomy): domain Eukaryota; kingdom Metazoa; phylum Arthropoda; class Insecta; order Diptera; family Lauxaniidae; genus Meiosimyza; species Meiosimyza platycephala. Next base: position 49,851,818 of record OY759209.1, on the reverse strand, counting down.
TGTGTGGGTAGTAGCTGGTGTTATTGTAAAGGACTCCAATCCCAAATTAGGAATGGGCTTGTATGGCTTAACTTTTATAGTACTGCACAACGCCTGACAGAAAGGGCAGTTGCGAGTCTCCTGCAACCAATGTGGTTGCAGGGAGTTATACTAAAATTTTCACATAAAACTCAAAAACCGAATCCGCGACCGAGACGAAAAGGTATCGAAAAAACCGAAAGTTAAAATTTTGTAATAAAAAAAAATGGCCGAAAGTTAAATTTATGAATACCCCGTGGAATTACCACTAAATTACCAAATATCAAATTTTAAATTATGTCGTTTTTTAAATTTTTAGCAAAAATCTACATTTGTGCAAAAAAAAAAATTTTCAAATGTCAAATCTTTATCTTTTTAAATTTTTAGCATAGCTACATTATGTTAAAAAATTTTAAAACCTTAAATCTTGTTTTTTTTTTTTTTTTTTTTTTAAAAAATTCTACAAAAATTTATATTCGCTTTATAAATTTTTAGAAATTCTTTAAGAGAAATTTTCAAATTCAAAAAAAATTTGTTAAATTTTGTTCTTTTCTTAAAACAAAAAAAATTTTTTTTTCAGAAGTTTTATTATTAATGACAGCTTGGTCCCATGTAGAACTTTTCAAATTATTATTATTAATTTGTTTGGTCAGCCACGAAGAAAATTTTAGGGAGGAAGCATCTGAATCTACAAAATTTAAATCTTATTTCAAACATGAAATTGAAGTACAACCTATGCAAATCTCAGTAAAGCGGTCGAAAAGCGCAGTGAATCGCAACTTAATCGCAAAATCCAGCAGTTTACCTTGACTTGCAGCCGTAATTCGCATTCAAGCTAAAAAAATGAATCAAAATATCAAAAATGTAAAAAGTGAATGAAATTTACTTTATTCAAAAAAAAAACTTTAGTCTTCCATTACAGGGTAATTTTCACAAAAAGGAATAAATAGAGTCAAAAGCGTCTGAGCGGATCAGAACGGAGTCCTCCCGGACTGATAAATCCAGCTACAGGCTTTTATTATTAAATCTTGAATTTAAAATTCAAATGACAAAACACAAAAAATTTTCCCTGTAATAGGTTGTTATAAAAAATCTTCAAAAATCCAGAGCTCAGCGAGGGTAAATCGGATGGAACCGAGTGAAATCGAAGGCAAACTACTAAAAAAGATTTTTAAGGGGCATAATTGTCCACTGATTGACAGTTTTCTTTTAACCTTCAACTTCAAACTGCCCCACGTTGGGCTCCAAAATTTGTAATCGCGCATGCGATTGGTTTCAACTTCAAACGGCCCCACGTTGAGCGCCAAAATTTGTAACCGCGCATGCGATTGGTTTCAACTTCAAACGGCCCCACGTTGGGCGCCAAAATTTTGTAGTCACCACAGCGATTGGTTCAAACTTCAAACGGCCCCACGTTGGGCGCCAAAATTTGTAATCACCGCAGCGATTGGTGCTTGGAACGCGGACAATATGACCAGCGGCAGCACGAGCTAGTTTGCCGATGCCAGCAGTTCGGGATGTTGGGGTGGGTAGCTGCTGCCCATGGTGTGCCCGCACCTTACAAATATAATTTTCTCGTGCTTAAGTTGCTGGGCTCTGAAACTTCAAAAATCTTTCCAAATTTACTACAAAACAAAAATCTTAAAAAAAAATTGGGCCTCCCTAATAATTTTTCCTCGGGCTGAACCCTCGAGCATGGTGTTATGCTCGGCCCCGTCTATCACCCACCCTACCTTGTGGACCTATGGGGAAATTTTTCTGTCCACCCTAATCAGTTAAAGCTCTACATAGGACTTACCGTTTACAGCTTAAGCTGAAATGTTAATTATCTTTTTTTTTCCTTTTCTTTTAAATAAAAAGAAATTTGTTTTTCTTTTTAATATTTCAGTTCATTATTATTATTTTATTTTTTTTTTGTTTTATTTCCAACATACTTTATTTCAAATAGCTATTTTAAGATATTTTGCATATGTTGCTTAATTCTACGAAGGTGTAAAAATAATACTAAATTCTAAGTTTAAACATAGGAAGAAACTTATATTATTAAAGCTACCACTAATATTTATTTTTGTTTGTTTTTTTTTTTTAAAACATCTCAAAAAAAAAGTAAAACAATATTATTTATAATTCTCATAATATGAATAATACCTCCGATAATAGTTATTATTGTTGCAGTTGCTGCTACTGTCGTCGTCTTCGATTCTCGGTGTTGTTTACGTTGTGTTGTTGTTTGTGTTAGAGTTGTTATTGTTTCTATTGTAGTTTAGGTTGTGTTTATGGTGTTGTACATGTCTCTATAGTTGTTTTAGGTTGGTTGTTTTTCACATTTTATTTATGAATTTTTCAATTTTTCTCTATCAAATTCTTGTATTTGTATATAATGTGTTTACCAGTAAAATTATGTATTAATCGGAGTACAAATTATTTCTTTAATACATTTTTAGCATGTTTATTCTTTAACAATTTTATTTGCATTTTGATTGTTTTCCTTTTAAATTAAAACACAATTATATTTAAAGTTTTTTTTAGTTTCGTTTTAATTGTGTTTGCTTAAATATTTTCATTAAATTTTTTCATGTTGAAGGATTCAATGTGATTTTTGCTTTTTGATATTAATGATTATTATGGGATATTAAAATAAGATTTCTATTCCACTCTTAAAAATTGTATGTATTTAAAAAATTTTTTTTTTTTATATTTTTGAAAGCAGCTCTAATGAGTTTCGTTGAGTGTAACATTATTTTTTTATTATCTATTTGTTTTCTTTTAATAATTATGATCAATTTCTTAAAAAATTTCACTTTGATTAAAAATTTTTTCTTTTAATTCGTATTTTGCTTTTCTGTATTATTTTTCGGTTGTTTTTGCCAAAAATTTTCTTTCTTATTAACTTTATCTCACTGTCACTCTATTCAGTTTTTCTTGCAATTTTTCTTTGTGTTAAACATTTTTCTTTTCAATTTTTCTTTAAAACTTTTCTGTATATCAAATTTTTTTCTTTCTTCTCTATCTTTTTCCTCACTGTCACTATGCAGTATTTCTATTTTCTATATATTAAACTCTTTCTTCTTTTTTTTTTTCAAATTTTTCTCTTTCGGTCACTCTTTTATCTTTCTATTTCTTTTTTTCTCACTGTCTATTCAGTTGTTCTTTCAATTTTTGTTCATAACTTTTCTCTATCTATTTTTTTCTCTTCTTTGTGCTAAAAATTTTCTTTGTGGTGTATGGTGGAGCGCTAGCGCTTCATCACCCACTTTCCGCGACTAAGGCCGTCGATGACGTAATTTTTATACAATTTTTGTTTTTCTTCTTCATTATTTCAGTTGAATTGCAAATATATTAATGTGGCCGTGTGAAGCGCTAGCGCTCCACCACCACCGTTTCCGCGACTAAGACTGACGATGACGTAACCTTTATACAAATTTTTAACCGGAGACTTTTGTTACAAAAAATATTCGAATTGAGTTGGCCTTTGATGCAGTTGCGTTTCGTTCACCGTACGGTTTTTCTAATAATTTTATTTTTACTTCGTTTTAATTATTCGATTTGGAATATTTTAATTTTTCACGACACGTTTACAATCAGAAAAAATTTAAAACGACCAACCCGGTGGACTGCCAAAAACCAACTCACGCGTTCTTTTCTATCATAAAGAAAAAATGGCTACCGAAACTTCGAAATGACGCGTTGTTCAGCCATTTCTCTTTGTAACCGAACGCACGTACGCAAATTTCGAATGACAGACCAGAAATGTCATTCTGACATACTGACATTTCTGGTATGACTTTCGAAATTCCAATGCCAGTGTACATTAGATTCCACTCTGCCGTTACAAACTTTCGTCTGACCACTCTCCTGTTGCCATCGAAATAAGCAGCAATCTCACTCAAACACTGGGTAAATGTAAGCTCCATATGTATAAAACTAACTGGATATATTTCCCAACAATTTTTAATACATTACTTCAAGTAAATTTACATCTAAAAACAGTCAAAGATATCCTAGAGGCAGTGGAGCATTTTACTAATAGCGTCCAATTGGCAGAGTGGAACTCTACTCCTACTCCATATACCAATAACACTAGTTTATAAATAATTAAAAAATTTATGAACTTTAGGTGCCACTATTCATTTCTTATGTAAAGTCGACTGTTGATTCTGAAAATCAAATTACTTTTTTTTTTCACTTCGTTTCGAGATATCGGTCACTTTTGGTTTTTGGACCAAAGAAAAAAGTTGGTTCAACTTAATTACAAATATCTCAAAAAGCAATATCTATGTATAAACATATTATGTGTCAAACTAAAGGTAATTAAATTTTCTAGAAATAATGCTCAAAATACTATTTAGTTGGCATGTTAGTTTCGGCGAAAAAAATTGATTTATAAAAAAAAAATTATTTTTTTTTCGAAAAAATGAGAAAAAAGTAAAAATCAACTTCAAATTTTTAAAAGAAAAAAAAATTGTAAAAACCATTTTGTTTTGTTTTTATATTATAGTCTATATACTTATGAAGAAAATAAGATACTATTTATGAAAATCAATTAAGAAATAAAAAATTTATATAAAATTGATTAAAAAATGGACGAATTTCATTTTTGCCCATTTTTCCATTTTTTTATGTGGGTAAGAATATTTTTAACCCCAAAATTCAAATTTTTTAATGAAATTTTGTTATGTAGATACTGGTATATGCTAGAAATTAAAATGTTGGTTCCACCCTCCGAAGTGGACAAAAACCGCCATAACGGACCCAAATTCCCATTTTTGCCCATTTTGGGGTGTGGCGCCAGTTCCGAAAGAATTTAAACACCGCTATCGTGCTCAGCATTCTCGAAAACGGAGGTGACAAATATTTTACCGATAGAAAACGCGGAATATGCGATTTCGACATTTTGGGGCGGCTTTTGTCAACTCCATATGAATTTTCAATACTGCTATCGTATTCAGCATCTTCAAAAACGGGGGATGACAAATGTTTTATTGATGGAATATGCGATTCCAACTTTTTTCTTTGGTCTCGAAAACGACGTGAAAGAAAAAAAAACAATAGATTTTCAGAATCAGCAGCCGATTTTACATATGAAATGCATTGTGGCACATAAAGTCATAAATTTTTTAATTATTTGTAAACTAGTGTTATTTATTATAAGATTTTTATTAGCTTGTGGCCATTTTTATTCAATATTATATAACTTTTCCAATTCTTAATCGATTTTCTTAAATAGTATCTTATTTTCTTCATAGATATACTTACATATAAACTATGATATAAAAAAATAAAATGATTTTTCCAATTTTTTTGCTTTTATAAATTTGCAGTTGATTTTGACTTTTTTCTCATTTTTTCGGAAAAAAAAAATATTTTTTTAAAAATCAATTTATTTCACCAAAACTAACAAGTCAACCATAAAGTAATGTGGGCATTATTTATAAGAAATTCAATTACCTTTAATTTGACATATAGTAAATTTATATATAGATATTGGTTCTTAAGATATTTGTAAGTAAGTGAAAGCAACTTTTTTTTTGGCCCTAAACGCGAAAATGACTGATATCTCGAAATAATGAATGAATGAATGAATAACGGTATTCAAAGTTAATTTTGGCTGTAAACTAGTGTAATTATCGACTGATTGGGATTAACGGCTGAAAAGAAAATGCTGACAACCCTTCGATACCCAAGAGATAAGCAACTTCTAAATAAATTAACAAAAGAGTTAAAAGACCTATTAAGTGAAGAGCGTATCTCAAAAATCCAATGCCAACTAAAATACTTAGATACGACAACTGCAACCGATTATTCCCTGTAGAAATTCATGAAAAAAATTAATTGCTCAATAGCTCACCAGACCCCCTTGAAAAAACCTTATAATAAATGGGCAAAAAATGACTCAGAAAAAGCCTTCGCATATTTATGATTGCAATGCATTCAGTATTATAAAAAGTTTTACTTCATCTTTTAAAAAAAAAAAAAAAATTGTTATATACCATTTAAGTGATGGCTGATGTGAAACACATTTGTTATTATTATTAAAACTTTTGAATTCAATTTTTTTTTATTGTATAACTAGCGTAACGTAACGTAATTTAAGATTTAAATTTATTTGAATTCCATTGACGCTTCAGCAGAATTGTGCACAACTCTAAGGAGCAGTGAATTGTATGGTGAGTTCAACTACTTTCGATTTGGTTATTGTTAATATAATTGCATCGTGTCTTCTTTTGATTTTTTTTATTCTTGTTCATGAATTCACATAGAATATTAAACTAGTTTAGTATTTGATTTTTTTTTTGTAATGTTTCGTTTCAATAAATTGTTTACTTGAAGTTCATTGAACGTAATTATGAACTAATTTTATTTCATTGTCGGGTAGGTTAAAACAATGTAAAAAGCTATATGAATTGGTGAAGTGAAGTTAGGGGATGTTTCAATTTTGGGCCAACAAACATCCAAGGTAGGGTTTGGGTTAAGACAAGGCCTCATCAAAAGGAGCTTCCTGAGGTGATTTTTCTTTTGTCATTTTAATTTCTCTTAATAGAATGGACTTATAAATTTTGTGACGAAACAATTATCTTAGAGACAAGATCTCATACTATAGCAGCCGGGATCTTAAAAGAACAGCTTGTTTCTAAAAAAATACGTTACATACTCTAGCAAAGGACATGCTAAACAACTCCAGCTTTTCACGTATTAAAAGATTTAACAATACAGTAATTACAATTTAAGTAATCTTTTCACTCCAATCCTAATTTTTCTCACATGAATCCTAACATCTGTTAGATATGAGTTAAACTAGTATTATAAGTATGGGAAATTCAGGGCCGGATTACCGCATACGCCATCGGCAAAGATTAAGTGAATAGGTACGATTTTACGAATCATGTTTTTGGAATCTCCGAACACTAAATAATAATTGTGCATTGTCAGATTTGGTTAACAACTTGTACCGATCTTGACTTTGCTTGAAACGAACCGTCTCGGCCAAAGTGCTAACCTTAAAATGACCATAAAACGAGTAAATGAGCAGATCCGATTTCGCGGACTATGTATTTGGAATCTCAAGACACTATAAAATGATTGTGCATTGTCAGATTTGGTTGACAATTTTATCGATCTTGATCTTGCTTCAAGCGAACCGTGTGAGGGAGTCATCTAAATCTTTAGGATAAATTTTTATAAGCTCATCGACTTCTTTGGCAATCACATCAAGACTCATCTGTTGTATTTTGACGAGAAACCCGTAATTTTTATTAATCTCCACATAAGTAACTTTGCGTTTTTTCAAACTCTGAATCAATACATCTAAAATTGAAAAATAAACGTTCACTCGGAAATGTTCTGATGCAGAAAACTGAAAGTCTTCCTGGAGTTTCCCTCGTCAAAATTTGCTTTACGCTTTCGAGAGCGTTTATTTTCCATTGTATAACATTTTATTTGGCTCTTATCTTTATCTGTCATAATAATTAAATGAGTTTTCGTTTCGGAGTTCTGACAAAAAACCAATTAGAGATTCATAGTTCAATACTGCAGTATTTAACTCAGCCAGAGATAATTGCAGTGATTTGCTGACAATATTAAATCTATTTAATACGTCGTTCCAAAAAAGAGCTATGAAGCAACTATCGAGCGAATTAAAGAACGCGTAAAGACTCTTGGCCTCTGATCGAGTCAAAGGCTTCTCAGAATTATCCTCTGAAATACTTTGTAGAGCACCCAAAATTTCACTCCAAGACTCGCACAAACTTTTACATGCATCGTGGCGTGCAAACCATCTGATAGTAGAGGCTTTTTATAGTACTTCCCGATTTTATACAATTCTCGATGATTTTCCATCTATTTGTTGAGGCCGAAAAGAAATTATATAGCTGTTGCATCATTGAAAAAATCTCGCTGCCTCCGAACAGGACTCTACTGCACTAACTCCTACTAAATTTAAGGAATGTGCCGAACATGGTACATACTGAGCTAAAGGATTCAATGCTCGAATACGGTCTTGCAATCCTGTATATGCTCTAGACCAGGGGTTCTTAAACTTATGTAGTCCGCGGACCCCTTATCGAGTTAAATTTCTTTGTGCGGACCCCATCCCAACTCTAGACATTTGACATCGTTCTAAGCTTAATTTCTGACTCAATAATGACAAAGACACTCAGGCTTGCCAACCGATGTCAAACTCAACCAGACATAAAATGTCCGGTTATCTGACGAGGTTAAGGAACAAAGAATTTTTATTTTGCTTTAATTTTTCCGGTCTTATTTTAAAGGTATTTTCAACACTATGTATGTTATGCATGTCCAGTTTTTGAAGATCCAGAAGTTCAAAAGCATGCAGACACTACTTTAGAATAAATATTGATACTTATACCATATATCCTTCTGCATTTTAACCAATCGTGCGCATTTATAGAGGCAAACATTTTTTATTAGGATTTTCATGTAATAAAAATACAAAATGAATAAAAATTTGGGCAATGTAACAGAATTAAAAAAGTTCCAAGTCAAAATATGTACATTAAACTCAGACAAATATTTCTTGGTCAAAATAAAGCATAGAAAACAATTTGTTTTTTTATATCTTTTTTAATAAATAATATAATAATAATAAAGCTCGAAATGAAAATTATTTTTTTGGTGATTATTAGTCATTTTATAAGCGAAATTTGTTATATTTTCTTCTGCAAAAGTTTTTACTTAATGAGATGGATGATGTTGTTTTCTTGAAACCAAATCCACAATGTCGGGCTCTATATTCGGAAGTTTTATTCTCAGGTCTGCTTCTACATTGAGCTGGTTTCTAAAATTTGATGTTATATGTATATAATAGTACCAAAAAGCCTGCTCACACAAATAAGGAGTGTGTCATAAGAAATATGTGCAAACGTTTTTGCTTATAACTTCTTTCATAAAAAAAAATTAAATTATTTTGATCAGGTTAGCTTAGAAAATCATGTCAAATACTATTTCATATCACTTTGCATTCTTATCTATTACTTTGCGAAGACATGAGCATCAAAATAGAAATGCGTGAAAAAAAATTAAAAATTTTTTTAAATAACCTGCAATATACTTTCAAGAGGATTGCAAGGGATGCTAAAGTTAACATAAATTCGGTATCTTGGGTAATGAAAATTTTTAAAACAGACGTTAGCATGAATAAAAAGCAGGAAACGCTCTGGAAAAAAGGTTGTGGTGACCGTAATAACGCAAAGAAGGTCGTAACCATGCTGAAGAAAACTCCAAACCTTTCAGGAAAAAAAATCGCTCAGCTAGCAGATTTCTCTGTATCATTTGTGCGAAAAATGAAAGGGGAGGCTAGGCTGAAGACCTACAAAGTTCAGAAAGTGCCAGATCGGAATGCTGAAAACAATTTCGAAGCAATAATACGAGCTCAAAAACTGAGAAAAGATTTTGTGTCCAAATTCGAATGTGGCATTATGGATGTCGAAACGTTCGTCCTTTCCGACATTTTTCAGTTTCCTGACCAAGAATTTTATTTTGCCAACGCTAGTGGACATGTCCCAAAAAATTTAAAACACAAAATAAATAAAAAATTTCCCAGAAAATTTCTTGTTTGGTGAGCAATTTACAGTTGTAGTAAAAAAAGCCAAAATTTCGTGACCAGAGGCACAATGAACATCGAAATCTTCATCATGGAATGCTACAGTAAAGCGGCTCTTGAGTGGTACCAGTAAAATAACATTACTTTTGTTCCTAGAGAAGCGAACCCACCCAATCCACCAACTCCTGCCAATCGTGAGATATTAGGTTCTAGTGAAGAGGCAATTAAAGGCAACAAAAGGGACATGTAAGCAAGTGGTGCGCGTCAGGCCAAAAAATCCAAAAAAAATACCATCAAAGCACTAATAAGAGGTGTCCCAGAGAAAGTAAAAAATTTTACGCTTCAAAATTAATATTTTTTTTTTTAATATTATTTTCTGCATTTGAATTAAATTTGCATTAAAAAAATATAATCTTTTTGAAAATTGAATCTGTGGTCCTTACTTCGTACAAAACGGCATCAAGTTTTGGATGCCCTTATTTGCAAGTGCAGAGTAATCGGATTTTAGGAGTAACTAAAAGTTAGTCAGTTCAATTTTATTGAACTTTAGTTTCAATAGCAAGGGATAGCCACGAGTATATCTTGCTCTAATATCGATAATTGCTTAGCAATACTAAAGTCGAAGGGATCCCTGATCCAGTCGTTACCAGAATCAGAACAGGGAAAAGAATAAGAAGAAGATTTTGTTCTATTTCTCTGCGATAAATTTTCTAGTATCAATTTTGTACGCACTATTAACGTATAAGAAAAATATGGACGATATCGCACGTCCCAACTGTGTTTAGTTCTTAACTTCAACTTTAAATTTATTTGAAGCTGCACCTTGTAGGCTCAAATTAAAATTTACAAAAATTGATGATGTTGTCAAACAGTGGGAAGAGTGGAGTGGGCATCTAACTGTTTGAACAAAAGTAAATGCACAGCTTTTTTTAAAAAAATATGTGCAATCATTCAAAAAGCCATGTCCTTGTAGAATTTTTAATATATGAGTTATTTAAATAAAGCGAAAAGTTTGATGATGTAAAATTATTGATATCAAAATTGTTTCGCGGACCCCCAGGGGCTCTTAGACTATATGGAAACACCCATAATAAAATACTCTTATTAAAAATCGAGAGCTCAATGTTAATTTTAGACTCAAGATTTTTTTGTTAAATTTTTATAAAATTTATCGTAGATTACGTTTCCGGTTGATCACGGAAAAATTTGGCCCACCCCAATATAAATATTTCAAAAGGTATTACTCACTTCATTTTTTAGCTAGAAAAAACTAGATACTCATGTCTACTTTAATGCCTTCTATAAATCTTGTAAGTATAAAAGTTTCCAAAAACAATTAGCTTTCAAAATATCTGCAACAAAAAGAAATTTATTGAGACTCAATATAGATATTAGCCGCGGTTTTTTGAAACACACTAAAAAAAATTTTGTATGAGAATGACAGGCGATAAGTATTGCCGACTAATTTCTCATACAAACATTTTTTTTAAACGGGTAACCTTGTCAAAAGAAAAACACGGCTATTGTAATATTTATGAACATAGTTTTTTCTGCAAAATGAAAGCCCATTGACAGTGGCATGGGATTAAAACCTTTGAGTGTGTCAAACATTGACTTTACCAGCCCCTTCATGGTTGGCTACTATCTCGCCGTTTTAGTCGCCGACCAAAAATTGGCTTCATGGTTAGCGGCATTGGCTAAGTATCTCTGCGGCAATGTCTTCCACACTTTTTGTCTTTACATGGTGGACGACAGTCTCTTATAGTTGTATCCCGAAATGTAAAATCAAAAAGTGCACGTAAACAAAAAAGTACATATGTTCAATTTATATCAAAGAAATGTGTTTGAAAATTGTTTTCAGTACGAAAAACACCATCAAAAGGCCATTTGAGCGAAAAATTTCTATGATTTTGTTTGTTAATTGTGGTGGGTGGTGATATAGAAAAATTCATATCTAGAGAACCACGACTCTGCCTACTATAAGCTAAATTGCAAACTGATTGCTAAGATTTTATTTTCTCTCTGAAAAAAAAATCAATAAAATTAAACACACCAAAAGACGAACATTTTCAATTTTAATTTTTAAATTACAAAATTGTTGCTTATAACTTAAGAAAATTTTCAATACAACAATTAGAAAATGAAATGCAAGCGTCCGAAAACTTCATGTATTTTTAAATTTTGTGATTTTCAAAAAATAGTATTTTCGAAAATAAGTCCGCAAAAACTTTTTTCAAAAACACCTATTGAATATTTTAAGACAAGGCATCGAAAAAAAATTGATTTTGAGGACTCTAAGTTTTGAATGTAAAAAAATGTAGAATGACCTATATACATATGTACAGCTGCGGTCAAAATAATAGTAGTGCGATGCCATTTTGGAATTCAAAGATAATATTTCGAACAAATTAAGTTTTTTTTTCTACTCTTTCAAAATACAGTTACTTGATAAGTACACAAAATAAGCACATGATATTTTGTTCCAAAAAAATAACGGTAATTTCTAAGTTTGCTGAGTATTTTGCAATTTCGAGCGATCAAAATAATAGTGGTGTTCAACTCGTTTACTTCTAAAGTTTGCAAAATATAAGTTTTATCATTTTTGTATAACATTGCATTGATTTCTCCAAGTTTTTTCATTTTAGTAGGTCGTGGGAAGCATTGTACGCCAGAGCAACGTTTAATTATTGAAAGTTTCATTTCGCAAGGTGAATTTTATAAGGAATTTTAAAATTCTATTGGATATTGTTCGAAAGTGATTTCGAATGCGATACAATATACAAATAAAAGAAAAACACGAGGACGAAAGCCTTCCATGTCCACCCGGAACGTGAATCGTGCAATATGGGTTTCGAAACATAATCCGCTTGCGCCTACTACGGAAATAAGGAAAGTGCTCAATGTAGCAGCGAGCTTAGAGACTGTTAAAAGAAGAATCAGGGAAAACAATTTGGGTGCCCGGAGTCCACGACAAGTTCCATTGTTAAAAAAAATACATATGCCAAAAATATCGGATTTGCACACGAGTACTTGGTAAGGCCACTTGCATTCGAAATCACTTGCGAACAACATCCAATAGAATTTTGAAATTCCTTATAAAATTCACCTTGCGAAATGAAACTTTTAATAACTAAACGTTGCTCTGGCGTACAATGCTTCTCACGGCTTACTAAAATGAAAAAGCTTGAAGAAATCAATGCAATGTTATAAAAAAGTGATAAAACTTATATTTTGCAAACAAATTTTTTAAATAAAAGCAAATAGTGGAACTTTAGAAGTAAGCGAGTTGAACACTACTATTATTTTGACCGCTCGAAATTGCAAAATACTCAATATAATAGCAAACTTAGAAAGTACCGATATTTTTTTGGAACAATATATCATGTGCTTATTTTGTGTACTTATCAAGTAACTGTATTTTGAAAGAGTAGAAAAAAAAAACTTAATTTGTTCGAAATATTATCTTTGAATTCAAAAATGGTATCGCACTACTATTATTTTGACCGCAGCTGTACATAGGTACATTAGAGCGGTTCAGAAAAAAAACTTTTTTTTTCACGCTTTGTCACCAGATAACAATTGCCTTCTATGTCTAGAGTCTAGACAAAGCTGCTCAAAAGGATTTTCATCAATATTGAAAACTGGATTGGCGCCCCCCGTTTTAAGTTGCCTACCCATTTTAGAAAATATTAATTTAAAAAATGGTGCAAGTTATAGAGGTTATCCAATTTTCCAACAAAGTGAGTATGGTTTTTGGAGAATTTGAAATCGTGATTAGTTTTTCTTCTTCCTCTCTTTTTCATATAAAAAAATTGAAAATTGACCGGAAAAAAATAAAAAAATACCGAATTTCTACTTTCAATTTGCAAAATCGCCCCATATTATTTTACCGCCGATCCCGTGATACATCATTTTTAATGTATTTTTATTTGCTTAAAGGAATGCCGCATATCATTATTTTATTTCAAAACCAAGAAATCTGAATTTTTCTAAATTAACATGTCTGGCATAATTTTAAATTTATGAAAATCATAGAAAAATCTATAGCGGTCATTCCAGCTATAATGGGAATATTATTACTCTGAAGTTTTTTAAATGGGCTTAAACTTTTTTTAAAATTTTTTCGACAAATATTATTGTTAAAAAAAAATTTTAATTGTGTTCAAAAAAACTCGTAAATAAAACTACACTAATCATTGATGAACAAATAATGCAAACAAATAAAATTCAAATTTGCTTTCATATTATTTTTAGGTAGGTTTGTACTAGTAGATGACAAAAAAACTGCAAATCTGAATAAATGAATGCCTAAACGTTATCTATATGCTAAAAGATAAAAAAATTGACTTTCAAGAAAGCATCAATTTGAATATTCCATTGATATTTTTCTTAATTTTCGATACTTTTTTAAATTGTTTTTGTAATTTTTATGTTTTCAAAGTTTTGAAATCTTCAGCTTTTTTCAACTTTTTAAAGTTTTTCAATTTTTTTAAGTTTTCTATTTTTTGCAATTTTTGCAATTTTTAAATTTTTAAAATTCTTGATATATTTGAAATTTTTGAAATTTGCTGAATATTTCAAAACTTTGAAAAAATTATAAAAATTGCAAAAAAAAAATTAAAAAAGTATCGGAAAATTAACAAAAATTATTTACGAACTTTTCTGAACACAATTAAAATTTTTTTTTCTAACAATAATATTGTTCGAAAAAATTATATCGCATTGACCAAATCCATTTCAAACCATACAGTCGGAGTGACTTCAAATAGCGGAATTGTTTGCCGATTAAATATGTTGCTTTTCAAAGTAATTAAGGGAATATACAGTTTCGATTTCATTGAAAATTATTTTTTACGAAGTTATGCTCATTTAAAGTTTTAGTGTCAGAGCTTGAAAAACCGCTGAAAATTTGTTCAAAATAGTCGCATTTTGATCCAAATCATAATAATTAATTTTTGTCGTTTGATTCTAATAGAACTTCTGATTTTCTGTCAGAATCTTTAAGAAATTTTGAAAATTGTTGAAAATTGAGGCTGATTTTCTCAAAAACCCCAATGTTTTTTATGCATAAAATTTTATTGTGGATTTGTATTAATATGAGAGAGAAATGCCCAAATCCCCAAAATCAAAAAGTAAATTTTTTTTTCATCATTGCCAAGCCACTTTACGGTACTGTTTTCAAAGCAAATAACAACAGCAACATTCCAAATTACTTTCTGCAAATCCTGCTTGCATTCTGCGTACTTTTTTTTACCGTTATTTCCGTAATAACATTTTATCATAGGAAATATATAAAAATATTGCACTTAATACTATATGCTAAGTCTGAAAGGTAATTTTTACCATAGACGTAAATAAATAAATAAATATAGCTATTACGCTGACTTAACTTCTGTGGGTTTTGAATGTTTTGTTTGCTTGACTTAACCAGTGAAAAAGTTAAATATGCGGAAAATGTTTTCCGTTATTTCGAAAATAACGGTAAAACAAAAGTAAGCAGAACGCAAGCACGACTTGCAAAAGTAATTTGGAATGTTGCTTTCGTTATTTGCTTTGAAAATAGTACCGTAGAGTGGCTTGGCAATGATGAAAAACAAAAAATTTACATTTCGTTTTTGGAAAAAAAATCTTGACCTCAAATATGTTTTAAAAAGCATTAAACCATGTCATTTCTCTCTCATATTAATAAAAATCCACAATAAAATTTTAAGCGTAAAAAAAATTGGGGTTTTTGAGAAAATCAGCCTTTTTTTTCATAAAAAGCGCTATAGCTCCGCCAATTTTCAACAATTTTCAAAATTTGTTAAAGACTCTGACAGAAAATCAGAAGTTCTATTAGAATCAAAAGACAAAAATTAATTATTTTGATTTAGATGAAAATGCGACTATTTTGATAAAGTTTCAGTGGTTTTTCAAGTTCTGACACTAATATTTTAAATGGGCGTAACTTCGTAAATGATTTTTAATCAAATCGGAGGAAAATGCGTTTCCTTAATTACTTTGAAAAACAACATATTTAATCCGTAACCAATTCCGCAATTTGAAGTCATTCCGACTGCATGGTTTGAAATGGATTTGGTCTCCAGTTATTTGTATTATTTTTTGTATTTTCTAAAAAAAAGGTTCTTACTCACCGAAAACCCTAGCAAAATGTGAATTATTAAGGACTGTCCCAGAAAAAACTTACGTTTTTGTTTTTTAAGATTATACTCTACCTGATTTCCTTATACGTCTTAAAAGGCAAAATATTTGTTTGACATAAAGTGACGTTTGATATGATGTATAACAATTGAATATAGCACTTCTAACGACAATGATATCTAGCAAGCAAGAAATAGTCCGCGAATTGATTTTGTCCACATACCTGCAAAATCCAGAGTTCAAATATTCAGCTATGGCAAAAATAGTTGGTGCAACAGACCAAACTGTCTTTACGGTTATTTCTAAATATAAGAAGGGTCTACCTATACCCGAAAAAAAGGTTAAGGCAAAAAACCAGAATTTTCTGTCTCAAAGGTAGCGGCGAAGGTGATTCGTCTTTTTAGGCAGAATCCCAATACCTCAGTGCAAGATATGGCGGCTAGAGCAGGTACATCAAAATCTACTGTACAAAGTATAATGGAGAAAAGTAAGCTGAAGACATATAGAGTTCAAAAAGTACCAGACCTTTCTGATAAAAAGTAGTTGATGGATTAGATGCGAGCCCGAAAATTGTATGAAAGGTACCTGACTAAATTTGATTGCTGCGTTATGGTCGACGAAACTTACGTTAAAGCAGATTTTAAGCAGCTACTTGGGCACGATTATTATACGTCACCGAAGAAGGAGCATGTGCCTAGTAAATTAAAAGAAAAAAAAATTTCGAAATATCCGAAGCAATATATGGTTTGGCAGGCCATATGCACCTGTGGCCTCAGAAGCAGCTTCTTTGTTACGCAAGGCACAATCAATTCCAAAGTTTTATTATTATTTCTTTATTAACTATAATTAAAATTACAATTAATAATAACAAAGCACTAGCTGCCAGGGCTATCGGCTTTATTTAGAATTATATTTTGTTGCAAATATTAAGATTTTTTAAGTACTGATATATAAGATTAACATTGTTTTCTGTGGGGAGCTTAAGGAGATCTAAAGGATTGATGCTTTGAAAAGATGATTGACGGATTGCAGAAATGGCATTACAGTCAACTAAGATGTGTCTTGTAGATATTGCGGAGTTATTACAAAAATTACATACAGGATGTGGCTCTCCCTTTATTAAATGTAAATGTGTTAAAATTGAGTGTCCCAATCGAAGTCTTATGTAGCATTTATTTATCCATACAGAGGTTGTTGTTGGAATTGAGAATCCAGAGCGAGATGCATTAAATTGTTTATAGCCATTTCTCTAATTACTCCATTGGGCCATCACAGTTTTCAGAAAATTGTCTGAGCCTTTTTTTGAAATGGATTTTTTTGAAAATGGCATAAACGTTCTAAGTGGTGCTCTTGTTGCAAGTTTTGCTGCGGAGTCAGCCAACTCATTTCCAATTATTCCAACATGTCCAGGTATCCGCATTAATTTCACGTTTCTTTCCATTTTCATGATTAGTTGTCTAATAGAGGTTATAGCTTCGTTATTATTGCAAATGCTCTTTACAGCTTTGAATAGCGACAAACTGTCTGTACAAATGATGAATTTAGATTTAATTTGTTGCACCAATTGAAGACACGATAAAACACCTTGAATTTCTGCTTCAAGGACTGTTGCATTAGAAGGCAGAGAACCATCAAGAAGGGTTGTTCCGTTGCTGTTTAATATGGCACTCCATGTTGACTTTTTGAGCCGTCTGTGAACAGAGGTTTGCATTCTTCTGTTAGCTGGTTTATTGTATTCAGAAAAATTTGGTTGTAAGCTTGGTGAGTCGTGCTTTCTTTTGGAAGAGCTGTTATATTATTGATAAACGACGTTGCGGATCACCTCCAAGGAGGTATATTTGATTTAGGAGGTTTGATTGGAGTGATATCAGGAAGTAAATTGTTGTACGAGTCCATAATTTAAGTTTAACCTGATTCCATTGAAAGTTTATTTTTTCGTTTCGCATGAGTGCGATTTATTTAAAAAGAATGTGTGTTGAATCGCAAGGGAGTTTAAAAATAAGTCGGCTTCTAACATATTCGGATCACTCCTCTAACGAAAAGAAACCTGCTTCGACCAGAAGGTTATTTATGGGTGTGGTCTTAAATGCTCGAAGACTTCTTCTTATAGCAGTGTGATAAGGAGCTTTGATGATGTTGAGTGAAGATTTTGCACATTTAACATAAATATGTAGCCCGTAGTAGTTCCAAAGTTTATATAGACGAGTGCCTCGAAAAACGTGTTCCAGTGATGCTCTGGCCTGATTTAGCAACCTCTCATTAGTCTAAAGCTACGATGGCAAGGTATCAGAGTAAAACGATCAATTTTGTACCAAAAATTGCATATTCTTCCAACTGCTCAGAGCTTCGCCCAATTGAGAGATATTGGGCTCAAATGAAAAGAAATCTTTGAAAGAGTGGTAAGACTGCAAAAAAATTACAAGACTTCAGATTTCAGTGGAAAAGATCGTACCGTACTCTCGATGAAACAACTGTGGAAAATTTAATGAAGGGCCATAAGAAAAAAGTAAAATTTTTTTATGGAAACGAAAAAAATTGTTAATTACTTTTTAGTTATTTATATTCTGAACACTAGTCATTATTAATAAAATAAGAAAAAAGATTAAAAAATTTATTGCGTATTTTTTTATAACTGAAAAACAAAACGTAAGTTTTTTCTGGGACAGTTCCTATTTTCAACGGAAACGCGGATCGCGCGGAACAGAAAATCAAAAACGCGGACTTGCTCCGCGAAAAGCGGATCATATGGTCACGTTAGTCTAGCCGTGTTTGCATGGTGAATTTGTTCCCAATAGGAACCTATATTGTTATGTATACCAACATGTAGGGCATGTTGGTAGTCTATATAAGTATATATTTCGTGTCAATGATGGCGCGTTCTTAAGATATATATAAAAAACTGTCCGAAACGGACTTTTCTTTGAACTTGTATATTTTCTAAGTTACTAAAGCTAGGAAAGTTAACTCAATTGAGTTTGATCAAATTGATGCGTGAGAAGACATTCCAGAGTCTATGTATAAAAATATTTATATGATTTTATCCGTTGGGTTGGGTCTATAACTTAATTCGTGCGGTTTGTTAAGAGATGGCGTAACTTGTATTATTCCATCGTTCCAATATTCCGAACATATGCGTTGGAAATCTACTGTCATTGTACGTCTTTTCAGTATATGTCATTCATTTGATGCGTAAACAACAATAATTTTTTTTCACTCAAATATGTCGAAATTTGTGCCTGAAAAAGTGTTTTTGCGGGGAGTTCTTCTTCATTACTTTAATATGAAGAAAACTGCTGCCGAAAGTCATCGTATTTTGGTGGAAGTTTATGGTGAACATGCTCTAGCTGAGCGAACGTGCCAAAAGTGGTGATTTTGGCTTGGGAGACGATGAACGTACTGGGCAGCCAAAAAAGTTTGAAGATGAAGAACTGGAAGCATTACTTGATGAAGATTGTTGCCAAACACAAGAAGAGCTCGCAGAATCTTTGGGTGTCACTCAAGCAGGCATTTCAAAACGTTTAAAAGCAGCTGGATATTTTCGAAAGCAAGGAAATTGGGTTCCACATGAACTCAAGCCGAGGGACGTCGAAAGACGGTTTTGCATGTCCGAAATGTTACTGGAACGCCACAAAAGGAATTCGTTTTTGCATCGGATTGTTACTGGTTACAAGCGCAAAAAATCTTATGTGACATCCGGTCAACCAGCCAAATCAACGGCAAAGCCGAATATCCATGGCGCGAAGGTAATGCTCTGTATTTGGTGGGATCAGAAGGGTGTGCTGTATTATGAGCTGCTAAAACCGGGTGAAATCATCAATGGAGAACGCTATCGAACACAATTAATCCGTTTGAAGAGAGCAGTAGCCGAAAAACAGCCGGATTACGCGACCAGATACGAGGCAATAATTTTCCATCATAACAACGCTCGGCCCCACGTTGCTATACCGGTTAAAAACTATTTTGAAAACAGTGGATGGGAAGTTTTAACCCACCCGTCTTATAGCCCAGACCTTGCCCCTTCTGACTACCATTTGTTCCGGTCGATGCAGAACGACCTCACTGGAATACGGTTCACATCAGAGCAGGATATCAAAAATTGGCTTGATTCATTCTTGACTAACAAGCCGGCGCAGTTCTTTTGGGATGGGATCCACAAATTGCCAGAAAGATGGGAAAAAGTCATAGCTTTAGATGGGCAATACTTTGAATAATACTATTGTACATGTTTTTCTTAAATAAACTTTCAAATTTTGAAAAAAAAACCGCACGAATTAAATTATAGTTAAAATTGTCAATAAAAATTTTTCATTTTCGTTTTAATAAAACATTTTCGTCTCATTCTTTCGCAGTTTCACTTTTACCGCGTGTGCACACGCACACATGTTTTTTTTTTTATTCTATTGAATTTCATTTTATGTTTTTTCATTGCATTTACGTCCACGCAATGAACATAAAATAAGCTTATGCAACAGAACACCTGCATAAAACCAAAATTCAAAGCTGTTTAAACGCAAGAAGTGTGTCGACTCTTGCACGATTACCGATCGGTACTCGGTAAAACGAACTGAGCTGTCGCATAAATATAGAAATAGAGGGCAATCAACGTAATTCTCCTCGCTATAGCAAGGCTTTGGTAATTGATCAGTGCATTGCTTGACAAAATTGAAAAAATAGCAAATCTTTCCACGCTTATATTTCAGCTTTTGGTTACCCGATTTCAAAGTTTCAGCACACTGTGCTTGATGAGTGCTTTAATTTGATATAATTTATTGCTATTGATATTCAAGATCCTACTTTAAAAAGCGTTTCATGACAACATGTCTTGCGTTTCAAATTTTGTGTTTCGTTACAAATTTTTCAACTTACCCCCACTAAAGAAGTTTCACTTCAAAAATACTAAATGTTGCTCTATATGTTCTTTAGTAGTGTGCCAAGTTTCATAAAAATCGGAATGGTGCAACATATAAAAAAAGGTTTATATCGAACGACCTGCGAGAAAACCCCATGCGCGCCACGTATTTGAACATAAAATACGCAAATGATTATTGCGTTTGCAAAATTGCAAACACACAAAATATTCGCTCTTCCTTTGTATTTTATATTTGAAAAGTTATTTCTATGGTGCGCATGGGATTTTGTCGTTGGTTGTTCTATATAAAATTTTTTTTCTATTCAAATTAGAATTAAACAAATGGGAAAATATAATTATCAAATTTTTTCTTTATCATGAATAGAAAGTGCAATGTGTATCAAATTTTATAATTTTATATTAAGAACTTTAATAGGAATCAGTTTTTCAATTAAACTTGTCGAAAATGTTCATTGCATAAAAAAAGTTATGTTATCCTTTGAGACAAAATAATAATTGGTAAGTACTTTAGATTGATACATGTGGCTTAAAATAGATGAAACGGAACACCTTTGACCCGACTACTTGGAATTTAGTAAAAAATATCAAATGCATAGTATCCGTACACGGAAAAAACTCCAGCTCTAATTTTATTAAAAATTAATAGGAGAATATAAAAATTAAAAGCTGAAAACAAATATTACTCTTTAACAGTAAGAATTAAAAAATCATTATAAAAAATTCTATTCCAGTTTGTAATTATTTTCATTTTACATTTTTTATTAAGTGCATATTAAAAATTATTGTCTTCATTTTATTTATTACCTAAAGACTTTGAAATTATACAAAGTACATAGTACACGTTATACACAGATAATGCATTCATCTACGTACAGTTAGTTATGTGTACGCATTTGATATTTTTTACTATGCAATCGCACTGCGGCCGCTCGGAACTGATGACATTTGAACATCAATTGAGTGCACTAAGAATTTTTTTTTTATCTTACTCAGAGTACACCTGGGCATTTATGATATAAATCTCACGTCAAAAAGACGTGGAGGACTTTAGAAAAATCAAATTGTTTCATGGTGTGATATTTTTTATCTAACAATTCATATGTTCTTACAAATTATTGTATCATACCAAGTTGTCGAAAATATTTTTTTCTGAGACATGATTTTCCAAAAAAAAGTTCATCTAAAACTCAAACTGCTTATAGTCGAGTGCAATTAGTCGTTATAAATGAAAAATGCTATAGTGAATGTATTTGAAATATTTTTTTTGATTTGGATTTTTGAAGCCTTAACTAAAAAGTTTACCCATTGGAAATGACCACCGCACAGTGGCTCTTTTTTCAAAAAGTGATTGCTAAAATCAAATTTTCGATTTCTGATTTTCGAAACTTTCTTTTTTTTATTTGACAGATAATTGACCAAAGGTTCTAAAACCGAAAACTTTTTTGATTTATGACAAGTATTTTGGTTTTTATGGTTGCTCAAAGTTGGATAACTTTTTATCGTTCATTAAAATAGCATTTTTTTACATTTTTCGCAATATTAAAAATAGAAAATTTCAAAAGTTTGAAAAACATGGGAATTTGAAGTATGCTCTCTGAATTTATGGTATTTTAAAATAAATAATTTCCACAAGATGTAGAAAAAAAATTTTAGTTAGTAATTTTCATGAATTTTTTAAAAAAGGTCGTTTTTAGCATAGTTTTTCAAATTTTCCTTGGCCCATAATCCACAAATCAATGTCAATCAAGGATTGGTGAATGGGAGATTATAGTTGACATATCTGCCAACAAAAATCATATGGGTCTTACCTGCATATATTTGCCCATTTAGAAGTTATAGCTACTTATGTGACATGATATGCATAAAACTGAATTAGTTGTGTGATGACGATTTTCAGTCTATGATATTTTGACTTGGAAATTGTTAAACTGAATTTGAATTGTGTCATGTAATCACTTAGCAGATGCGCTCAGTATGAAGAACAACAAAGATCATGAAATGAAAAAGGCAGAAATAACGAAAAGAGTTTTATTGGCAAGCCCAACAAGAGTCGATCGAATCAAAAAAACTATTCCTACTCCACAATGTGATCCCATAAAATATGACGGTTCCAGTGCTTTAGCGCTTTTCCTAGATTTGGGGCTTTCGAAGGAAAAATATAACAACTTGAGAAATTCATTTAAAAGCCACAACGTAGATGTTTTTCCCAGCTACAAAGTTGTGTCAGAAGCCAAAAAGGAAGCGGTTCCTGGTAACTGTACGGTGACAGAAACATCAGCTGAAGTTAGACTCCAAGATTTGCTAGATCATACCCCTAAGCGAATTTTGAGCAGTAAAAGCCACCATCAAATACAATCGTTCCCAGATAATATTTCTTTGTTAACAAAATGGGGCTGTGATGGATCATCTGGACAAAGTGTATATAAACAAAAAATTTCTACAGAAGATGAACAAAATATTTCAGATGCCAACATGTTTATGGCTTCAATAGCCCCACTTCGAATAAGGAGTGAAAATGCTGAACATTGGAAAAACCCTCGACCATCATCAATTCTTTATTGTCGACCTATAATGTTTAAGTACGCAAAAGAATCTTGAGATCAAATAAGAAGCACCATCAGCAATATAAAACAACAAATAAATGAACTTCAGCCCACCATATTTGAAGGAAATGATGACAAAAACATTATAATTAGACACGAATTATATTTAACAATGATTGACGGCAAAGTACTTAATGAGATAACTGGCACCAAATCTACTAGATCTTGTGCTATATGTAAGCGTTCACAAAAAGATTTCCGAAGTAATGATGACTCCAACGATGAACACAATTATGAGAACAGCATTTCGCAATTACATGCAAGGATAAGATCCATGGAATTTATTTTGAAACTAGCCTACAGCATAGGAAATGATGATAATCCAAACAACCAAAAGTTAAGAAAAAAAATAATACAAGATCAATTTCGAGAAAAACTGGGTATTATAGTAGATACTCCTAAGCAAGGATTTGGTAACACAAATGACGGAAACACAGCAAGGCGATTTTTTGAGAAACCAGAAACAACTTCAGAAATAACGGGAGTCGATGAGGACGTGATAAAAAGATTACAAGTTATTTTAAACGTACTACAGTGGACCCCGCTTAATTGATCTTTTAACTGCGCAAAAAATTTAGATTTATTAACCGGGGAATCAATAAAGAGGGGCCCGCTTATTTGATCCAACGGATCATTTAAAAGAATCCCGGATAATTGATCGACTTAGTCAATTAAGCGAAGAAAAAAAAAATTATTTTACTGACCTTACCTCAAGATAGGATTGTCAGATTTTTGAAACGCAAAATCAGTATATTCAAGTATATTTAACCCCAAAAAATAGTACAAAATTTTTTACCTCATTAAATGTTTTTATTTACTAAAAAAAAAAGTCAGAACTTTTCGGATGGCACAATGCCCTAGCAAAATAACAAAATGAATGCTTAAAAACAAGGACCATTTTACAGACTCCGTTCAAAGAATTATATTCTTATGTACTGAAAAATGAAATAAAATGAATTGAATTGAAAAAATATTTAGAAAAAAAAAAGTTTTTTTTTTCAAATTTTGAATTGTGCATCCTCTGAAACTTGAGAGTATCAAGAAACAACATTTTTGACTCCAATATAATATGTATTTATGACACCTATTAAACAATGAAAGATCGCTACTGTCATCAAACGATTTTAAACTGTCAATCTTTCATTGTTGTACTTTTTTTCAATGTTGCTTCTAATATTGTTGATCTCTTAAAAGGGGACTTTTTCATGTATTTTTAACTTGGAAAATATTTTTTCTGGTTATTTAAAAGGGGAAATCAAATAAGCGGGAATCATTTAACAGGGGATTTATATACATAGTTCAAATGAGGAAAATTTCATTGGGTTTTTTTTAGACAAATAATCCGGGGAATTCAGCTAACCGGGGATCTATTAAGCGGGGTCCACTGTATCCTGTAGAGAACCCGTTAAAGTAGAAAAATTTTAAAAGTATACCAAGGAAACTGCAGACATATTAGAACATAAATACAGCTAAAAATTACTGACACCCTCTGTCCATAAGACCTTAGCTCATAGTGGACAAATTATCAATTATCAAGCCTTACCAATAGGAGAATTATCAGAAGAAGCCCAAGAGTCTAAAAACAAAGATTATAAGAAGTACAGATATAGCAATACATACATGTAAAATTGCACGTATTCGGCAGATTGAGGACTTGATCAATATACTTTCAGCGTGTTCAGATCCTTTGATTTCATCACTTAGGCACGTTAGGTCACGAAAAGAACTGACTGATAAATTCTGTAGTATTGTTTTAAGTTTCTTAGATATCCAAAATAATGATGATATTTTTATAGAATTGTAGATTGTTGTTGATTTTTTAAAGAAATACCTAATTTATTACTGTAACCCTTTTTTAAAACTTTTCTAGCCTTTGAGAAAGACTGTTTATAAATTATGTTAAGAGATAAAAAAATAAATGCATATGATGAATTAGTAAAAATTAAAAAAATTTTTTTTTAAAAAAGTATTTAAAAATTTTTTAAATTATTAAAAATTCATTAATTGAATAAAGCGCACTAAAATTTATAAAAAATTTTTTTTTTTTTTACGAATTCATACCACTAAAAACCAAAAATTTCAAAATTTGGACTTTCACCTCTTTTTAAAAGTATTTATAGCTAATCCTCAAACCTGAATCTTATATATGTCATAGCTACAGAAATTACCAACAAAAATCAAATAACTTTTTTCAAATATCTTTACCCGTTCAAAAGTTATGATTTTAGCAACGCGAAATCGCAAAAGGCGCCACTGTGCACCGTTTCGAAAATCTGAAAATACGCCTACCGCCCATTCAAATTAAATGTAAACCGCTATAATGCGTGAAATATTTAAGGTAATACAACCAAATTTCACACACATACTTGATATGACTTAGAGAAGCGCTGGACAACAACAAGGCGAATTTCTACAAAAAGGCGTGGCACCTCCCATACATGAAACTTTAAAGTATTGTACTGACGGAGTTATTGGTGGTAGAATAACCAAATTTAACACAAATACTGCGAAAGGTTCGGACAAGTTCTACACACAAATTAAGTGCATTTCGACAAGTGGGCGTGTCACTTTCCATGCAAGCAAAAATGACAAAGCGCTACACTGAAGGAGTTATTTAAGGTCACCCGGTGGTGTAGCACCCGTAAATTTAAGGCATTTTCAATATTTTTTTTGAGTTATATCACTCAAGGAGCATACAAAAATATTTTTAAAATAATTAAAAAACAATATTAACTATTTAAAAATTGGCGCTGAAAATGACCCCTTCAAAAAGAGGTACCTGTGCGGCGGGTAAAATATTAGCTCTGTCATTTATCTGAGAAATAAAACGTAAGGAACTTATTAATCTATATTAGTGTTGGTATGGCCCCTGGCTCCAGAACTGAAAAGTTTTTGACAAAATGGCGCGTTCTTGAAATTTAAATATCGAAAACAAACCATTTTTCAGTAGATTTTTTACGTAAAAAATAAGAAGTTATTAATTTAACAAATGTTTGGAGGCACCGGCCATAGCCACTGAAGTTTTGAATAACATATTCAAATTTGAGATGAATCGGATGAATGGTTTTTTTAATTTTTATCCCGCCGAGCAGGAAAAAGTAGTTTCGAGATAAATTCGTACGCGTTTCAACCGTTCGCTACTATAAAGACTGTATAACCTAAAATACTTTCAAAATAATTACAAAAATTCAACAGTATATTATCAAAAGATTGCACTTTCGAAATATTAAAAAAAAACAAAATCGATTTGTCTAAGATTCTAGACCATCGGGTGGCCTTAAGATCTTGCAACCATATTTCAATGTATTTTATATATATGGGGAATTTCATTTAAAAACGATATATGTATGTAGTCTGGGATTTTTCTCAAGTTTTGAGAATTAAGAGTGCGTTTGGTGATAATTATGTATGCCAAGTTGCATTTTTAAATTTTTTATATTTTTTGAGATATTTGAATCGAAACATTTTTGCAACACTTTTTTCTTTAACTAATAACTTTTTTTTTAATAATTCAAAAAATTGTTCTGAGTGGTTTTTATGCACCAAATATTGAATTTTAAGAAAAAGTTACTGCAAGAAAAAAATTATGAATTTAAATCAATCCG
Organism: Meiosimyza platycephala; assembly: GCA_963662105.1. Classification (NCBI taxonomy): domain Eukaryota; kingdom Metazoa; phylum Arthropoda; class Insecta; order Diptera; family Lauxaniidae; genus Meiosimyza; species Meiosimyza platycephala. Next base: position 49,825,019 of record OY759209.1, on the reverse strand, counting down.
GTCAAAAACAAAGCTTGCACTTAATTTTTAAGACTGGTCTCCCTGTTTCTCAAACCTGAAAAAAACCATGAAAAGTAAATGGCCTATAATTAAGCTTACCTGAAAAACTCAGCTTGCCGTTATTTTTTGTTACCGAGAAAAAAATGATTGAAATTTTCAATGCATCATTTACTCACGGTTCGCTTCAAGCAAGATCAAGTTCGGAAAAATGTCAACCAAATCTGACAATGCACAATTATTGATTAGTGTTAGCAGAATCCAAATACATGATCCGCAAAGTCATAGCTACTCATTTACTCGTTTTTTGGCCACTTTAAGATAAACACTTTTACCGACACGGTTCGCTTCAAGCAAGACCAAGTTCGGATAAAATGTCAACCAAATCTGACAATGCACAATTATTAATTAGTGTCCGGAAAATCCATAAATTTACAACCATATTAATGCCTGGTGACTATGCTGGCGATGCCATCAAATCCGGGCACTTGTATATTTTCCAGGATTGAACTACGCCCGCTTTGTGTTTTTGGTCTTTATCTAACCGGAAATTTGTCTGTATGAACAGATTTTCGGCACTCTGCAACAAATTATCCTTGAAAATTTGAAGACACATATCCATACTCATGGTATATCCTATAAAATCCAAATTTCCGGGACCAGCAGCTGACATGCAAGCCCAAACCATATGGCGCTGCCACTAACATTTTTTGTATCGCGTGTAGGTTCTCCCTTTTGCTTTTTGTATTCGGCTTTCGTGACATGCCATCTGAGTCAAATAAGTTGAATTTTAATTCATCCACGAATGTTACTGAATTCCAGTACTCAGGGGTCTTCAAAAAACGTTCTTTGGCGAAAATCAGACGGTTAATCGCACTTTGACTGATGAACGGCTTTTTTCGAACAAATCGTTAGTTAAAATCATTTTCGGTTTGGGCTTGCATTTCAGCTGCGGGTACCGGAAATTTGGATTTTATAGGAAATATCATGAGTAGGATACATATGGGGAGAAATACGTCAAATGTCCTAGCGCGGTGCGCGAGCGCTAAATTCTGTTGTTTTCAACTCGTGCTGGTGGTACATAAATGTACCTAAAAAAATTTTCCGACACATCATTTCGATGTATTTTTTCCTCAGCTTTCCAATGGTTTTGTCAGATTTCCCGAAGTTTTCCATTTTCTTGGTGAAAAATCACAAAACGTGTTATATCTCAAAAACGGTATTTTTAATATTTTTTTTTAATGCTTTTAATTGAAAGCTGAGGTTTTTTTACACTAAAAAAGTTATTTTCCAAAGAGTGCTTTTGCAGTTTGCTATGAGAAATACAGCGCGAAAGAGTATTTGCACATGTATTTTGTTCCTGTAATTTTTTCTTCAACGCATCGACTCGTTTAACTCTTGCCGTTACTCAAGTCTCATAGCAAACTGCAAAAGCATTAAAAAAAATATTAAAAATACCGTTTTTGAGATATAACACGTTTTGTGATTTTTCACCAAGAAAATGGAAAATTTCGGGAAATCTGACAAAACCATTGGAAAGCTGAGGAAAAAATACATCGAAATGATGTGTCGGAAAATTTTTTAAGGTACATTTATGTACCACCAGCACGAGTTGAAAACAACAGAATTTAGCGCTCGCGCACCGCGCTAGGACATTTGACGTATTTCTCCCCATATGTGTCTTCAGATTATAAGTGTCAATTCGTTGCAGAGTGCCGAAAATCTGTTCATACAGACATATTTCCGGTTAGATAAAGACCAAAAACACAAAGCGGGCGTAGTTCAATCCTGGTAAATATGCAAGTGCCCGGATTTGATGGCATCGCCAGCATAGTCACCAGGCTTTAATATGGTTATAAATTTATGGGCGATTTTGAAAAAAAAATCCGAACACACAATATTTCAACCAAAAACGACCAAAAAGAGCCACTTACAATTGAGAGGCGTAATATTCCGCCATATACCACTAAAAAATTTGCAGCTACGATGCCAAACCATCTTTAAGCCGTAGTTAACCAAAGAGGCTACTACAATAAATATTAAAAATTACAAAATTATTACTTTTGACAGCGTTTTTACAGTTCAAACACATCTGCATAAAATAAGCTATGACATGAAATTTAGTAGTATATTTCGATTTTCTATTGTAAAAATTCCAGGTAATATTTTCTAACAAAAAGTAAACATTTTTTTAAAACTAGAATTTGTGCTCTTTCAAATGATATCAAAGTTTTTTTATATTACAATTAGTTTCAAAATTATAAAGTGTTGAAGTTAAAATAAGCTGTGAGCCACTGTATATCGTTTTCAAATGAAATGTCCCATATTTGTGTGATGTATGAGCATATACAGCTTCACACGTATTTAAGTACTGTAACAATACATCGATTCTCTCTTCAAATGCTTGTGTTAAAGTTGTCAAACGTCTTTTAATTTCAACAATAGAACTTACATCATTACTTCTCCGAAGTCCAAGTTTTTTTACAAATAAAACAAAAATTTTTTTCAACATCTGCTGAATCACTATATTAATTGTAACTATCCATAATTTTCTAACCAGAAATAAAAGAAAAATATAACTTTGAGGATTATCAAACTAGAAATTTTGTAAAAATTAGATTACCAGAAAAATTATTTTATCTAATAATTCAATATCAGTATAAAAAGTACGTTTTAAACATTTAGAGCAGAAGTTCCTAAAGTTTTTTTTCTCATAGGCCACTTTCAAAATTTAGCTGGTTCCGGTGGACCCCCTGCAGCTATATTTCTACCATATTCTCAAAACTCGACAAAAAATTGGCCAATCAAAAAAATGATTCCATCCAACTTTACTTTTTTGACATCTGCTGATAGCACAAGGAACCAATCAATTCTTACTTATTTTATTTAGGAAACTCCTCATTCGGAGTAGAGAAAATAAAAAAAAATTAGTAATTCTTTTGTGTTGTATTTATTCAATTACATGTATTTATTCAAGTACATGTATTTATGCAATAACAAAATAGTCATAATTTTAATGGGAGGGATTTACTTGATTGACAGCAAATTATCAAAATCTGGCTTCAGTTTTGTTAGGAATAACCGCAAATCTCCCCGTTCCGTGATATTCAATCTGCTCCTTTTTTTATTAAAAGGTTTGTAACGACACTAAAACTTTTTTCGACAAGATATGTCGAGGGAAACGCTATCAAAAGCTTTATCGCAATTCCCCACAGTCCATAATATTTTTCGGGTATTTCTGCCTGCAGCCAAAATGTTTGATACCCTCTTTTAAATTTCACCATCAGCTCCTCATTTGTGCTAAGCTCAAGTAGATCATCTTGTAATATCACATTCTCCACTTCAGTTTCATCAAATCGATTTACGATCCATTGTGGTATTTCCATCGTCAGAATATCTTCAAATTTGATTTTGAAGTCACCATGCAGGGTAATTAAATTTTGAACGTATTTATGTCAGAATATCCTCATAAAGGCATTCTACCTGTGACAAGTTTGAAAACTGGGAAAATTCGCGCCGACTAATGTTTTGCTTCATAAATTTCAATTTTCTAAGAAAAGCTAAAATTATACCCTTTGTTTTTATTAAATTAAGGCTATCCTCTTCTAATAGTAAGTTAATTTCATTAAATTTTTTGAACAAATTTGCCAAATACGCGATCTCTGCTTTCAAATTGATCAGGTTTTTTTAAATCTGGATCTTTACTTTCCAAAAACTCTAAAACTGATTCAAAAAGTGAGTAAAATCTTGTTAAACATGCACCTTTAGACAACTAGCGTACTTCAGTATGGAAGACCAATCGCTGGAAGTCTTCTTCATTTTCATCGCACACTTATGCAAATAAACGCGTATTCAACGCATTGCTTCTTTTTTTGTTAACTGCATTAATCACAAATTAAAGCGATTGGTGCCATCTATCACTTAAATTTTTCGCTACTAAGTGTTGTCAACCGTGTGTACGCCAACCGTTCGTATTCTGTTTAGCGCTATAGGCAGGTAAATACTTACTTTTTCCGAAACTGGCAAACACTAACATCTATTCACTTTACTTTACGTTTCTTTTCGAAATTCCGGAAACAAATGAGTAACGTTTATCCTTGGCATTGGTATTTATATTGGTGAAAATCAAACAAGTTCATGCAAAATTGCGAGCACACATATCACAGGTCGTATTTCGTCCCTTTGCACGTCTAAACAAGCTTTGCGGACGGCGGGGGCGCTTTGAAAGTCTTGACACGTTGTACTGAATATGGAATATGCAAGTTTTTACAAGTAACAGTCGCTGAACTTCTTAAAATATTATCTGCCTACATGGATAGGAGAAGTCAAGCTAACATTTTAGTTCTTCACTATCGAAAGCAGATAAATTTTCGTGGACCCCCGCTTACGAATTGTGAACCTCCATTTTTGTGTCACGCCAATGTAGACCCCCGTCGAGTCTCTCGTGGACCCCTGGGGGTCCACCTGGACCACTTTGAGATCCTCTGATTTAGAGGCTTGAATCAGAGTAAAAATTTTATGAGCGAAACTCAAAAGCATATTATTCAAATACGATTTTTTAATGTTTAAAATGTGCTGTTGCATGTTTCAAGCCACTAGTTAAGCTTAAACTTATATTTGGAGAAAAATCGGTTTTCTTGCATTTTTTATGCTTCAGTGTATTATTTATAAATATTCTTCTGCCGAAATGACGACTTTTAGTCTTGTGCTTGAACAAATCACTTTTTGTTTTTGTGTGAAACTTAGTTACATTTAATTAAATAATTCAGTCGATATAGCCTTTCAAAGTTGTTGCTTGTGTTAGAGGTGCCACTTCCTCTTGGGGAAACTCGCGCAATTATAGTCCAGAGTTTGTACGACCCATTTCTAATGTTTATGTGAAAAATGGTTGCAAGATTTAAATAAATCCTTAAATGTAGCACTTTGTAATTTTTGCTTGCATGGAAAGTGACACGCCCACTTGTCGAAATGCACTGAATTTGTGTGTAGAGCTTGTCCGAACCTTTCGCAGTATTTGTGTAAAATTTGGTTACTCTACCTACAATAACTCCGTCAGTATAGAATTCGCCTTATTGTTGTCCAGCGATTCTCTAAGTCATATGAAGTATTTGTGTGAAATTTGGTTGTATTACCTTAAATATTTCACGCATTATAGCGGTATACATTTAATTTGAATGGGCGGCAGGCGTGTTTTCGGATTTTCGAAACGGCGGTCATTTCCAATGCGTAAACTTTTTAGATTATGGCATCAGAAATCCAAATCAAAAAAAATATTTCAAATCTATTCACTATAGCTGGGTTCCGAGGATTAAACCTGATTGCACTCGACTATTATAATAATCATAATATTTAATATTTATAAAAACTTTTCTGGGATTTATTTAGTTATTACATGCAGTATTAAAATAACACATTGCTTTTAAAATTCCAAGTAGTCAGGTCAAAGGTGTTCCGTTTCATTTATTTTAAGCCACATGTATCAAACTAAAGTACTTACCAATACAATATTTTGTCTCAATGAACATTTTCGACAAGTTTAATTGAAAAACTAATTCCTCTTAAAGTTCTTAGCATAAAATTATTCAATAGAAAAAAAATTTTATATCGAACGACCTACGACAAAATCCCATGCGCACCATACAAATAACTTTTCAAAAATAAAATACAAAGGAAGTGCGAATATTTTGTGTTTGCAATTTGGCAAACGCAATAATCATTTTATGTTCAAATACGTGGCGCGCATGGGGTTTTCTCGCAGGTCGTTCGATATAAACCTTTTTTTTTATATGTTGCACCCTTCCGATTTTTATGAAACTTGGCACACTACTAAAGAACATATAGAGCAACATTTAGTATTTTTGAAGTGAAACTTCTTTAGTGGGGGTAAGTTGAAAAATTTGTAATGAAACACAAAATTTGAAACGCAAAACATGTTGTCATGAAACGCTTTTTTAAGTAGGATCTAGAATATCAATAGCAATAAATTATATCAAATTAAAGCACTCATCAAGCACAGTGTGCTGAAACTTTGAGATCGGGTAACCAAAAGCTGAAATATAAGCGTGGAAAGATTTGCTATTTTTTCAATTTTGTCAAGCAATGCACTGATCAATTACCAAAGCCTTGCTATAGCGAGGAGAATTACGTTGATTGCTTTCTATTCCTATATTTATGCGACAGCTCAGTTCGTTTTACCGAGTACCGATCGGTAATCGTGCAAGAGTCGACACACTTCTTGAGTTCAAAGAGCTTTGAATTTTGGTTTTATGCAGGTTTTCTGTTGCATAAGCTTATTTTATGCGTGGGCACACGCGGTAAAAGTGAAACTGCGAAAGAATGAGACGAAAATGCTTTATTAAAATGATAACAGTTGACGGGACCTAGAATAGGTACAACAAGGCTTTGGTAGTTAATCAGTAAATTAGTTGAAAAAATTTAAGAAATAGCAAATCTTTCCACGCTTATGCCTAAGCATTTGATTAACCTATCTCGAAGCTGATAGTTTTAGTGCACTCAACTCGATGAGTACTTTAATTTGATATATCATTTACTGCTGTAGATATTCTATTTTTATCATTTTAATAAAACATTTTCGTCTCATTCTTTCACAGTTTCACTTCTACCGCATGTGAACTATTTTTTTTTTTCTAAAGTGATAACTTAAAAGAAAGTTACAGAAAATTTTAAATAAAATTTTTATTGACAATTTTAATTATAATTTAATTCGTGCGTTTTTTTTTTCAAAATTTGAACGTTTATTTAAGAAAAACATGTACAATAGTATTATTCAAAGTATTGCCCATCTAAAGCTATGACTTTTTCCCATCTTTCTGGCAATTTGTGGATCCCATCCCAAATGAATTGCGCCGGCTTGTTAGTCAAGAATGAATCAAGCCAATTTTTGATATCCTGCTCTGATGTGAACCGTATTCCAGTGAGGTCGTTCTGCATCGACCGGAACAAATGGTAGTCAGAAGGGGCAAGGTCTGTGCTATAAGACGGGTGGGTTAAAACTTCCCATCCACTGTTTTCAAAATAGTTTTTAACCGAAATAGCAACGTGGGGCCGAGCGTTGTTATGATGGAAAATTATTGCCTCGTATCTGGTCGCGTAATCCGGGTGTTTTTCGGTTACTGCTCTCTTGAAACGGATTAATTGTGTTCGATAGCGTTCTCCATTGATGATTTCACCCGGTTTTAGCAGCTCATAATACAGCACACCGTTCTGATCCCACCAAATACAGAGCATTACCTTCGCGTCATGGATATTCGGCTTTGCCGTTGATTTGGCTGGTTGACCGGATGTCACATAAGATTTTTTGCGCTTGGAGTTGTCGTAATAGATCCATTTTTCATCACCAGTGACAATCCGATACAAAAATGAATTCCTTTTGTGGCGTTCCAGTAGCATTTCGGACATGCAAAACCGTCTTTCGACGTCCCTCGGCTTGAGTTCATGTGGAACCCAATTTCCTTGCTTTTGAAAATATCCAGCTGCTTTTAAACGTTTTGAAATGCCTGCTTGAGTGACACCCAAAGATTCTGCGAGCTCTTCTTATGTTTGGCAACAATCTTCATCGAGTAATGCTTCCAGTTCTTCATCTTCAAACTTTTTTGGCTGCCCAGTACGTTCATCGTCTTCCAAGCCAAAATCACCACTTTTGGCACGTTCGCTCAGCTAGAGCATGTTCACCATAAACTTCCACCAAAATACGATGACTTTCGGCAGCAGTTTTCTTCATATTAAAGTAATAAAGAAGAACTCCCCGCAAAAACACTTTTTCAGCACAAAGTTCGACATATTTGAGTGAAAAAAAATTATTGTTGTTTACGCATCAAATGAATGACATATACTGAAAAGACGTACAATGACAGTAGATTTCCAACGGATATGTTCGGAATATTGGAACGATGGAATAATACAAGTTACGCCATCTCTTAACAAACCGCACGAATTAAGTTATAGACCCAATACAACGGATAAAATTATCAAATAAATAGTTTTATACATAGACTCTGGAATGTCTTCTCACGTATCAATTTGATCAAACTAAATTGAGTTAACTTTCCTAGCTTTAGTTACTTAGAAAATATACAAGTACAAAGAAAAGTCCGTTTCGGACAGTTTTTTATATATATCATTGACACGAAATATATACTTATATAGACTACCAACATGCCCTACATGTTGGTATACATAACAATATAGGTTCCTATTGGGGGCACATTCACCACACGGCTAGACCCTTTCAGGTCAAAGACATTATTTCTGCGAAAAGCAATTTTTTACACATGTATTATTGGCTTATCAAAAAAAAAAATAAAAGAAAAAAACTGCTCTTGTGTGCATCATTGTTGTAAAAAAAAACACATATTCATGGAAAAATAGTTTTAATTCTCGGAAAAGTACTTTTTGTTTTTATTGATGAATTTTGAGTTTAATAATTTTTTGTGTAACCATGTGATGCTTTCACAGTTTATTTATTTATTAACATCAGTGATGCACGAATTTCTACTGCGTAACGTTTTCTTTACGTGGAAAAGACAAAACACATTTGTGCTCATGTGTTTTTTTCATTGGAATTCCTACACACATTTATACACATACTAGCGCGAAATTTTTGTTGTAAAAATCAGCTCGCTGTCGACTTTTGGGCACCCCAGTTTGCCATCCCTATTCTACGCGATGGCCCAATCACTCAAAAAAGTTTCAGCTCATTTAAAAACCGCAGGGTAATGATAGGCCCATTATAGATGGATTGACCTATAGAATAGTTGAAATGTGGAATTTTTTATATGATCTATTTTAAGAATTTCACCCTGACGACAAAATTTAAAGTTTACACCTTTGCGTTGAAAATTTTAATCAGCTATTAAATCATGACGTCACCTGAGTACATTAAAAGCAACTTCCTTTGTTATAGTTGTTTCTTAATTATTTGTTTTTTAAGTCATATTTGCCAATTTAAAAAAAAGAGCTGACGTAATTCCCGTCAAAATGGCTACAAATAACAGTATTTTGATACAAACTGGCGGAGATGCAGTCATTCAAAATTACCTTTTTTGTTGAATTTTTCCTTTACATATACCATGCTAGTTTTAATTTTAAAATGCAAAAATAATTTTTACTTATTTAAAAGGTTATGTTCGGCTTATTAAAGATTATGATAAAGATATGTGCTCAAAATTTGGATATTTATATGATCTATGTATAAAGAAACTTTTATGTTGTACAAATTTATTGCTGTTTTAAATATTTTTTTTTTTTTCAAAATTACATAACATTGGTAATTGATAAAACGAAAATAATCTTTTTATTGAGCAAAAAATAGTTTTTGCTTGCAAAAGTAGGGACTTTGGACAACTGTATATAACCCAATTTATATCAGAAAAATTTTTGTCGGTCGCTATTTTGACTAAATTACTTCAGTTTTCTTTTTTGTTAACTCAGAAAAAAGTTATAAGTAAAAACTAAAAAAAAACCAAAAATTTAACATTTTCGGTTTTATTTAAATAGTTCTTTTGACTGATTTTGTTGAAAAAATAAGTTTTTTGACTTTACAATGGACCATTTCGATAGGAAATTTGATTTTCTACAAAAAACCGTTTTATATGTATAGTTTTTGAGACATATCCAGCAGGCAATTGAGCAAGGCCTTCCTCGGAGAAGGCCTGCTAGCACTGCTGTGATGGTAAGAGGCCTTCTCAAAACAAAATTTTCATGCAAATAAAAATATTTATACTCATTTTTTTTATTATTATTATTTTTTTGTTTACATTCTGTTAATATCAGCAATAAGTAAATTTTATAAGTAGTGAAATTTTAATTAGCAGAATAGTGACACTCCATTGAGTGTACACTTATGAAACTCTTTCAAAGCCATTTTATTGTTATTTGTTAAATATCATTACAAATTGAATTAAATAAAAAAAAAAACTCGAATCATAAAACATTGTAACATATGAAATGATGCCTTCCCACAGCAGGCATGCTATTAGGCCTGATATGGGAAGGACTCCATGTATTTTTTCATTTCATATGTTACAATGTTTTATGATTCGAGTTTTTTTTTATTTAATTCAATTTGTAATGATATTTAATAAATAACAATAAAATGGCTTTGAAAGAGTTTCATTAGTGTACACTCAATGGAGTGTCACTATTCTGCTAATTAAAATCCATGTATTTTTTCATTTCATTTCAACTTTTTTGTCATTGCATTGTACATATACATCAAAAGTAGATAAATGGTTGGAAGTAAAGAAGGATGTGCATGTTGCCAGGTTGGTGTTTTGTTTCATGTTATTGTTAAGGTGATGGCGGCAGAGTGTTGTGTATTCAATGTCAAATTATAAATTAAGAAAATGTCGCAACAAATAATTATTAAAAATATCAACGCAAGTGCAAGTGAGGTGACGCGGATAAAAAAAATTAACTCAGAGTCCCACGGCGTATTAAAAATTTAATCTTTTCCAAGTTCTGATAAGACCCCTCCTAAGGTAAGTGCTCTTAGATGGCCTGCTTGAGAAGTTTTATCGGGACATTTCATATAAAAAAGAAAGTAAGTTTGAAAGGAGGTGGCAGGGCCTTAATCTTACCAAGGAAGGCCTATAGAAGCACTGCTAGCTCCTGCCCTTGCCTACTGGGTAGTTACGGTGACAATCCCGGGAAAGTCCTGTATTTCAGCATGCTGCCCCGGTTTTTGTCTTTTTTTGAAGAAATACGGGACGTACAGGTGTCCCGCATTTAATTTTTTGTCCAGTATTTGTCCCGTATTTGAATATTAATGTTTTGCTGTCAGTTTGAAATTGTGTTTTTACCGAAAAAAAAGGTCTTCACCTATTTCCAAGAGAAAGTTGGTTGTGAACTTTTCCGCAAATTCAACGAATTTGTTTATGTTTTGTCCCGGGCTTAGCTTCTAAAAATATGGTCACCGAAGTTATATGTAGTTTTAAAAAAATACGAAATGCACAAAGTACTATTCTCAAAAGTCCAAGCTTAAATTTAATAGCATTTTGTGGATTTATCATTTCTAGGGTGCAAGTGAACATATAAAATAATAACATACCTTCAACGAATTAGTTCCTTTTACCCATGTTTCTTTCAACTTAGCCTATAATCTATAAATTGCTACTTTTAAATCGTTACGTTCACGGTTAGAAATTTTGGATTAAATTTTAATACTTTTGGCTTACATATATGACTACACCAGAATTGTATTAAAATTTAATACTGCCAAAATATTAAAATTCGTTTTTAATACTTTTTTGTATTAAAATTTAATACTCGTTTTTATTAAGATTTAAAAAAAAAAAAATTTCATTTCGAATGGGATTCGAACCGGGTTCCTTGAGAATTTAATTGACGGACGCGCAGCTTAACGAAATCAGCCACCGTAGTGTTATTTATTGGTTGGCTAAAAGTTTATTTATATTGCCAACAACATAAAATGAAAGTTCAATATTGAAGTATTAAAATATAATACAGCATGGTTTAAAACTCGAATATAATACTTATACATTAAAATTTAATACAAAATTTATAACAAAATTTTGTAATCTATTAAGAAGTATTAAATTTAATCAAAATTGTATTAAAAATCCTTGTAATATTTCGCTTGTATTAAAATTTAATCCAAGATTTCTAACCGTGTTGTTTACAAGTTGAGTTTAATATTTTTAATGTGACGCCACTGTTTTAAATAAAAGTTGACCTATCAACGTAAGGGATGAAATTGTGTTATATCTTTCTTTCTTTTCAACACTACATATGAAGGATGTCTCTCGCTTTGTATCCCTCTCATGCGCTCTCTCACTTGCAAGGATGCGTTGAAAGTTGAAAATAAATAACCATTTATATTCAAAGGATATTTGTTTTTATCTCTTGAAAGTGTGCAAAGTAAGCATTGAGTTGCAAATCTAATTAAAATCGGACGCGAGTGCATTGCTGTCGGAGAATTAAAAAAATATATATTACAAGAAGTTGAAACAATAAACTAAAAGTTAGAGACTTATTTATCGTCCAATACGTGTACATCAATAATAAATGAACAGTGCTTACACTAGGGCACTAAAGTGTGTTAGAATACAATAAAAATGTGAAAACGATTAATTAGTAAATACGACTTTTTTTTTGCTGATAGTACCAGCACTTTTTCATTACATTATGAAATTGGTCAACATCATCAAGTTGATTAAGCATCCACTAAAGGGAAACGTAAAAAATATCAAATGCAATAAACAAAAGATTCTTAACGTCACAAAACCGCAGATCATATTCATATACCAGTAAACAATAATTAATGTATTTACACACATACATATGTATATATACAATGTCTTGCACAATACCATCTTAGCCAATCTACCGTATATGATTGTTACGCATCAGCCAATACATATTTAAGTTATTAATCACAAAAAATTAAATTCTGCCCTTAATTTAAATTTTCTATTAAAAATGTTAAACTTGAATGCGAAAGTGTAGGTACGGTAACGTAAACGAGGTCTTACGACAACCACATGCAGAATAAAAAGTAATTGTACATACATACATACATTCCATATACTAAAAGTATTTACGTGATTTAATCTTGAGCATCGTACATATTACGGTTTTATCTGTTGGCACGTTTCCTTAATCAAATGACTTGACCAAATATCAAATAGCAAATTAACAAAAAATTCAGCTTAATATGTATTTTCGTATCATACTAATTTTTTAAAAACCACATGAAGAAGGTATCAAATAAAACATAAGACATACATATGTACATTAGGGTGATTCAAATTTTTTTCTTTTTTTTAAGATGCTGTTGTCTTTAAAGTTAGTTTATGGTATGAAGAAAAATTTGACGAAAATTCAGCTCTGTAACTCAATTCTATAAGGTGGTCCCGAAGCCATAGGCGTGGTCACCACGAGGAACCTACACTAACTTTTGCGGGGCGCAAAAATCATATACAAATTCACTAAAAAATTATTGATGACAGGCACAACCCAATCTGTTTTATTGTTTTATATTACAATAGAGAATGTTTTGATTTTAAAAATGTAAATAAAATAAGAAAAACTTCCATGAACTACAAAAAGATCATAGCAATCATTTTGACACATTGTGTCTTCGTCAGATGAGTATTATAAAGTGTATGCTGGTTCTATCAACTTAAGATATATTTATTTGCGTACAACTCATAAGTGGTATATACTACATAACCTCTTCAATTCAAAACAAGTATACAAGACGTTTATATAGGGCGCAATTTTCGATATTGAAACCCATTCGAAAAATTCCTGGCCACGCTTATGGCCGAAGCCTGTTAGTTTTACATGTAAATTGTATGGAAAAACTATATTTTTTTAAAAAGGTATCTGAATAAATAGGTGATTAATGTTCTTGTTCTGATTCTGAAAAAGGTTCAGCAGCCCAAAAACAATGATCACCTATTCATTCAGATACCTTTTTAATAAAATATAGTTTTTCCATACAATTTACATGTAAAACTAACAGGCTTGGGCGCCACCTTATAAAATTGAGGTACAGAGCTGAATTTTCATGTCATTTTTCTTCATATCATAAACTTACTTTTCCTACTTACCTTAAAAAAATAAAAAAAAAAAATTTTAACCACCCTAATGTACATACCAGGGGTTGAAATAAGATAAAATCATTGCTGCAGAAAAATTTTTTTTATTGGCAATTTTTTAACAAAATTTTCTTAAGAGCTTGTTCAAGTGATTAATATTAAATATTAAATATATATTACGGCAAAAACTATTCAATTAAGAAGACCTAATTCAAGCGATTTATAGTATTAATTACCAGATATTATTAAGGCAAACACCGAGTCTAAATCAATTGAAGATTAGTAGGGAATTTTTTTCAAATTCATCTTCATCTTCACAGAAACTCAAGAAATAACGGACAATCTAATGTACAAATATGGTATATTAAGGAACTAAAATAGGCCAACAAATAAATTTTTCAAATTTAATTTTTTTTATACATTTCGTTTTATACAGAAAGTCGTAATGTCAACATTTTCAAAGTAATACTTGTATTACAAATATGTAATTTCGAAAAATTCAAAGATAGTAGTAAAAATATTAAAGCCTGCACCAGATCCGGCCGGAGAACATCTAATTTTTCAAGCTCTTCTACAGAGGGCTGAAAATTTTTCTGTTTCAAATATTGACATGATTATGATATTATTCTGTTGACTAGCTAGGCAGCTAGTGGCTACTAAATTAAAAGGGTCAGAATAGGAGAAATTAACAAAAACAAAGTAACCATAAATAGCTTTGTTAAAAAAGAGATATTTCGGAAATTTTTTGTGGTCACATAAAACGAACTTTCGATATTTTGGATAATATACGATTAAATATACTATGGTTACTTTGTTTTTGTTAATTTCTCCTATTCTGACCCGATTGCTAAAAACCTTTTAAAACGATGCTACGAAGCACAAGACACAGAAAATTATCAATATAGAATTTTGGAATATAATTCAACACCGGTGGCTAGTATGGGACTAACACCAGCCCAGCTATTTTTTGGGCGTTTAACAAAGACAAAAATGCCAATCTCAGATTCATTGTTGTACCGCAGTAATATAAGTGAGAAAACTGTTCAACATAAATTCAAAGAAAAGAAAGAAAAGCAAAAGTATTATTATGATAAGAATGCAAAAGCATTACCATCATTAAGTTTAGGTGATTTAGTAATTTTTTAAAAAAAATGGAAGAGAATGGAACTATGGTATAACTGTGGGTAACGTAAATAATCGATCGTACATAATTCGAAACAATTTTGATAATTACTTTAGACGCAACCGACGAATTATAGCCAAAACAAAAAATAATGAGGTAAGTGTTAAATGTTATTTGAGGAGAACGTTAAACGTGACGTGGAAAATTCAGATAATTTTAAATCTATTCAAATAGTACCCCCAACTGGGAACTATGTTCAAAATAAGAGTAACGACATTGATCCAAATGATTATGATGTGGGAGAATCAGTATTGAGTGATAGTACAGCGTCATCAGATGAATATCAATCCGCTTGTAGTTCAGGTTCTGAAACAGACTCGGGAAGTGATCAGCTGATGCCTGCAACAGTGGTTGTTAATAAACCAGTTGTCAAAAGAACACGCAGCGGTAGAGTTAGTCGACCACCTCAGAAATATGGTTGGAACTAATTTGTTCTAAAAAACAATACAATATGTAATAATTCTATTGCAGGAGTTATCCTTGTATGTTCACTAATAATTTTATATTTCAATTCTAATAATATACTATATACTACTATTTTATATACTATATACTATTGTATTTATTTTACAAAAATAAGTTTCATATGATATAGAACCCATTCAATATATAACGATTGTTATTACTAAATGTATCCCTGTATAGATTGTAATAATATTATATTATTCAATATTTTATTTAAAAGAAAAAAGCGTGTAATAATAGTGATTCCGCTATCAAGCTTAACTACTACTGAACACACCATCATCAATGATATCCATACTATACATATAAGTTCAGTCTATGTACAACAGCATATGAGTTAACATCGTAATAAAACAGTCTATATAAACTAACAATTAAGTAGTTTAATTTACACATTTAAGGAGCTTATTACAATACCTATAAAAATAAGTTGTACTGAGGATTTTACTAAGCTTGATAGTTTAAATATTTAATTATTTACCTTTTACAATGATTAATGTAATTTCAAATAATGATACTATTTTAAATCCCCAAGCTAATATAAATTTGATTAACATTTATTCTTCCATAATTTCTGATAGTTCTAATTGCTTATGTATAGATCATTTGAATGACAAACAATATTCAGGTTTTTCTGTGGAGCATGAGAAAGAATTTTGATGTATTTTCGTCTCACTTAGATTCATTAGACCACTTGCCGGATCTAATTTTTGTTTCGGAAATTTGGATTTTCGAAGAAGAACTCTGTACTTTTAAAATTCAAAATTTTACATTCAATGCTACTTGTAACAACACGTACTCAGCTGAAAGTGTCGGAGTTTTTTATAGAAGTGGCTTAGAAGAGTGTGAAATTAAAAGAGTAAACATATATAGAGCTGATATAATTAGTTTCAGCTGCAAAATCTGTGGTGTTTATTACTCATTTATTTAGACTTATAGATTACATAAATGTTCAGTTAATACCTTTTTGGATGAATTTTCAACGTTCCTGTCTAAGCAAAATAGTAAAAATACCATATTATTGGGTGACTGTAAATATTTTACTTGATTCACCTGATGTTGACAATTTTCTATCAGTACTTTCGTCTTTTGGTTTTAGCTCTGCTATTAATCAACCAACTCGATTAAACTCCTGCTTAGACCATATTCACATAAGACTAAGCAGAAATAATCAAATATTTTATTCATATTCTGTATTTGACTTAAAATTAACGGATCACATGTTAAGTACTTTACAACTCGATTGCAGTGTTTCCAGATTAAAGCGAAATGAATTCAAAAAAAGTAATAAAATTGATTTAAATTCTCTTAAAACCAAACTAAATTTTGAAATGTGGGAGAATGTTTACGCTGCACATGATCCATCTGTAGCTTTTAATATATTTTAAAACAAATTGCAGTTTCATATATTTAACTGCAGTCAAATTATAAGAAAAAATAACAAAAAGCTTAAGCAATGGATGTCTTTTCCTTTATTAAGAAAAATCAAAAAGAAATATAAGTTGTGTTTAAGTGTTAAAAAACATCCTAACAATTTCAGACTTAAAAGCTATTATGAAAAGTGATGTCGTGATCCTAAAATGGAGATTCCTAGATGTACAGATAACTATTATCATAATAAATTATCTGTTCACGCTGGCTGCTCAAAAAAAGAATGGCGCATCGTCAATGAAATTCTTAATAGAACTAGGACTGCATCCAATATCATATTGAATAGCAACAATGTGAGTGTATCCGACCCTTTAGAAGTTGCCAATTTATTTAACGCATATTTTTCAAATATATGCTCGTTTCAAGATTCGTCAACGAATAACTTTGCATTTCAATATGATAGCACACTAACACAAATAAGTATTCAACCACAAAGTTTTTTTTTAGTAGCTTTTTCGAACAGAAAATAGTTTTTATATAGCTATTTTATTGGGCTAATCAGTTCTGTAACTTTTTTGTGTCAAAAACCAAAAAATTTACACTTATAAAGATAAATAAAAAGAAAAAATGAGCTAAAGCTAGTTATGCTAGTTTCGTTTTCTGCTAAGAAAGGTTATCAGTAATTTTTAAGCCTAAAGTTACTGATAGCCATTCTTGCTTGGTATGAGGAATTCCTTCAATTAGGCTTTCAAGGAACTCGTTTTCTTCCATTGAAATTTTGTTGGCCATAAATTACAGGCCGAAACAAAATTTTTAAATTGCGCCTCCCAATGGGTAAAGCAATCGTTTCCTCCAGGGAAGTCAGCAAGTAAGTCTCTTAAATTTGAAAAATTTTCCATCGCTCTATTGCTGACACTTTCGCTAAATGTTTCCTCCGAACAGTTTTTTTAGCCAATCATTTTCTCTTTTTAATAACTCGTTTTCTCGTTTCTGCAATTCAACCTCTTTTTCATAATCTCTAGTTCTTTCTTCAATAGAATCAATTTCCGTATTCATTTTTCTCTCCTTTTGCTTACGTCTTTCATCACCATCATTATTTCTTTCGTTATTGCCGTCCTCATTCCACTCATCATCTCCGCCTTCACCACACTCTTCGGTTCTCTCATTTGCTTTTGTTCATCAGTGCTTTCATTTGTTGTTCATTATCATTTCCTTCATTCTCATCACTGAAGCCTAGGAGTTCACCAGAAGATTTATTTGCCCCCATTTTATTTTACCAATCTTTTGTCTTATTAATTTCGGTTAAACTAGGGTTTCTCTCCCGGGATTTCTCGTTCCCGATTTCCCTGGAAATTCACAAAAATACATGTTCCCGATTTCCCGAGATTTCCCGAAACGCAAAGGCACCACTTACCGACCAGTTATCGGCACCTCAGTTTGAATCTCCTAAAAGATATATAAATATGATATGTAATTTCACTAAAATTAACTTATTTATTGTTATAGATGTTTAATTCGGGAAAAATAAGTTGGCAATAGTTTAAATGATAGTTTTTATTTCTAAATTTGTTTTTAAACAATTGATACAAAAAAACACAAGGTGCACCATTTACCGACAGGCCTGTGATAATTTTGCCTATTTCCGTCCACTGAAGTACCTGATTCCGACCGCTAATGTCGCAATAAGAAAAATAGAAATCACTATTTTTAAAAGCAAACTGAATATTTATTATTTCAGTTATTTTAAACCGATTTTGCAGTCTGGTTAATTAATAATTTATAGAAAAATCTATTCCTTTATAGACTGCAAAAAGTCGTAAGTAAAAAATTAATAAAAACAAATTAAGGTGTAATCTGCCTTTATCCATCACCAATTTCCAAAAAGAATTTCAAAATATTATAAAAATTGCTGAAATTAATGGTTTTGACAAATCATTAATTGAAAAATTAGTGATGAAACATTCAAGTATAGCCAAAAAAGAGTCACGTTCAACGTTATTTAGCCAAAATCGCACTTTAAATAAAAATAATAATAAAACAAAAAGAGTAGTTTTTTCATATGTTCCTCAAATTACAAACAAAATAAGAAGTAGGTTTGAAAAAGAGAATATGCAAATGGTTTATACCAACAACAATAAGCTAAAAAACATATTTGTGTCTACAAAAGACAAAACTCTCTTAGCAGAAAAAAGTGGAATATATGAAATCAGCTGCAAAGACTGCGACGCGAAATACGTAGGTCAAACGAGACGAAGCATAGGCACACGGTTCAAAGAACATTACAATTGCATTAAAACAAAACAAATAAATCGATCAGCTGTTGCTGCACACGTTTATAATTCTTGCGATGTTAGCTCACCAGCACATAACATTGGATCATTTTAAGAGAGTGTACATCTCTTAAAAAATGGCAACAACAATAGAAAATTGGATGCTTATGAGTCATTGTTTATCTACAATACTGTTAACCCAATGAACTCTGACAATGGCAATATTTCTTCTCCTCTTTTTGCTCTCACGAAGAAGAGAAAAAATTAGTAATATGTAAAGCAAATTTCCGAAAAAATAACGACTAACTAAGTTTTTGAACTTTGACCATGCTAATTATTTAGTACTTGTGCAATCGTTGATAATGAGTGACACGTTCACTCGAAATGCATACGGTGTTTATGTAAAATAAATGTTTTTGAAAAAATTAATTTGTTTTTATTAATTTTTTACTTACGACTTTTTGCAGTCTATAAAGGAATAGATTTTTCTATAAATTATTAATTAAGAAATCACTATGTTTTTATTTGTTTAAAAGAAAATGAATTTTACGATTTTGAATAAAATCTTTCAGTGTTTCGTAAACAAAAGCAGTAGTTTCAATTGCATTACCACTATTAGTCAAAACTGCTCATCAATATTGATGTCCAAAATTGTTTGGTTGTGGTCGTTATAGTACGGGAGGCAGCGTTGCATTTTTGAAGGTCATTTCCTCCCGCTTAAATTTTTTTGCAATTGTTAGTTTAAGAAGGTTGATAATGGAACTAAGCGTCAGTCGCCAGAATTGTGGTGGGTCTGGTTGTGAGAGGCCGACGAAAAAAGTTTAGCCTAATAACTCGGAGAGTAAGACACACGTAAAAAATTATGTTAAGACTAATGTTCTGCATTCAAATCAAAATTCTCTCCAAAGCTTTGGAAAATATGAGTTTTTCATGAAGGCACGCATCGGTCTAATTGTTTGAATTGTATCATATTTTTCAAAGCTATATCGGGAATTTCGTTTTGAATGCAGGTACATTCTTAGCATTGATTGCAAATAACATTACAAAAAACAAAAACAAACAATTAAAAAAATTAAAAAAATTTTATGTCGAATTTCATGTTGAAAAAACTTGGTGCGTGTCATCAGTAAAAAATTCGTAGTTTCCAAAGTTATGGCGGGAATTTCGATATGATACGATTGATTGAGGAATAACATAAAACAATCAAAATAAACAAAAGGTGTTATATTGAAAATATTTTGAGAAACATTTTTTTAATTAAAAAAATTAGTGTTTGAATAAATTTATTTAAATGAAGCTAGAGTATTTCTTAACAAAAATGATTAAAAGATTTTTTATCCTAACGTCTATAGTTTCTGAGATATTTGGTTTCAAAAAATGCTCAAAAACGTCAATAACGACAAAGTGTGCGTTTATTAAAAGAATGACCGATATGCATACAATAAAATATTAAAATACTTATAGCTCAGTTTATTTTCGCTGAAAATTCGATAAGCTTGAAACCCCTCTTTTATCTTTTTAACTCTTTCGAAACCATCGAAACGCAGTTTTGACTCAATTGACAAAAAATCCGTAAAAATTTTAAAACGATTTTTTTACAGTTAACGTATTGATATTGAAGGAATGAAATGCGTTCACTTTCGTAAAACTTGCGCTGGAAATTGATGGACTTTTATAGAGTTTTTTAAAGCAGTCGGATAAATGAACCCGATCGGCGACCGGTACCGTTGCTTTATTTCAAAATTACTTGTTTTACTTAAAAAAATATTTGAAAACTAAGTACGTGTCCAATGGCTTTCTTATTTTCGTGATTATGCAGATGCGCAATACAAATTCTTTAAAAATCAAAGTGTGTTTGTATCTACTGTTTATATCTGATGATGCTCTTATATCCTCTCCTTTGCATTAAACCAACTTCAGTGGAAAGTGAAAGAGTATTTGCGACTGGCCTTTTTGTCACCAAAATTAGGACACGACTCAACGACAATTCAGTAGTTTAGATCAGAACTCATTTTAAAAACTCTTCTGGTAAATTTTTTATGTTCTAAGTATTAGTAATTAAGATTTTTGTTTAATGAAAAAAGAAATGAATATTTTAATTCCTAATTGTTATTTTATTGAGCTAACAGTTTCAGTAACTTTTGTGTGTCAAAACACCAAAAAAATTACACTTAATAAAGATAAATAAAAAATATATATGGAATCAATCTAGTTATATTAGTTTCACTAGGACTGATGAGTTCTCCTAGCAGAGAAAGTGTTTTGACACACAAAAGTTACTGAAACTGTTAGCTTAATGAAATAACAATTTGAAATTATATTCTGTTCGCACATAACACAAAATAAAAAAAAAAGTTTTTTGAATTGTTAACAAATCTTTTTAAATTAGTAAATATTAAAACCCGGTTTTCCCGGGAATCCCGGAAGTATCTTCGAAATATTCCCATTTCCCGGGATTCATTATTTGCCGGGAAATGAGAAACCCTAGTTTAAACTTCAATTTATTATTATGCAAATGTTCTTTTTATTTCAGAAATTCTTTGTTATAGCTCCTGCTACTTTTCATTATTTTGCACTGCACTATTTTGTTCTTTTCAGGTGTTCTTTTCAATGATGTAAATATATATTTTTAAATAAAAATATCTTTCTATTAAATTTTCCCAGTTTCACCAAATTTTATTATTTATTTTTATTTACAAACGTTGCCGATTTATGTGGTAATTCCACTTCTGAAAATTGTAAGCTTTAAAATTTAAATAAAACTATTAAACATTTGATTTTTTATTTGATCGTTTATTTAATACGCACACGTCGAATATCAATTTACTACTACTTCGTTACAATATATCAAATATCCTAACTACCACCAGCAGCTTATATTGTCTCTTTTCTTTTTCTTAAATAATATCTTTGCGTCTTACTTCTTATTTTATTTCTTACAACAGTGTTGCCACATAACCAATAATTTTTTCAGGCTGTTGAGAAAGCTTAATTCTTTCTCTTAAAAATTATGTATTGTTTGTTCTAAATATTTGCATACTTACCAGCCATTGATTGTGCACTTCATCTTCAATTCCTTTTTTCTGCTTTTTTGGCATCAACTTCTTCTATTTGTTGAATTCAAATGCATTTTAACATTTGCACCTCAACAAAAGTAACGTTTTAAAACTCTGTTATACAAATTATAACAGAGTAAAAGCATTGCGTAAAGTAAAAGATTATGCATGCGAATATTGGCTTTTACTCAGAGCATTTACTTTACTCCTTTTTCTTACTCCGGAATTAAAGCATTTACTCAGTTTTTATGCATACGGACCAATGTGTAGTTCACAACGTTATAGAGAAACTTACAAACTTATGACTGTAAATTCTCTAACTGAGGAACCTGCGAACATAGAATTTATTATTGCTGCCGGCTACACCGAAATAACCGAACGTGCACTAGAGTTATAGCTTACGCATACATACAAAATTAAGTAAACAAAGCAGAATGAAAGTTCGTTTTTGGTCTTTGGAATTTCTTGGTGCACTTTTTCTCTAGCTAATAAAACGGATCACTTTTGTTCTGAGCGCGTCATATGTGCTTTTACCTGTTTTTATACAGGAAATCTCGGTTAAAATGTGTAATTGTTTCACACAGTTTTTATCGTGAAAATAATATTTACATATGGCATGGAAATTACTACATTAAATATAGGAAACCGGTTTCCTTGCGATGAACATTTTTACCAAGATCATATGAGGTTCCGTTATCTATTCTTCCTATATAAAGGACATTGTCCTCGAATTATTCATTTAGGTTAATTTCTTAGTTTTCTAATGAACTTTGTTTTATTGGAACTCTACTTAATCCATAAGAGACTAAGTTCTCTTTCCCTCTGATGTACTCTAGATCTAAATCAAACCCATTTAGTTTTATTCTCTATATTCATATTAAAATTGGATCTGACTTGATCGTAATTTTTTGCTTTTCAAAAGCTAAATTGTAGTTTCTATCTATTAAATTTATTTTTCCACCTTTCTTTAAATATTTTACTAAGGCTACCTTAGAGCAGAGCTTGAAATAAACTTTTAAAAAAGTTTTTTTAGGTAAAAGTTAACTTTCAACTCTTATACATATTCTTGAAATAAAAGTAAAAGTTTCCTTAAAACTTCCAATAGAAAATAAAATTTTTTTTTGACTTATATTTCAAAAAGTCAAAAAAAACTTTTAAAACAAACTTTCATTAATAAAAATCCAAAAAAAATTTATTAATAAAAGTTTTTTCGACTTTTATTTTCTAAAGAAATGAAATCAAAAGTTGTTTTGCTTGAAAAAAAAGACGAGGAAAAGCCTAAAATATTAGCCAAAAATTTAAAATAAAGTCCAAGGGAAAAAACTTAACAAGTTTCTAAAAAAAAAAGTTTATGATAATTATGCACTTATATTTTTAAAACAATTCTATTGCACGAATCGATGGGAAAAGGCTGAAAATGAATTTTGAAAGTGACAGGGGAAGTCCTCGACCCTCCTAAACGTATTTTCCGTAAAATTTAAATATGACGGTCTGGAACCTCCCTTGTCACTTCCAAATCCATTTTGGACCTTTTGCCATCAATTCGTGCAGTAAAATTTTTTTCGAAGAATGGATTCAAAACACCCTTTAAGAAGGGTTGGGGACCTCCCCTGTCACTTCCAAAATCCATTTTTGGCTTTTTCCCATCGATTCGTCCAACAATATTTTTTTCGAAAAATTGGGCTTCATTTATTTCGACAAATTCGTAATGCACGATAATTGTTAAAAACGTTATGTATTTTTATAAAATGAATATTACACCATGAAACAATTTTTGTTTGAAGCAATGGATCCACTTTGTTAGAAACAATTCCGATTTTTCTAAGGTTCTCAACGTCTTCTTGACGTGAGATTGATATTATCGATAGAGGGTTAAGTGCGCAGATGTACTCTGCGTAAAATGAAAAAATTTCCTTTGGCACTGAGCGGCCGCAGAATTCGTAGTATCCGTAGTACACGTTCCAATCGATGGGGAAAGGTGTTAATATTGATCTCGGACATCACTTAGGTCCGGACCCTGGAAATGACAATTTTTGTCCCATTTCTGAAAAAAAACATTTTTTTCACCAATCTCTAGGAAAAGGTCGAAAATTGCTTTTGAACATCAATTGGACTTTCCCCGCACCATGGTAAACACCGCTTTCGACCTATTTTCGAAACATTTTTTTTTTTGCTTCAACCGATAGGGAAAAGTCGAAAATGGCTTTTGGACATTATTTAGGGTAGCTCAGGGCCCTGGAAAGGACCGAAAGGGTCAAAAACGACGAGAGTGTGACTGATGTGGCACTGTTCAGTGTGCCTGATGTGGCTAACGTAGACCAAATTTCTTTTGCATCTTCAACCACATCGTGTCTCAATTTCCGAGTAGGAGTTCTTATCAGGCAAGTCAGCTTCGGATCAGGACATTAATCCCTTTTATGGAAAGCCCTATCAAAACTTATACAACCCTGATCAGCTTAGTCAAATCATGGACAATCAGATCAGTTATAGGAAAGTTTAGTCATATCGCAGCCCTGCCAGGGAAAGCCATATCAAATTTAGTCCACTCATGATCAGTTTTACCAAATCATGATCGAAGCTGCACGATTCAGGTACGGACCGGAGCTGGCTAGCCTCATTAATCACTTTTACGGAAAGCCCTATAAAAACTTATACAACCCTGATCAGCTTAGCCAAATTAAGAGTCAAATATTAGGATTTATGTATTTTTCTCTAACCTGGTTCAGGCAACATTTTAACCTGATAAACTATTCTATGGAATTATATTAATTAACCTGGGCATTCCCAGTTAGCACATTTGTTACATGCGCAGATTAACGACATCGGCCATGTGGTAAGATTCACACATGGCTGCCCTTGAAAGGGTACGCCATTCCTAGCCTAATCGGGAGCTGACTATGACAGGGCTTGCCTGATAGGAGTTCCTACTGGGATACATACGTGGTATTCCAACAGGCTTATACATGGTTTTAAAGTTTTAAGTACAATATATTTAGTGGGCTTAACAACAGTAATTGTTTTTGAACAGACACACACGCTTTAAGATTTCTCTGCTACATTATCGACAAAAAACAAAATATTACGATTTATCTATTACGTTGGGCTTGCACAAAAAGAATTACTAAGTCAATTGGGAATACCACTTTTTTTTCGAATTTATGTTTTGCTTAAAAACTGGCTATTTTGAACAAAAACTTTTTGAATTTGACAGCGAGAAAAGTGTTTTTATAGCAAAAGAATATTTGAAAAATACACTGTTTTAAAGTTCAATTGCTCATAACATGCACATTTTGGAAAAACATTTTTATAGTACATGTCTACATTACGTTTGAAACATAACTATGTTTTTTTAATAATTTTTCAAAAAAATTGCAGCCTTGAAACACGCGGAACTCAGTTGAAAAAAAAATATGCATGGGCGCTTTTGTCTTAAAAATAAAATGGAATATGTTAGTAGATAACAAATGCTAATGTGATAAAAATATGTGACACTAAAAAATAAATATGATCGTGAAATTTATATCTTAAAAATATATTAAAAAATTACCGGAATAACAATATCGTAACTAATTTCAGAATTTTAAATAATAAAAATGAATAAGAAACAATCGGTTCACATTTGTTTGCAATCTTACAATCACTTGCTGATAGTAAAAGAAGTGAAAAGCTGAAGAAAAAGTCAAACGGAAAAGAGTATATGATAATTAATTCCAACGTCGCCTAAATGAAGAATGAAGAAACAAAATGTTCGCACGATATCACTGATCGTGTGTACATTTACATATCTACTTGTTGGAGCAGCTGTCTTTGATGCACTGGAGTCCGAAACGGAGAAAAAGCGCTGGGAAGCCTTACAAGGTTAGTGTCTATGGTCACAAAATAAAACTAACTATAATTACATTCAGTGGCGGTTTTGTATAAGTTTAAGCAGTACCTCTTCAGCGGAAAAGGTGAAATTAAAACGAACAAGGTACCTTACTGAACACAAACGTAAATAAGGTACCTTCTTCTAAGTAAACACGAATAATAGCCTAAACAGAATTCCGGCGTACGACGTAAATACCGTCAGCGTAAAATTTTTGATGTGCAAATCGTATGGGAGAAGAGAGCGCAACTCTCTACTCTCTCAACGGCGACGTTAAAATTAAAACCAAATCTAATTCTACCGTCAGCCGTCGCGGCATTTACGCCGGAATTCTGTTTAGGGTATTAGGTGTGTTATTGAATGAAAACGTGATATAAAATTACTGATCATCCTCTTTTTTTCGAAGTATTTCTTTTCTTTGAAGTGTTAACGGAATAGTTTCTAAAATTCAAGGTGAAAGTTCACGAAAACTGAATTTTTAGAAATATCTGAAAAACTTTTACCATTTGATTACTTGTGTGAGTAAGTCTTAGCTTCCATTCGCCAATTATTATTAAACCGAACTTTCCTATGTGCATTTTGATTCTAAGAATAAATATATAATCAAAAAGTGTCGTTGGGATCTTGTTTCGGTGATATATCCAACGGAAGTTGCGGATATAGCTTTTTTTAAATCATTATAAGTTGGGAACCACTAACTGGATATAAAAAAAAATCGGTTCGGCAGCAAGTACCGTACAAGCAACTTCTCTTGAGAACAAAACTTTTTTTTTAATGTTTCGATATTTCGAAAATCATTTGAGAATATCTTATGATTACAATATGGCACTACGAAAATTGAAAAAAAAAAAAAATTAACATTAAACATTAATTTATAACGATGTACCTGAAACCCCTCTCAAAACTAAATTTTATAGAATTCAGAGAACTTTTACAAAAAAATGACGTCATATTGGGTGCGCCATCTTGAATTTTAAAAAACTGAAAAAAGATTCGAAATACGCACCCTCGAAAACCCCTATCTACCCCCTCGATACTTGAAATTATATATGAAATTTATATTGCGTGCATAAAAATGCCAGTTTTTTATGAATAAAAAACGAACCGCTGGACCGATTTTTTCCAGACTCCTTTCAGATCTAAGTCATGAAAAAATTCTGTGCGGTAGTTATTGAGGAAACGAAAGCCAAAATATGTCTACATACGTACATACGTACACACACACACACAGACATCACTCTAAAAATACTTGTAAACGATTGTCGAGGTCTTGAAACGTAAAGAAAACACAAAATTACCTATTTCGATTTTCGGACCTATTATAATAACTTCTCAAGAGAAGTTAATATGTATATCATCAAAAAGATAGATTAATGACCTGCGGTAATAGTTAAAAAAGTTTTCAAATTTAATCTATAGTTTTGGAGATATGAAATTTTGATCAATTTTTTCCAAAAACTGTAGTTTTTTTTCAAAAAATGTTATTAACACAACATTAACATTTTTTGAATGTAAAGAAAGCCTTTTTTAAAATGATGTGTTATATGTTCTAAAATTTGGCACATTGAACCCTTTTTTTTACCGGAAAAGATTTACAAAAGAATTTATTCAATAAATTCTTATGAAAACTGCGTATTTATGGACAACATCGAGCGCGATTTTTAATAAAGATTTTTTACTGCGGTGTTGTTTTTGTTTGTTTTTTCTTACAATTTAAACGTTGATTATGTTACATTTATAGAAAATTTATCCAACATCACTGCATCAGCATAGCTGGTGTTGGATTGTGTAGTGGACCGAGACCAAATTAAATTAAATAAAATTTCGTAGAACAATTTATCAATGTCAATGTGTTACTATATAGTTTGGCCAAAACTTAAGCACCCACTTAGTAAATTTTTTTCATATTATAATTTTTGAAGTGTGAACTTCTTTAGGCACCTTGTGCACCTCCGTAAGAAAGCATTTGCGGCTGAGGAAAAATGTATAAACTCGCGACAGGCCACCGACATCGGATACGTAATCGTATTGTAATCGT
The DNA here is from genome assembly GCA_963662105.1 of Meiosimyza platycephala. NCBI lineage: Eukaryota > Metazoa > Arthropoda > Insecta > Diptera > Lauxaniidae > Meiosimyza > Meiosimyza platycephala. Next base: position 49,797,191 of record OY759209.1, on the reverse strand, counting down.
ATCGTAATCGTATCGTACTCGTATCGTAATCGTATCGTAATCGTATCGTAATCGTATCGTAATCGTATCGTAATCGTATCGTAATCGTATCGATTACGCTTAGAGGATTTGCGGCTGAGGAAAAATGTATAAACTCGCGACAGGCCACCGACACCGACACCGGATGTACAATATTCTATATACAGTACATATATGTGCGACTTCGCTCTCTCTCGCTCTCTTTTCTATATATATCATATATAATATATATGCGTAGAGGATTTGCGGCTGAAGAAAAATGTATAAATACGCGACAGGCCACCGACACCGACACCAGATGTATATACATATTATATGTATCGTAATCGTATCGATTACGCTTAGAGGATTTGCGGCTGAGGAAAAATGTATAAACTCGCGACAGGCCACCGACACCGGATGTATATACATATTCTATATACAGTACATATATGTATGTGCGACTTCGCTCTCTCTCGCTCTCTTTTCTATATTTATCATATATGTTTATTCCATAAACATTACAAAACATCATGAAAACAAATTTTAATTATATTATTTTAAGTTTTCACTTCTGTCGGCACTCCCAGAGTTTTTTTTGTGAAAACAACGTTTTTGAACCATGTTGTGAATTTATTATATACCTTTATTACTGACAGACAAAAATTCAGTGTCTCATAAATATAAAGTTATTATCAAAGGTACACTTTAAGCCAGAAAACTTAACGGACAAAACTAAAGCACCTCCTTTTCTATGGTAAATAAAACTTTTTAAAATTAGTACTTAGTTGCAAACTACATTATTAACGATATTCTGCGAGATCCCTTCCCAGGATATTTTCAAGGATTGAAACAGATCAGCAATTTTCAATCTTGATTTTCATGTTAACGATCTCTCACTAGTTCTCAATAGGATTCAGATCAGGGCAGGCCAACTAAGAAATTCAATTCTATTGCTCTGAAGCCACGCCTCAAAAACTTAAGAGGTGATTTTGGATCGATGTCCTGTTGGAACCTCCACTTAAGTGGCATCTTTTCGGTATATGGCAGCATCACATCTTTAGATGTCTTTTAGTATGTCATTTTGAAATAAATCGAAACTCGTTGGTTTGGCCATTTACGTGCTTCAAAATCCATCTTTGAAAACTATATCCTTATTATGAATGCTTTGCCTCAAATAAACGGCAAACGATTCGATGGTGATGACGTAGCAATAGCAGTCGGTTTGTAGCGCGTGATGGCATTGTTGGGATTTGTCTTCGCATTAGTATTTATGAAGGATTTATTTCAAACTATTGACCAATAACGAGCGATTCAAGGCCTAGCGATTGGATAAGATTTTATACCACTCATTAGAGCTGTTTATACGATGCTTAAAAAAATGAGATCACAAAATAGTTTCGATAAATACTATTCTCAAGCGACAGATCTGATGGAAAAATTAAAACCCACAGAATCAGCTCACTCCACAATCGTCCAATTCGGAATAGGCACCAGTCAAAAATGTTGAAAGAGTCTGTTGTTGAAGAAACACTGGGTGAACGAAGTAAAATGATCAATTGTTTTTTACAAACAATTGCATTCTCACAGCTATCGATAAAGCTGATGAAATGGATTTGGAAAAGCTGCGCCCATTGGCTGATTTAAGCATCCCATTACCAGTGCTGTTGTTTGTACTTCCATAGTACTTTTGTACTACCCTGCAGCCACGCGTACTACTGTACTACCCAACCCTCAATTTGTACTACCGAAAATTTGAACCAACCAATCCGCAATTTGTACTACTCCACCGTTCTTTGATCTCTCATGCTTCACTTACATTGGCATTATTTAAATCTTGAAGTGTCAAAATTATCGCTCGTAATTTTGGGTTTACTTATTTTAACATTAAAAAATTTTAACATCGCATCAACCATTAGAATTTAACTATGAAAGATTCATACTTTCTAAACGCGGCCAATTTCGTTTGTAATAATTTTTTTTATGCGTAGTTATAGGGGCGCCGAAATACCTGTTGGGTGAGGAGGTGAGACCTCCACACGGGTCAGGCTTCCCCATGTTGAATTCAACACGGAAAATTTTAATTCAAACCGCGAATTTTCAAGTGTATTGATTCCAATACAAAAGTAGAAAATCATATATTTCAGAATCCAGAAGGTTTGTATAGAAAAATTTATTATGATGTGTACGACCAAATTCTTTCGTCATTGAGAATCTGGTTTTGGACAGATTTAGCAAAGTTTCCAGATCCCTTGAAGCTCTTGTACTTCGCAAAGATTGTGATGTTGATAAAATATTAATTTGATCGAAACATTTTTGGTGAGCTGAAATGAAACTAAATTGAAAAGTTTAGGAGATGTAGTAGATTTTTTATATAAACATCTATTGTATAAGGACCTCATTCCAGAATTTGTTTGATTCGTGAAATTGTTAATGACTATATCTGCATCATTTTGCTATAATGAGAGGAGTTTTTCGACTCTTAAGAGGCTGAAATTGTATATGCGTACAACGATGGGTTAAAAACGTTTATACATATCATGTTCGGATTTTACACATGTACCACAAGTTGGCTGATAAAATAGACAAGGAAAGAATGAAGAGTTTCTGACAAAATAAACATTTTTTTACTTACGCAATAATTAGTGAGAACTTTATTGTAGACATCCTACATTACTTCTTCATAATCAAGATTCTGTAAGATTATCGTCAATTTAACCCTCCGTTTAGTGGTAACCCAAAAGTCGGTAAACTATAGGTTGTGGTCTGACAGACCACATTACATATGTATATGTATGTATGTGTAGATTCTTAACCTTATCGAATAGAAAGGTAGAATCAGTTAGCTAGAAGACGGGTTTTGCCCCATACTGGTAGAATTTACTCTTTTAATTTCATTATTTTATAAATGAATTCGAAACATCTAGCATGCTGAAGACAGAAGCCAATGGCCAGCGACTGGAAGCGCGTTTGCGCGAGTTAAAATAACACCAAACCAATATATGCATAGCATTCACCTTCCTTCAATGGTACAAATTCTCTGATAGTGTTCGGGTGATCTATATTCCATTTTTCGGCATTCTCGATAGGAAGAATGGCAGCAAGTCTCCCGTTGTATTTCTCTTTTTGAATAGCAGAAAAGTTACGAAAAGGAGTGTTTCAACGACCCTCTATCAAGATTATATCGGACACATTTCATTAAAATTCATTTCCAAAAATACACTTGAAACCAAAGACTGCAAATTTTGTACCCGAGTAAGTAAATGATTATACACCAAGACTACATGCGAAACCTGCTCGTAGTGTCGTTATAAACACCAAACGCGACTCCCAATTCAAACAAGAATCGATTTGACTGATGTGGTCTGACAGACCACAACCCTAAACAACGTTGAAATTTTACACGGACTGTATTTTTGTTCCACGGAACATGTCCTATAATTTTAAAATACTTCGTTGCATCAAGTTTGACAAAGTCATGGCACCATTTGTCGAAATATTTTCAGAAAAAAAAACTACGACACAAAAAGTTTCAAAATGGTCTGACAGACCACAACACTAAACGGAGGGTAAAAAATATTATCATTTTCGAACCTCCACCCCCACGCGTTTCAACGAATTCCACATCCGATTTTAAAACGTTATGGCGTCCTTGCGTAGTTATGTATGCAAAACTAGTCATAACATAATAAATGTTTTTCATGTAACAATATTCATACTATAATAAATGAATTTCAATAAATACTATGTAAACTTTTATTAATAATTTATTTTTATCATATGAGTAAGTGTCAGTAATCATATATTAGTGTAGTACTATACATTTTCACAAAAAAAACACCCAAAAATATAAAATTGAGCACTTAAATTTTTTTTAAAACGACAGAACTGCCCATTACCAAGTGAAATTGAGCTCAAAATTGCCAAAGTGTACATAGATGGAATTCGTTCAGAGAATGAACCATTAAACAAATTGAAAAATCCGGAAGAAAAAAATGAAGACAGTGGTGCTGACAGAGCTGTGTAAGGTGCGTCAAGGAATGGAAAAAGTTGTGACGGACACAAACTAAAGAAATAAAATTTAACTGCATTAAGTTGCAATAAAGTTGGTTGGTTGCTTCAAACTACTGATCGTGTGAACGGGATCTACGGGTACGTTCACCATCAGAGTTCTTTGACTGACCACTGATGACAACTTAAATGGAGTTGTTAATACTGGAAAAGACCACCGATGGATTTTCGGAATGCAGCTTCCGTCTTTCTGATTTGGATCGACACCGAAGGAGAATTGAAGCTGCCACCGTAACCTAGAAAATCCAGGAACCATCGTAAAATTGTGAAACTAAGGTCACAGATTTATTTTCGCCGCTGGCGAAATAATCGCCACTACTTCAAGTCGACAAGTTTTCTGCGGAGCCGTGGCAAGTTATTTTTTTTTTATATTGGGTCTTGCACAAGGCAAAAAAAAATCGAATTTTATTTATTGTCCTCGCGAAAAAAAGTATATTATTTTTATTTAATATTAAAATATTTACTGAAAAAAAGTAAAACGACAAGCCTAAATTCGAAATATAAAGAAACCGAAGAAAAAAGAGCATAAATACATACATATATACGAGTTGTCAGTGGCTTCATTTGCCACGAAATGAAGTTCAGCTGATCGTCAATTCAGCTAAATAAAAAGTTATCCGCGCTTCATCTAAAGCGAAAGTCGGGGGAAAATAGTGAAACCGGAAAAAAAAATTCGGTCCAAAAAAAACAAAACAGTGCCGGTTAAGTTCTAGTTTTTGGTAATAGCCAACCAAATAAAGAAATAGCGAAACATTGAAAGTGAGTTCAGTAGTCAATATTTTAATTGTCGAAATAAATCAACAAACAGTCGCTCAACAAAATTTTGATACTCGAGTAAAATTGATACGAGCAACGTAAACAAACAATATTTTATATTTGATCGCAAAAAGTCATCGGCACCATAAATTCATCAGAAATTTCAACATTATCAACAACGAAGGTTCAGCATCGACAGCATCAGCATCCTCAGAATTCAGCAACAGCAGTAATAATTCAGCAATTCAACATCAATTCATCAGCACAATCCAGGAGCAAAGTATGTAAGTAGTATGTAGAATCTGAAAAAAAAATAGAAAGAAAAGATATTAAAAAATGTATTAAAATTTATGTATCTAGAAAGTAAACTCAAATACTAAAATCAGAAATAATAACAAAGTCTGAAAAAAAAGAAAGAAAACTAAGATTAATTAAAGTATAACAAAAAAAAAAATGTAAAATAAAAGTTAAAAAGTCATCGATAAATTACTGAAAAGTAAATTAGAAAAAGATCTACAACTGAAGAAAAAGAAATTTTACAAAGAACCTGAAAAAGAAAGAAAAAAATAAAAATTGTTATAAACCTAAAAGAAAAAAAGAAACTCTCTAAAAAAAATCAATAAGTGTAAAGATTTATTTATAAAAAAAAACATTTTTCTCGAAATAAAAGAAAAAATACTTAGCAAACTTTGGATTCTCTCCCAAAGTATTTTTTCCAAATTTTAAGTAGTCTGAAAAAGTCAGACCCAATCCCCCTATTTTTGGCGCCATTAACCCTGTCGGGATTACAGAAATTTATAAAAAAAAATTAAAAGTGAAATAAATAAACCTAAAGAAAGGTAAAAGAAATATGAAAATCTAAAACAAAAAGAGATTTTATCTAAAATGTAAAAAAAATTAGAAATTATACTCCCATACTTACCAAATTATTATTTGATTTCCATATTTGTATTTACTTACCATATTTGTAAGTAATATAGCGTTGCTATATTATTATATTGCATTGCATGTATCAGCCGTGCTTAAATTCGCTCCGCGTAAAAATTAATTTTTCGTAGTGAAACACCTTATATAAAAATTTAAAAAATAGCGATAAAGACGCACAAACAAAATCAAAATAAGTTCTAGCTGCAGACAGCATATTTTCTGCCCTAAGTGGCAATAAAAAAATAATAAAACTAATTGTTTATTTTTCTACATTAATAAACAAGTGAGAAAAAAATGCCGGTTGAGCGCTCACCTCCATCCGAAAAAAAAGACTCGTGGGTCAGTGAAAAAATTCTCAGCAACTCTTTGCCAAAAATTGAGTGCGGAAAAAATAAAAAAAGTTGCTCTCCCGATAAAACGGACTAGTGCGCGTACCAATACTAAAGTACCACCCACCAAGCAAGCTCCCGCGCAAAGACCTAACGCAGTACACACACACCAGCAAGTATTTAAAGCAAGTGAAGAGACAGTTGCACCTCTCTCTCTGCTAAGTCACCATGGAGTGTACAATGCGGCTCACCTTTGATTCCCCAGCAGGAAAATGTGTCAAATATGACAAATTTAATTCCCCATCAGGAAAAAGATGCAACAACAGCAAGTGCAAAACTTATTAATTTTTCTAATGCTTCTAGCCAAAAAAAGAACCTCACCGGCGATACTAACTCCAACAAAGTTACAAATTCAGCAATCCAAACTGGCATGGATCGCTACATAAAAATCAAGCGGAAGCTTACCCCATCAAAGGGTAATCTTAATAACCTATAAAATATGTAAAAAGTGAGCGAAAGCGAACAAAGTACAACAAACCCACTCAGTCACAACCGGTATGCTTTGCTTGATAGTGACGCATCCGACTTGAGTAACGACAAGAGAAACGACTCAAGCAATAAAACGCTTAAACCTCCCCCCATCTACTTGCGTGAACGCAGCTCTAACGCTCTTGTTTCTGTTATAGTTTCTCTAATTGAAAAAGATGCTTTCACTAAAGGTAATGTTCATGAAACTAAAATCCAAATTTATGGTGACAAAAATTATAGAACAATTGCCACTTATCTGAATAAAAACCAAAAAAGCTACTACACCTATCAACTCAAAAGTAGCAAAGGTCTGACAATTATAACAAAAGACATTGAACCCGACGTAGAACAAAATTAAATTAAAGAAGCTTTAATTCATGCCGAACCAGATACCCGAACATTACCAAAAAAATGAAGTACATCCAATTTATAATCTGCGCTACTTATTGAATCGCAGAATATCCGTTGAGGAGCCCCATAAAAGAATGGGTCCTGTGCAGTGCACAAACTGCCAGGAATTTGGCCACACCAAATCTTATTGCACCCTTCGTACTATTTGTGTTGCTTGTGACGACTTTCACCCCTCGTGAGCATGTTCTATTGAAAAAATTTATGCCACTTCAAAAAAATGCAATAATTGCAGAGGCAACCACACAGCTAACTACAGGGGGTTCCCAGTATATGCTGAATTGAAGAACAAAATGCGCTTACGCAAGGAAATAGTTCGAAGTCCACCTACCCAAGTCACGCAGAATTTTACAAATAATATTATACCCACAAATTTGCCCAACACATCAGCTCAGACCTATGCTAATGTACTTAAATCTAGTCAGGATAAGCCTGCAAATATCATAAGTAACTCTCAAAATTTTGAGACCATGCTCATGACGCTCACTCAATGCTTGACTCAGTTCATGGCAACAATGCAAACAATGATGCATGAGATGATGAACAATCAAAACCAACTTATGAAAGTTTTGATTGGAAATAAGTGAACACTCACAAAATCTGTCATTGGAATGCAAATGGTGTAAGCCAACACGAATTAGAAATTAAAAACTTTCTTTGCAATAACGATATTGATGTTTTACTTATTTCTGAAACACATCAAACCCTCATGCACAATTTTTAAATTGAAGGGTATAGATTCTACAAAACCTGTCACCCTGATGGAAAAGCGCGTGGAGGTACAGGTATACTCATTAGGAGCCATATAAAGCTACAAGCTACTTCAATTTGCTTACAATGTTGGGACGACAAAATAACAGTTTCAGCTGTATATAGTCCTCCAAGATATAAGGTCACGACAGCCCATTTTTAATACTTTAGGATCAAAATTCATAGCTGCTGGTGACTATAATGCAAAGCATATCTACTGGGGTTCCAGACTTATAAACTCAAAAGGTAGCACTTTGGCTTTCATCAACCAATCGCAGCAATGAACTTTGTTATGTATCCACAGGCCAGCCAACTTATTGGCCCTTAGACCGTCAAAAGATCTTATGGACTTTGCAATTACAAAAGGAATTATTAAAAAGCAAATTTCAACAGAATCATGCTTTGACCTGAGCTCTGACCATTCCCCTGTCATTATGCATCTGCATAAATGTGTAGAGCTGCTGCAGTCACCCAATGGGCTTACAACAAACAAAACTAACTGGCTCAAATACAAAAAAGTATGTCAGTAGCCATCTGTCTGATAATGTAAAACTTAAAGAGTCCGAGGAGCTGGAATCGGCCATACAGCTATTTAACAGTATGTTAGTATCAGCAACTCCTGTGCAGTCAGTAACAACCCATAAAAGGCAACGCCTCAACTCTTCTCACATAGAACGTTTAGTGATGGAAAAAAGACGACTCAGGCGACAATGGCAAGAGATTAGGTCACCCACACTTAAACATAAATTAACACTAGCCAAAACTGAATTAAGAAAGGCCCTCCGAGAAGAGTCTGAAAGAGGTATAGACACAAATATTAAAAATCTGAGGCCATTAGAAGTATGAAAAAACCTACTGACCTAGATTCCCCCATAAGACTAAGTAATGGTCACTGTGCTAGAAGTAATGATGAAAAAGGTCGAGCATTTGCTCATCACCTTAAACATGTATTTCAGCCAAATCCTCCGGGCAACAGCTTTGAAATACCACAAGAAACCCAAAATATGAGACAAATTTCTTTGGGCTTTACAACTAAAGGCGTTCAATCTTTCATAAAAACCCAACTGAATAAAAAGAAAGCACCTGGTCATAACCTAATAGCTGCTAATATGCTTATTGAATTACCTTGCTGTGCAGTCAGACACCTAACCATACTTTTAATAAATAAATTTTAATATCATTTATCATTTATCATTTACATTCGTTTATTTATTCATGTTAATATACGTATTTTTTAACATTCATTTAAAAAAAAATGTTAAAGTAAAAAAGATATTTGGTAAAACATAAGTACAATAAGATTTAAATCTTTTGCTGTACAATATACTTAACGTTGGTCAATTAACAAATCTGGTCAAAAAAATTAAAAAAAATATATAGTTCTTAAATTCTAATTAACAAATAAATAGCACAAATAAAATTAGCAAAAATAAATATAGCAGATGTATGAATATTAAGAAAGAGAAAAATCTAAAGACGCGAAAAATGTTGAGAAACCAAATGCTTAAAATTGTTGAAGAATGCGATACTTTTTAGGGTATTTGGTAATAAATTCCAGATTCGAATGGCATTAATGAAGAAAAATCTTGTGGGATTAAGATGTATGAATTTCGGAATGATTAAATTATGACTTCTGCCCGATATGCTGAGCCGTAGTTTATCGAAAAGATAGTAAGGCATTTTTAAATAAATAATCTTATGAAGAAACAAACAATTTCAAGCCATAAGATAGTTTTCAATTGTACAACCAAGTATCCTGCTATTCCACGATGAAATGTGGTCGAATCTACGAAGACCAAACACGTAACGAGTAGCGTTGTTAAATGCTACTTGCAGCTTATGCAGTGATTTAGAATCTAACTTGCTGTAGACAACTGCGAAATATGTTATGAATGGCACTAAAAGTTGTATAACTAGCTTTCGTTTAACATCGACAGGTGTAAACTCAGAAGACAAACGCAGATAACGCAGAGTCATATATATTTTACTTACAAAATGATTTACATGATCAGAGCAAGATAACAAAGAGTTCAGTCGAAATCCAAGGCAAGTAGTTTTGTTCAAAAAATGCAACTGAGCATCACCAATAAACAAGGGTGGTATAGAAGTGGGATCAATTCTGGTTCGCGAGATCGGTAAAACATGAGATTTAGTAGGGTTTAAACGCAAATGGTTCTTATGAGCCCATTTGTTAATGGCAGCAAGGTCTTCATTAATTCTACAACATAGATCTTCAGTAAGACCGATTCTACGAGACAAGTAAATTAGGATGTCATCTGCATAAGCGTGCATATTAACATTATTGCAGACTGAAAAAATATCATTGACAAACATGATAGACAACAAGGGGCCAAGAATGGAGCCTTGAGGGACACCAGCGCTACACAGTTTAAAGTCAGAGTACACCTCACCCACTTTGACCTTTTGAAGTCTATCATGTAAATAGCTTTTAATTAAGCAAATAGAGCTACTACAAAATCCAAAATAAAATTTCAATTTTGTGCATAATATGAAGTGATCCACGCTATCAAAAGCCTTTGAGAAATCTAAGCAACAAAGTAGTGACAATTCATCCAGATCATAATGCACACGGATGTCATCTAGAATTTTAATCATAGCAGTGGAGCAACTATGTCCAGCACGAAATCCAGATTGGACAGGGGACAGAAACTTATAGTTATGTAGATGTTCCGATATTTGTTTTGAAAGAAGTGCCTCAAAGGCTTTAGATAATGTGGATAAAATTCTAATAGGCCTGAAGGCACTGACAGTAGATGCCAATGATTTTTTTGCTATTGGTATGACAATGGCTACTTTCCACATTTTAGGGAAGCATGAAGTTGTTATGCAATTGTTAAAAATGTGCGTTAAAGTACTAAGTACATAAGGTAGAACAAGCTTAAGAAACTTAGCAGATATACCATCTTCACCTACTGCATTTGATTTAATTTCCATGATGCTCTTATAAACTTCAAAATCATTCAGTACGTGAAATTGAAAGCTGTCAGCAGGGTCACAAAAGTTTTTAGAATCTGTTTCAAAAGAGCAAGTATTATGAGAGCAACTATTAGATAAAAAATAATCATTCAAAGAGTTAGGCTCCACATTACAAATTGGTCTGTCGATTTTCTGTACACCAAGTTGCCTTAAATTATTCCATAACTGTTTAGTTGGAAGACTCGTGTTGAGTTTCAAACAAAAATACTCTTTTTTAGCACGCCTTACAAAAGATAAAGCTGTATTACGAGCCAGTTTATAAGCATTCCAATTTTCAATAGTTGGACATTTCTTCCATTTCAAATATAGTCTGTTCCTAAGCTTGAGCTTAGTTTCACATTGGCAGTGAACCAAGGACAGGAATTTCTTTTAACTTGAAAACATCGAATAGGTACGACAGTATCAAAAAGATTATTTATTTTATTTACAAAGAATTCCAATTTACGGTCAACGGAACTGTAAAACCAGCATTCACTCCAATTATATCGAATCAGTTCATCATAGAGAAGAGGAAGATTTATAGAGCTAAAGTCATGGTAAGAAACAGATGACGGTACATTTTGGTGACCCAAATTGATATCCAGAGTACAAAAAATTAGGTCATGGTCCGAAATAAAAGAAATTTGGTCAAATATCAGAAGTTTAGAGATATCCGAAACCATAAACAGGTCCAGTAGGCAAGGACATGCATTAGTAGCAAAACGAGTAGGCAAAATCGAGTTGACAATTGATAAGCTAGAAGTACTCACAAGATCATGAAACCTTTTAGTAACAGTGTCGCAAACAAGCAAATTAAAGTTGCAATCACCACAAAGTACTAATTGATCATAGTCTATGAGGCGAAGGGTCAAATCCGAAAAAAATGAGTCCATAGAATTGCATCTATTTGGATTATATATGCAAGAAATTAGCACCTTCATGTTGCTATCAGACAACTCTAGACTGATATATTCAATCGGCTCATTGCAAGACTTACCTACAACCCTAGCGTTGACCTACAATATATTGCAACGCCCCCTCCTTTTTGTTGGTTCTGTCATTTCTGAATAACTTATAATTAGGTACATTTAGGTAACAATCGCTGATTTCATCACTGAACCAGGTCTCAGAAATACATATAACATCAACGGACGAGTTTTCACACACATACTTAACATAATCCATTTTATCAGCATTCAAACTTCTGGCATTGAAATGTACAATTTTTAAACCACAATGTTGTTTACAAAGAACATCAATTATGATTTTGTGACTACATGTAACACCATTCCTAGAAGAAGAAATTACCTCCATACTGCATATGGCCAACAATAAGCATTTTTATCGGGCAAAAAATTAACAAAAAACAAATAAAAAATAATATTATATACTATAAAATCAAATATGCAACAACGAAATGCATTTATAAGAACCGAAAAGAAACGAAATAAGTCATTTCAAAATATCCACACATCTTTACAAAAAAAATATAAATTAAAAAATTAAAAATTAGAGCTAATAGAAAATAAATCTTAAGAATTTTCAATAGGTGAAATAACAGGAAAATTGTTAAAAACATTTAAATCAGTTAAACTATGAACAGCTATTGCAGTGCCATTCCTCTGGCTACGGACATGAACTACTCCACGAATAGTAAAGACGCTAACAAGTTTACTTTGCTTTTTCAGCTTCTCCGCAGATTGTATTATTCTTCTAGTATCATAGGGTAAACTTTCATTAATGTAAATACTGCTGCTACCAATATCTTCAAGGATTACTGCCTTATTTGTCCTGCGCTTATAATTGCCGAAGGCACCAAGTACAGAATTTCTGTCAAATCTCGAACAAAATTTAATTATTAATGCTGAATCTGCTTTTTGTTTAGTGTGAAATATATCACGGATTTGAGGCGCAACAAAGCCAACCAGATGGCAAACTTTCGTAAAAATGTCTTTTAAATCCTCAGCCTCACAATAGGGAACACCAAACAGAACAGAGTCGGGTGATAAATCGTAGGATAAGCTATTTTGAGCCTTCTTACAATCAAGTTTAAACTCACTGAAGTCAGCTTTGACCTTACGCAGTTCCACTAGTACTGCCTCAATAGCCTGAACTTTATTGCTTAGCACAGTATATCTATTGTTAAGCAAATTTAGCTCAGATTCAATTTTTGCCGTCAATTTATTTTCAAGTGCAGTAAGCTCAATTGACAACTTCTCAAAACAATTATCAGCGTGGGACCTTAGCCTCTCTTCCATGGATTTTAAAGAAGAAAGAATATTGGCATTCATATTCTCTTCTATCTGCTGCCCAGATATTTTTGCAGTCATATCAAACAAAATTTTACGACGAGCCAAAGTATCTCTGAGTTTGAAAGCTCCAGGAGAAGACATCTGAAAGAAGTTGCTAGATGCAGTTGTTACTCAACGACTAAACTTTACTGGGTTATTGATTTTTAACACGAACAGGTCTAAAAATGGTTTAGCTATAAAATTAGTTGATTGGCAACGCACACTAGACATAAGTGAACAGCTGATACTGACAGCTTCTAATTGTTTTAGTGTATTCGTGTGCGACAAAACAATGTTTATCTAAGCAACTTCGCGCGTGGAAAATAAATTTGTTTTTTCCTTTCCTTTAAAAGTTTTAATTGCATAGAGCAAAAGTTCCAATCAATCAGATTAAGCGCTTTAAAAGCAATTTCGAGACCACAAACTCGCGGAATCGACAGAGTTCAATTCTGGTTACGTCCCGACACCAGTTACCGGTACCGCGTGTGAGATAAATCGACTCAAAACAAAAAAACCGCGGAGCACAAACAATATGCGTCCGAAACAAAACTTCAACTTCCTATTCAATGGTATTACTCGATTGGGCTACTACCCAAAAATTTGGAAGATGTCTCAAATAACAATGATTTCCAAGCCTTGGAAAAATCCCATACAAGTTTCATCATATCGGCCAATAAGCTTGCTACCCACCACATCGAAACTCTTTGAAAAGCTGCTACTTTCGAAAATTATGCTCCATGTGGACCAACTCAACATAATACCTCAACACCAATTTGGTTTCCGCAAAAAACATGGAACTATAGAGCAAGTTCACAGGATAGTATCACAAATTAGAAAAACATATGAAGAGAAAAAATACTGCTCTGCAGTGTTTCTTGATGTAGCGCAGGCTTTTGATAAGGTATGGCATGATGGACTTTTACACAAAATAAAAAAATTACTACCTAAAAATACACACGCTTTACTAGGGTCCTATCTTACAGGGCGAAAGTTCCGTGTAAAATGTAAAAATTACATTTCAGATGATGTGGAAATCTTTGCAGGCGTGCCACAAGGTAGTGTTCTTGGCCCAATCCTTTACCTAATTTACACTTCTGATTTGCCAACAAACAACTCTGTGCTTACTTCTACTTTTGCTGATGACACTGCAATTTTGTCTTGTCACGCAAACCCTCATAGTGCGTCACATACCCTTGATGAACATATGCGTCTAGTTGAAACATGGCTTTTAAACTGGCGAATAAATGTTAACGAGCAAAAAGTACACATGTAACTTTTACACTCAATAAAAAGACTTGCCCCACAGTGTACCTAAATAGCACCGCAATACCGCAAAGCACTGAAGTTAAATACTTAGGTATGCACCTCGATAGACGCCTTACTTGGAGAGCTCACATCGAAAAGAAAAATTTCAAATGAAGTTGAAAGCATCAAGCATTAATTGGCTTTTGCATAAACATTCAAAACTCAGCCTTGAATATAAAGTTCTCTTGTACAAAGCTGTTGCTTTGCTGTGGGGCAACCGCAAGTTTATCAAATATAGAAATATTGCAAAGGTCTCAGTCAAAAATACTTCGAACTATTTCCGGCGCACCATGGTATGTTAAGAATATAAACACACACCAAGATCTTGGTATACCTTTTGTTAAGCAGACGCAGGAAAACATAAAGCGCTCGTATCAACAAAAACTACATCAACATAAAACATCCTGGCTAGGAATCTACTCCTAACACCGAATACGTCTCGGCTGAAGAGACAAGATTTACCACCCCTGTAGCCATTATGTATACGCATAATGGATACTCCATTCACAACTCAATACAGGATTTGAAAAAACAACTTTTCTAAGTAATGGCTTGGAAAAGTCCAACGTTTTATTAGTTTCTTAAGATTTGTATAGTTATTGTAAGTCTCCAACAGAGTTGGTTCAATAAATAAATAACAAGCTTAAAAAAAAAAAATATTTGTATTTACTTACCATGTTCCTATGACGTGTTAATTCATATATTTGTATGTTGTTTCCGTAGCTACTTCAGGGCCTAACCCAAATAGATTTCAAAAATGTAAGAGATAGTAAAATTTGAAACAAAACAAACAAAATATTTCAAAAAGTAAAATTAAAAATTATTAAAAATTATAAATTTATGATATAATTATCAGGTCTGTATTTACTTACCTTAATTGTATGTACTTACCTTGTCCTTAGAATGTATACATGTAATTTGTAGGTCTAATACAAAGAATTCTAAATCTAAAATTAAATTTCAAATGCATCTACAATAAAGTGGAATTAGAAGTAAATTTTTTGGTCAACATGAAAATTTAAAATTTGATTTAAGAATTGAATTAACATATGGGGAGAAATACGTCAAATGTCCTAGCGCTGCGCCGAGGGCTAAATTCTGTTGTTTTCAACTCGTGCTGGTGGTACATAAATGTACCTAAAAAAACTTTTCGACACATCATTTCGATGTATTTTTTCCTCAGCTTTCCAATGGTTTTGTCAGATTTCCCGAAATTTTCCATTTTCCTGGAGAAAAATCACAAAACCTGTTATATCTCAAAAACGGTATTTTTAATATTTTTTTTAATGCTTTTAACCGAAAGCTGAGGTTTTTTTACATTAAAAAAGTTATTTTCCAAAAAGTGCTTTTGCAGTTTGCTATGTGAAATACAGCGCGAAAGAGTATTTGCGCATGTATTTTGTTCCTGTAATTTTTTCTTCAACGCATCGACTCGTTTAACTCTTGCCGTTACTCAAGTCACTAGAACAAAATACATGCGCAAATACTCTTTCGCGCTGTATTTCACATAGCAAATTGCAAAAGCACTTTTTGGAAAATAACTTTTTTAATGTAAAAGAACCTCAGCTTTCGATTAAAAGCATTAAAAAAAATATTCAAAATACCGTTTTTGAGATATAACACGTTTTGTGATTTTTCACCAGGAAAATGGAAAATTTCGGAAAATCTGACAAAACCATTGGAAAGCTGAGGAAAAAATACATCGAAATGATGTGTCGAAAAGTTTATTTAGGTACATTTATGTACCTACAAGCACGAGTTGAAAACAACAGTATTTAGCGCTCGCTCACCGCGCTAGGACATTTGACGTATTTCTCCCCATATGTAAACCAAAAAAAAAAGATGTTCTTAAAATTAAATATATATAAAACATAAAGAAAATTGGACCGAACAAAAAAAAAAATAAAAACAGAATCATAATGAATTCCAAATTCAATTAGAGTGGTTCCAAATTGGATTCAAATAAAATTTAAATTTAAATAAAATGGAATCAAAGTAAATTTTTTTTTGCAAATCCAAAGTAAAATGAAAATTTAACTAAAAATTTAAATAAAAAAATATGAATTGAATAAAATTAGATTTTTTTTTTGTTTCAAATAAGAGTATAAATTAAACTTCTTTCGCTTTAAATAAAAATAAGAAATACAAAAAAAACTAAAAGGTTAATTTGCATTAAATTTTGAAATAAATAAAATTTGATTTAATTTTTGAAAAAATATAAAAAAAGGATAAAAAAAACGAAATTTGTATTAAATGTAAGACAATAAAAAAATGAAAAATAATTTATTTTTATTGGAAGTAGTAGTGTCTTAAGTAGTTGCTAACGTTTTATTTAATAAAAACAAAATGTTCTTGTTCAATATTAAAATTTAGTTTGCGTTATTCTTTCATGATGGAGTAGATTGTCTTATAAGTTAAGGATTCTGGCAGTTTAGGAAACGTTTCAGTTTCGGGACAACCACAAACAACTTGGCGAAATGGATTCCAACGGTTGACCGTGAGGTCAGAGGGTGGGCCGCCTTGATGCCGAAATGGCTGGCATCTTATTCCTCTTTCACTGGTTCTTTCTTTTAATAGGTTGTAAAGAAGCAATCATAATAAAACTATTTTTTTGGCATTAGTAATAATTTTAATGTAACGGTTAGTTAGCGCAACGAACCACCGTTTTCCGGCGAGCTCAGCCGAGCACAATACGCCAGCGTGCCCAGCTCACACCAACCTTCCCGTAAAAATGGCCGCTTTTGGCTTTGATGATGAATGGTAATATCTTAAACATACTCGCTATCAATCAACGAATAATTCCAATTGATATTGCTTCCCTTTGCTGAGATAATACTTCAGTACCGAAACATAATTGGCGCATTGTGTATATATTAGGCTTGTGCAAAATATATCGAATATGGATATTCACGATATTTTTTTCGATAGCTATCGACATTATTTTTTATTTTGATATATCGCAGTTCGATTTTATTTTTCGACTATCGAATTTCGATATTTTTGTTTATTGAGGAATAATATGAGGCGTTCAGTTGCAAAACCGGCCAAGTGCCTTTTTCATACTTTTGAAAAAAAAAGCAACGAAAAACGTTTATTTCATCTATGTTCATTGAAAAATTAAAAAGTATTTCCCACATAATAGCTTATAAAATTTCTTACTCAAAACACGTCAGATTAGACTTTTCTAGTTTCATCTGCCGATATTTTTGAGGAAACAATTTTGCACTTGGCCGGTTTTGATCCATGGAACATACACTTGGCCGGTTTTGATACAGTATTCAACAAGAATTGTTTGAAAAAAAAGTGGACTTGGCCGGTTTTGATACCAAAGTACTGGACTTGGCCGGTTTTGAAACCAAGTTCTTGCACTTGGCCGGTTTTGATACCAAAGTGCTGGACTTGGCCGGTTTTGATTTCAAGGCCTTCAACTTGACTGGTTTTGAATACAATTCAATTGAAATAATATGTAAACGTGAGAAACTTTGTAGGAGTCACCGAGGTAAGTGAAAATAGCGATCTTGTGGTTTGCGTGCGATTTTGGGGTTTGCATGCGATTTTTAACGAATTCCACTATAACATCTATAGACCACGTTGATGCAAAATCTTATCGCACATAACTACGTTTTGCGGTGCGTGCGATTTTTAGATTTTATTGCTTTAAGGATATTTTCCTCGTTCTTTGGAGTATCCCGGAGGTAGTCACTCCATAAGTGACTACTTATCGAGGCGGTTCACTCCGAGTCACTTTGGGTCACTTGGAGTCACCGAGGTGAGTGAAAATTGCGATCTTGTGGTTTGCGTGCGATTTTTGTAGAATTGGTCTATAACACCTATAGGCCACGATAGTGCAAACTCTTATCGCTCATAAATACGTTTTGCGGTGCGTGCGATTTTTTGATTTTATTGCTGTAAGGATATTTTCCTTATTCTTTGGAGTATCCCGGAGATAGTCACTCCATAAGTGACTACTTATCGAGGCGGTTCACTCCGAGTCACTTTGGGTCACTTGGAGTCACCGAGGTGAGTGAAAATCGCGATTTTGGAGTTTGCGTGTTTTTCTTTATCCGACAAAAACATTTTTCGGTGCTAGTGGCAACGCTAGGTTTCACTAAGGTGAAATTATAGAGCCAAAAAAAGTTTGACAGCCATGTTTGGTGGTGCGGGTTGGTGAGGGGGTTGGGCTGAAAATTTTGACAGCCATGTTTGGAGGTGGTGCGGGTGGAACTGAAAGGATTTTTTCAACCGTGAATGAGGTGAGAGTTTTTGAAGCTTTGTTGAGTAAGTTAAATCTGATTTTGATGTTTAGCCAAAAATGACATTTCAAAATGAAATGGGAACAATGAAGGAAAAAGGTAAGCTATTTTTCAATATATTTACAGGTTTAATAGCTTAAATACTTATTTTCTTCATTTATTAGATAATTCATATATTCTTCATATTGCTGCAGATGATATACAGCAGTCTGATTTACAGGAATTCGATACACAACTCTCGGATGCACACGGTCGTACTGTATGTAAACATATGTAAATTTTGCGATTATTTACCATCATTACAAGAAAAGAACATGAAAATAATTCCAAGTGATAGACCGAACTTATGTACGCGGTAAGGGGATCAGCTGGTTCAGAATATCACAGTACGGTGGAATAGTAAGTTTATACAAATAATTAACTAATATGTATTTTGCAGAACTAAATATAATAACACATATTTTAATCTTTATAGTTATGATCCTGACGAAGATCGTTGGACACTTGTACAACCTATGCATGCCAAGCGTGTGGGTGTTGGCGTTGTCGTAGTAAACCGATTTCTTTATGCTATTGGTGGCTTTAATGGCACAGATCGGTTGGCTACTGCAGAGTGGTATCATCCAGAGAATAATGAATAGAATTTTGTGTCGTCTATGAATTGTGGTCGAAGTGGCGCAGGTAACTAATCAACAAAAAAAAAAACAAAGTTCGCGTTTTATTTTGAACATCTCTAGCTTCGCTTAGTAAAGATGTATATAATTTTGTATTTCGAAAATTTGTTCGATAAATCGTTTTAGAAAGAGACTCATTTTACTATTGTCTCTTACAGTCCTAATATTCTTGACAATGACAAGACCCGCTGACTACAATTTTACGACGCGTCCCATTGAGTCTTAACATTAAGCTTTTTATTATGCAAAAATAAAAAAAACAGGCTATTAATTGCATTCCTTTTTTAGGAGTTGCTGCTATCAATCTATTCATATATAGTTGGTGGTTTTGATGGCACACGCCAACTGTCTTCCGTGGAACATTTTGATACTGACAATCAAGTCTGGGAACATGCAGCACCAGTAAAAATCGCACGCAGTGCCTTATCGCTCACATCACTAGATAGTAAACTCTATGCCATTGGTGGCTTTGATGGTAGCAATTTTCTTTCAATTGTCGAAGTCTACGACCCAAAAACAA
This sequence comes from Meiosimyza platycephala, assembly GCA_963662105.1. Taxonomy (NCBI): domain Eukaryota; kingdom Metazoa; phylum Arthropoda; class Insecta; order Diptera; family Lauxaniidae; genus Meiosimyza; species Meiosimyza platycephala. The sequence continues at coordinate 49,777,406 of OY759209.1, read as the reverse complement.
ATCGCTGGGAACAGGGCACACCACTTAGTTCAGGCCGTTCAGGTCATGCATCAGCAGTCATTTATCAACCATCATGTGCAGCAAACTTTATGGATTGAATTGAGAGCGAAAGCTCTAAGCGCGGAGGGGGTAGCGGTGGCGGTGATTCACAGACAGATGACCAAAGCAAAGAAAAAAGTGGGCCTGGTAATAATAAACCTGATCCGTCATCCTTCTGTACAAATTCTTTTGTACAATACCATACTTCGTTAGGCAGTAGATCGTGTCGTAATTGTGAAGAATTAAAACCAATTACCGAAACAGAAAAAATTTTACAAAAACAATGCATTAAGGATTCAATCAACTATGCACCTAAAATATGGCAAGCTAGAAAACGTCGTAGTCTACTAATATGTGAAAAATCACAAGCTAAAATTTTGGAAATCGGTTTTAAAGAATATAGTATAGTATAGAACAGCCAGCTGTTATTGTTAAGGCAACACTAATGTATTTTTCGACAGGTGTTCTATGTATCATAATTATTAGTTGTTTTTGTTAACTTAATATGTTTCTGCATACTATTATCTGAAATGTATTAAAGCTCCAACACTGATTTGAGTTTTCTTTAAATTTATTTATCCTGACTTCGATAGCAATAATATTTTTGTTATAATTTTTTTTTTAAATGGATTTAAGTGTGAAACAATATTTCACAAAAGAGTTTTATTACAGTTTTTTAAACATTAAATTAATTAACACCTTGCATGAATTTTGATAATAAATCTGTTGGTTTTGGTTCCTCTGACTCTTTCCAGTAACGCATTAAGTGACCTTTCTGTTTCCAGATGTTAACGGTTTCTTTAAGTTCCATATGGCAAAAGTTTTGAGAAAAACTGATATTACTGAAAAATGAAAAATTAGAAGAAATTTTATATGTAAGATACAAATCCTCCTGCTGATGTCCAATTCAAGAAAATAACAATATGTTGTGGTAAAGTTTAGTGCCGAACTTGACAGCACAATAAGTTGCCATATGCTGTGATTTTAAGAATAAAAAAAAATAATTGATTTTCACTTATAAAAACAACAGAAATATCGTTTTTAATTTTGTTTATTTATTTTATTCAATAATTTGTTAGATTAAGAGAGTTGATTTTAGCGACTGATTATTTTATAATTAAACATTATTTAATCGAACTTACAGTCATTAAGCAAAGATCAATATTGTAAATTTTTACTTATTGATCAATGCTATTTTTCAACAAACATGACAAAGATAACAAAAGGAACAATTTTAACCTGGTAATTGGTGACATGTTTCGGCTATTACCAATAGCCTCATCAGACCAGTTTGGTTAATTCTGTACATGGAGTCGAACACCTGACCGTTCATGCATTGCAATTGCATATTTTGCGACAGCCGGTCTAACACTTGAGCTACTGAGGGACTTGTCATGAGGTGTACAGAGTGCGCATATTCCATTTGTCATCCTTTGTCACTTTCTCGCTTGCTGCCATAGCCGTTAGACCGTCGGCCTAAAGTCATCCTATGATTTATTTTTCGAAATTGTGGTGTTGCCAGCCACATATTTTTTTGAAATTCGGCGTGCTCTCCATATGGTGTAAGAAAGTTGATTTTAGCGACTGATTATTTTATAATTAAACATTATTTAATCGAACTTACAGTCATTAAGCAAAGATCAATATTGTAAATTTTTACTTATTGATCAATGCTATTTTTCAACAAACATGACAAAGATAACAAATGGAACAATTTTAACCTGGTAATTGGTGACATGTTTCGGCTATTACCAATAGCCTCATCAGACCAGTTTGGTTAATTCTGTACATGGACTCGAACACCTGACCGTTCATGCATTGCAATTGCATATTTTGCGACAGCCGCTCTAACACTTGAGCTACTGAGGGACTTGTCATGAGGTGTACAGAGTGCGCATATTCCATTTGTCATCCTTTGTCACTTTCTCGCTTGCTGCCATAGCCGTTAGACTGTCGGCCTAAAGTCATGCTATGATTTATTTTTCGAAATTGTGGTGTTGCCAGCCACATATTTTTTTGAAATTCGGCGTGCTCTCCATATGGTGTAAGAAAGTTGATTTTAGCGACTGATTATTTTATAATTAAACATTATTTAATCGAACTTACAGTCATTAAGCAAAGATCAATATTGTAAATTTTTACTTATTGATCAATGCTATTTTTCAACAAACATGACAAAGATAACAAATGGAACAATTTTAACCTGGTAATTGGTGACATGTTTCGGCTATTACCAATAGCCTCATCAGACCAGTTTGGTTAATTCTGTACATGGACTCGAACACCTGACCGTTCATGCATTGCAATTACATATTTTGCAATGTGTAAGAAAGTTGATTTTAGCGACTGATTATTTTATAATTAAACATTATTTAATCGAACTTACAGTCATTAAGCAAAGATCAATATTGTAAATTTTTACTTATACTTATACTTTAATTATAAAATCTTTTGTCACTTTCTCGCTTGCTGCCATAGCCGTTAGACTGTCGGCCTAAAGTCATGCTATGATTTATTTTTCGAAATTGTGGTGTTGCCAGCCACATATTTTTGAAATTCGGCGTGCTCTCCATATGGTTTAAGAAAGTTGATTTTAGCGACTGATTATTTTTATAATTAAACATTATTTAATCGAACTTACAGTCATTAAGCAAAGACCAATATTGTAAATTTTTACTTATTGATCAATGCTATTTTTCAACAAACATGACAAAGATAACAAATGGAACAATTTTAACCTGGTAATTGGTGACATGTTTCGGCTATTACCAATAGCCGAAACATGTCACCAATTACCAGGTTAAAATTGTTCCATTTGTTATCTTTGTCATGTTTGTTGAAAAATAGCATTGATCAATAAGTAAAAATTTACAATATTGATCTTTGCTTAATGACTGTAAGTTCGATTAAATAATGTTTAATTTGTTAGATTTTAACTAAAATACAGCAAAATTTTGATAAGTTACAAAAATAAATAAGAATATATTCCAAATTTGGAATAAAACACCCAAAGTGGCTAACCCACAGTAAAAATAGTCACCACACCAGGGTGAGTTTTAAGTGTACCCACACAACCAAACATTTTTTTTGCATTGGTATTGGAATTCAGCCGAGAGTTTCATTTCTTTTGATATTCTTTGATTTTGGGCAATGAGACGTGTGAGCTTGGTGACCACCAAACATTTTTTCAAAGGGCGGAACGAGGCTGTCACTCTTCTTGCTCCACTTCCACAGATGGATTAATTTCAGTTTGACAAACTAAATCTACTATTACAATTGAATCACGGGTATTCCTAATTAACTAATAGTCCGTGCGCTCAGCGCAATACACATTGTAAATCATAGATCACAGTTAGTCCATTCTGTGAGTCGGAAAAATATACAAATATTTTAAGCAGCAACCAGACCACTTTCTCCCCCTGTTTTCGGGGACGCTGAACACGATGGTGGTATTTAAAATTATTTTTGAGCATGCCACACCCCCCAAAATAGCCAAAAACCGCGCCCAAAAGGGGAAAATCGAATATTGCGCGCCTTCCATCGGTATAATATTTGTCACCCCCCGTTTTTGAGGAAGTTGAACACGATAGCGGTGTTTAAAATTTTCTTGGAGTTGGCCACATTCCTAAAAAATAACCAAAAACCTCCCCCAAAATAGGTGAAAGCATATTTCGCGTCTTTCATCTGTAAAATATTTGTTGCACCCCATTTTCGAGGATGCGGAACACTATGGCGGTATTTAAAATTTTTTTGGAGTGTGCCACACCCCCCAAAAAGACCAAAAACCGCCCCCAAAATTAGGGAATCGCATATTCCCCACCGTCTATCGGTATAATATTTGTCACCCCCCGTTTTCGAGGATGCTGAGCACGATGGTGATGTTTAAAATTTTTTTGGAGTTGGCCCCACCCCCAAAAAATGCAAAAAAACCGCCCCAAAAAGGGGGAAATTGCATATTCCGCACCGTCTATCGGTATATTTGTCACCCCCCATTTTCGAGCATACTGAACACAATGGTGGTGTTTAACATTTTTTTCCAGTATGCCACACCCCCTAAATGCGCAATTCACATATTTCGCACCGTTTATCGGTATAATATTGGTCACCCCCCATTTTCGACGATGCTGAACACGATGGTGCAGTTCAATTTTTATTTCGAGTATGCCACACCCCTTAATGGGCAAAAATCATACAGGTTGAACAATTTTTTTTTGGTGTAAACGAGAAAACCCACGGCACCTCCTGTATTCGAGGATGCTCGACAAAAAAAAATTTTATGAAGTCATCTTGACCGCCGCGAGCACTCCAGCACCCAAAATCTGCACCTATTATGCGTTTTTTTTAATGAACTCAATGTGACAGTATAATTATCTTATCATTGTTATATTTTGTATGATCATTGAGAAGGAGGGTCTGATGTGTGTTTACGTGTAAAAGGAAAACCCACGTAAACTTATGCAAATGGCAAAACTGTTCAGTGGTAACTTGTCGGTTTTGTTTTCAATATAATATGCACAATTAGCGAGACTTTAATCTCGTATATATCGCTATCCCATTCACTCCACCGAGAAAGATTGCTGACCACTGAAAAGTTTTCTATGGTATTCCAGGTCAGCAGTTTTTTTACTCGCACAATTAGTCAATCAAGATACCTGTAATCATCATACGGTACGTGTTCAATGTTTGTAAACATATTATGTATATACGATCTATTATCCCGCACTTTACTAGATAAAACCGCGCGTCAAAGAGGTAATTTGGGTCCTTTGTGAAGGTTGTTGGTCGTTTGGGGGAGTGCGGACAAGTCGGTGTGAAGATGTAACACCACCATCGTGCTCAGTATCCTCGAATACAGGAGGTGACGTGGGTTTTCTAGTTTACACCAAAAAAAAATTGTTCACCCTGTATAGGGTGATTTTTGACCATTAAGGGGATGTGGCATACTGGAAAAAAATGTTAAACACCTCCATTGTGTTCAGTATCCTCGAAAACGGGGTGTGACAAATATTATACCGATAGACGGTGGGAAATATGCGATTCCCCAATTTTGGGGACGGTTTTTGGTTTTTTTGGGTGGTGTGGTACACTCCAATAAAATTTTAAACACCGCTATCGTGCTCAGCTTCCTCAAAAATGGGGGGTGACAAATATTATACCGATGGAAGGCGCGCAATATGCGATTTTTCCCTTTTGGGGGCGGTTTTTGGCCATTTTGGGGGGTGTGGCATGCTAGAAAAGAATTTTAAATACCACCATCGTGCTCAGCGTCCTTGAAAACAGGGGGGGGGGGGAAGTGGTCTGGTTGCTGCTTAAAATTTTTGTATTTTTCGAGGTTTTTTCCGACTCACAGAATGGACTAAGTACTTATAGCACTTTTTAGAGACTCCAACCATGCACCCAAATCAACTGATTAACGTTTGCTGAACACACAGGGTGCCAACTTACAATCAGACGGAATTCTCATTTCCGAATACAGCCCGAATGAGCGCGCGCAGGGCCTGATTTACCCACAGGCTATTTATGCTTAAGCCTAGGGTGCAAGGTCCGAGGGGGCGCTGAGAATTAACGTTGATTAAGGTTTTTTGTTATGTTGCACCTTCTTAACAGAATCTTTCAACAAGTGAAACAAAATTAAGTGCTGAAAAATATTTTATAAGGAAAGGATTACACAAATACAATTGAGACATGAAATTTTCCTTCCCTTGTTTGTCTAAAATGAGTTTCTAGCCTCGTTGCTACGATTTTGACATAGAGCAATTGTCGCAAGTATTTTATTTATTAGATTTTAAATTTTAATTCAGGAATTACAATCTCACACTGTAATTATACCCTACACAAAGGGTATATTCACTTTGTCATTCCGTTTGTAACGCATAGAAGGGGGCGTGACAGGTATTGAAAAGTATATATATTATTGATCAGTGTCCCCACCTGAGTCAATATAGCTATGTCCGTCTGTCTGTCTGTCTGTCTTTCTGTCTGTCTGTTGAAATCACGTTTACGGGAAAACTAAGCAAGCTACTTCATAGAAATTTGGCACACAGGTCACACCTTCTTGCTAGCATCTGCTAGCATATAAAAATGGGAGAAATCGGGTCACGACCACGCCTACCGCCCATACTCTATGTAAATGTACCTCAGCCCATTTTGAAACAAGTTCCTGCAATTTTAGTGAAACTTGGTGATTTGGTGAACATGTGAACAAAATGAAGATTGAGCTAGGTTTTAAATTTGCAAAAGTTTTAAAAGGAGCGTGGCACAGCCCTAAATTTTTAATTTTATAACGCTATAACTCGTAAACCGTGCAAGATATTGTGATGAAATTTGGTACACGGATACAGATCTTATATATGTATCTTAAATTTTTGTCAAAGTGGGCGGAATTGGAAAAGTGGGCGTGACAGTTTTTACCAATTAAAAATTTTGATTTCGTATAATTCAAAATTGGCACATTTGATTTTCATAAAAATTCTAGGGATGATACTACTGAGAGAGTTATCAATACAAGCTTCAACAGGGCACAGCCCACAATATTTATAAACATTATAGTTAGAGAACTAACAACGTAATCGTTATGAAATTCAGTATGGCAGATATACTTACTAAAAGGTATCTTCTTATGAAAATTTGGCACAATAAAACCGGTGGGCGTGCCATATAAGCAAAAACGTTTAATGCTATAGATAGTGTGCAATGAGAGTAATTTTCATAAAATTTGGTGCATAGATGTCAATTATTATAAGCTATAAAATTAAATAAATTTCGATGGAATTTCATCAGTGGGCGTGGCATCTCCCATAATAACATAAAGTTGTAAGTCATATTTTAAGAGAACTATTGCAGCAATTGATATGCAATTTTATGTAGGTGGTTAACTTGCCATAAGGTATGTCTGCATCTAAAGCGGGCGAAATAGCACCACTGGGCTTGGCACCTCCTATACAAGTAAAATACCTTAAGTGGCACATCTATCGAAATATATGAGCAGTCATACTGAAATTTGGTGTAAGAGGCTTGTTTATGGAAAGCTATTTCGGGATCAAAATCAGTCTCCATTGTATGAGTGGGTGTGTCACCGCCCTAAATTTTAAGGTTAATTAAGGCATATATCGCAAAGCTATTTTGCTAAAATTTAGTATGTGGATGTCAATGACGAATATAATTTATTCAACCAAAAGTAGGCGAAATTGGAGAAGTGGGCGTGGTATATTTGATCTTCTGCATTTCTAGTCTATTTTTTCAACATTTTCCACATTTTTTTTGACTTTTCCAACTTTTTAACTTTTCCCAATATATTCCATATGTATATTTTCCACTTTTTCAACCTCTTTCAACTTGATTCGACATTTTCTTTATTTTTTCGACTTCTTCATGAATTTTGTATTGTTTCAACATTTTTCAACTTCTTGCAACTATTTTTGAGTTTTTAACCACTTTCAACATTTTCCACAATTTTTCGACTTTTTCAATTTCTGCAATGGTTTCCATATATTTTAGACTTTTTGAGTTTTTTTTCAATTGTTTACACACTTTTCGACCTCTTTGAACCTTATTACATTATTCTCTACTTCTTCAACCTTTTCAACGTCTTTTTAACATTTATTTGAAAAGTACTTTCAGTGCAGTGTAGGGTATGTGGCCAAAGATAACACCTTTACTAGTTTTTATTTTAGATTAGTGAGATGTTATTAACTGACACATTAGAGACCGAAAGGTTACAACTTTTATTCGTTTGAATACAAATACAAAATAGATGAAAATTTTCGAAGATCTGTTTTGAAAGAATTTTTTTTAGAGTAAAAACTTTTCTTTTCGCACTTAGGGGGCGCATATTCATAGCTAGCCTAGGGCGGTCAGAGGTCTAAATCAGGCCCTGAGCACGCGAATTGATTTTTTTATTGCTCATATAAGAAAGTTTAGTTTCCGGAGAAGAGACAATAAGAGGGCCTCCTGCGCCCCTGTTCACTATACGTACACTTTGAGAACTCCTCTATTACACCACTAAAAATAAGGACTGAAATGTTATATATGAGGGCTTTTACTTTAGCTAAAAGGAAATATGAAAGAACAAGAAAATTAAATACATACGTATAAGCAAATGTAGTTTTAGCGATTTTACAAAAGAAAATTTAATCTTCGAGCGCTCTTCGCTGCTAACAAGTCTATGACTTTATTTGTGTTACTCTCAATTCTTCTATGTACTGAAATTAGTGCCAGCCCAGTCAATCTGTGTCAATCTGTTCTTAATAAATAATTAAATATGTTTTCACATGTTTCAATGTTGAAAATGTCTTTCAAGAATGCACGTTGTAATGGGTAAAGTTGGCACAAATTTTTAGAAGCTTATGAGTATTTGGAAAACCTTCTTCATTACAGTTTTCAAGGGCTTCAATTGCGTAAGCTGAAGGATTTATCACAGGCAGTTCCGGCCATTTTTTTTTGCCACAACTGAAGCTATCAATCGCTTTTAGGAAGTCCTGCTCAGTCAACATTTTAATTAAAATCATGACTGAATTCACATTACGAAATACAGAACCATTTATTTCGACCCGTTCTTCAAAGGTTAGCAGATACGTCCCATTTACGGTTCTTATTGATCCATCTTTGTACTTAATGGAAGCGACCATGTTGTTAATTATAAGGGTACCGTCTTTGATCTGAGTAACATTGTTTTGGCTTATTGGAGTTGTGCTGCAATTCGTGACCTCTCCAGAGACTAATTGCTGACTGCAAGTAACAACGCCCAGTTTTTTGCAAAACGCCACAGAAATTGATGATTGACATTTCACAGCATACGCCTCATTTCCGCATTCCACTACGGTGTTAGGTTGTCCAAAGTGCAGCACCATGCCGTTATGTTCCACCCCATAGAGACTTAGTTTTTTGCAGATAGCTTTAGGCATTGAATACTTAATGATAAAATACAAACTATCTATACTTTGAAGTACCTTAATACTAGACATTCCTAAGATTTCCATTACAGTAACATTAGTACTGAAGTGTTCGTTAACAATGCTTTTCAAATCTTCATTATCAAGAATTACTGGGTTCACAAGGTTTACTTTGGCCAGTGTGATTGACAAGATAACTGTTTCTAAATCTAATATCAAAATCCTATTTCTGGCTAATAGTGTCTCATATAAACTAAGAATGCCATAATACTTAACCTGAAATGTAAAAGAATAAAGGCTAACCCAAACACCAAAAAATTATAAGAAAAATAAAATATTTTTTATAAGAACAGTGGTGCCGAGGTCTTCTTCTAACTCCTCTTCCACGTAAAAAGCAGACAGTTTGTTTCCTAACCTTTTATTGACCTTCACAAGAACCCTATCACCAGCCTTATAAGTCCGATCCTGTCCACCTCTATTATGAAATGCTAAGCCTGCTGATTGCACATGCCTAATACGCTCTTCAACCTCAACAAATATTGCCGAAGGGGTAAAAAGTATGGTCTTTGGTCTTTTATTCGTAACCGAATGGATTGACTTATTGTACTCAATAGTTGCAAACAGAATTAGTTCGTCAGTATCGTTCAAATTTTTTTCAAGTTTTAGACACCTAGCTATTTCAACTAAAATGCTGTGAAACCGTTCCACCTGATCATTGGAGGTACTGTGCAGAGGAGGTGCATTAGCAATTTGCACATTAAAATGATTAAGCAAAATGGATTTCACTGTTTGTGAGCTTATTGTCCTTTCGTTGTCACAATTGATAGTTTTCGTGTGTGTAGACATGTTCATAAGCTGTAAAATATTTGGCTTTACATCTATAATAGCCCTAGATGCGATTTTCTAAACTACTGCAAATTTAGAGAACTTGTCTATGCAGGTAAGACAATATATTTGATCCGTAGAAATGATATCGATATGTAAAATTTCACCAGGGTATGATAGTATTGGAGTTTCCCCTATAGTGTGCTTCCTTGGATGTCGTTCATATTTTGCCTTTGGGCAAATTCTACAATTCGTGACGACCTGTCTCGCCTTTTTTTCATTTTTGGAAAAAAAAGTCGTTCATGATTTGCTTCATGTTTTCTTGAGCTGCCCTGTGGGCTCTATTGTGCTCAGCAATCACAATCTCACTTTGGTCGCTAACGTCAAAAATGTCTGTTACCATTTTTTTTGGTATATCGAAATTTTACTGCTAGGTGAAGCTCCACCAGATTTTGTTGTATCTTTACCAGAATTGATAAGATACAGTGTATTGAATTTACAACACCATCATTCACAGACTCATGCAAAGACTTCATTAAATAATTTACGTCCGAGAAAATAATTGTGTGTCTAGTTTTTGTCCCAAAGAGGATAAAAGTTCGTTTTGACTGAACTTCACCCTCTTCTATAACAATTTGATTTCTGAAACAATTGAGCGGTTTGTCGACCGATTCAATCGTATATGTGAGGGATTCTTTGCTATGAAGCGAAAAGCGTCGGCAACATGGTTTTCCCTACCTGGCTTGTAATGCATTTTTGCGTTATAGTCCTCGATTATGGACTTCCATCGTTTAATCTTTGCGTTCGGATTTTTATCCGACACCGCAAAGGTTTGAGGCTGATGGCCAGTGTATATGTTTATTTCCCTAACCCCATACAAGTAATTCCCTAGGTTTTTAGAGCCCATACTATTTCCAGGAGCTCCCTCTCATTTGTTGCGAAATGCTCCTCAGTGCCTCTAAGCGTTCGCGAGATCATGGTTATAGGTTTCCCGTTTTGTGAAAGTACGGCCCCCAACCCACATGAAGAGGCGTCAGTTGTTAAATCAAAAGATTTGCTAAAATCTGGATACATCAGAATGACATCTTCCGATGACAATATTTCCCTGAGATCGTTAAAAGCCTTTACGCTTTCAGACTCCAGATTAATTGGGATCTTCTTTGATTGGGTAACACTTACTTTGCCATTATCACCCTTTAGCAGGTCCGTCAAGGGTTTTGCTATGGTGGCGAAATTTTTAATTAAACACCTATAATAGCTAGCGAGCGCTAGATTGGTGGGTTGCTCGAATTTTTTATTCCATGTACCTTTTCAGGACATGTTTTGATTCCACCCCTTGAGACTGAAAATCCTAAATATTCGACTTCACCTTTAAAAAATTTAGATTTATCTAGTGATACCCTCATGTTGTCATCGTAAAGATTGCTCAATACCCACTCAATATCCTTGACATGTTGTTCTTTCGTTTTCGAGTAAATGATTACATCATCCACATAGACATGGCACGTTTTGCCAATTTGATCTCGAAGAACGTCATCTATTGCCCTTTGGAATATGCTAGGCGCGTTCCTAAGACCGAAGGGGAGACGGCAGAGTTCATATTTGCCGTTATTTTCAGAGAAAGCCGTTTTTTCTCCGTCGTGAAGTATTGAGCATCCTTCATATTGGATAATATCACTGATACGTTGGGTATAGGATATTTGTCCTCTATGGTATTTTCGTTCGATTTCCGAAAATCGATCACCATTCGCTTTTTTTTTGTTCCCCAGGGAGTCAATACCCTTATTATCAACAACCCAGATTGGGTTGTTATATGGGGACCTAGATGGTCGAATTATGCCATTAGTAAGATTTGACCTTTGATTCCTTTATTTACGAAGTCGGCTACTCCCATAGGATATGCGTAAAACCTAGAGTAAATTTAATCTTGACTTTTTATTCTAATCGTCGCAACGACGTTTGTATTAAAGGGAAGTGACTCCTTAGGGTCAGCAAAAACCTTTGACTTGCTTTTTATCATCCTACAGAACTGGTCGCGTACTGCAAGAGGAATTTCGTCATTGATTGCTTCTGTGAAGCTTACATCCTCACACTCAAAAAAAAACAGATTTTCCGTCCCAAAATCGTGTTTTATTTTGCCATTATTTAGATCTATGTTGGCATTGATCTGATTGAGAAGATCAATACCAATTATACCATCGAATGTGGTATGATTCGGTAGTATAAAAAAATCTGAGTTTACTTTAAATAGATTTATCCTGCACTTATTTCTAACAGTGTTGTTGCCGTGCAGGGACTTAACACTAAATGGTTTGGTTACTGGTACGATGTCTTTTAACCCTGTTAGGGGTTTTATATAGTATTTCGACGCACCCGTATCCACCAGGAGTTTTATGTTTTTATTCCCTATTCTCCGTGCGATCCACGGGAGCAGAGACCTTTCCCCTAAAAAATTGACCTGCTCCTCTTCAAGGTCTCTAACTTCAGCTTCTACCCCTTGATTATATTACTCTTCCGGTATGTGATCATGCTCTATGTCATTGACTTTTTGCATTTTTGACTCATTAGCTCTTCCAGAGTCCTCTTGTCGTTTGGTACAATAATATTCTTCATTACCAAAATTTCTTTGTATAAAACCCTGTTGATTATTAGACCTGACTTGTGGTTGGCTTTGATGTGTTTTCTGTGACTGACGTCGCCAGTTGGTAGGATGCCTTATTCGTGACTCAGAAGGATCAACCTCCATTGGTACTGGCAGCTGTGTGTTTTTTCCACCATGATTTGTTCTTGACCTCCAGTGAAATACGGATTTTTGTAATTTTGTAACCCATTTTGATCTTCATTTGCTATTCGCATAATTTTCGTTTCGAGCCGCGAAACCTGTTGCGAATACGTACCGCTGGTGATTAGACTCTACTTCTTGTGCTAATGCTAAAGCACTAGGTAAATCATTAGAACGCGAAGCGAACATAATGTCGCAAAGTGGATTTTTAAACCTGATATGAAGACCCTAAGTGCGTCAGCCCTATATTTATCGCAGAGAGAATTTGCTACTGTTTTTTCATATGACATTACCGTTTTGTTTGTCAATAATATTAGCTTCTTTTCTATTTCATCAAAGTATTGCAGTACCGTTAGGTTACCCTGCCGCAAAGTTGAAAGCTCTTGTTCTATTAAATATATCGGACGTTTGACCGCATATGCGAAGTTCAGTCTTGCGATTATCGCATCAAAATTTAGCACAGTATCAAAAGATGGCAACACGGCAAATTCAGGCAGGGACTTTACTAAGTCTAAAGACTCCTCACAACTTACTGTCGGAATAATTTTCACCGAGTCATAAGTAGTAATAGTTGAACCTATAATTAATGAATTAATTTAAGCTGTCAGCTGAGTTATCTATCGCTCGAAGTCTTCTTTTTGTATGTTAAGAGCCTACTGCTGCTCGAACTATAGCCGATATTTGTTGTTCGTCCATTTTTTCTGTTCGCGGATCTTTCGAAATATTTAGTCGACAAAGCCTATCCTCAAGTTCACTATCGCCCTCGCTATCACTTGTGATCATTAATTTGCACTCAGCAACAACAAAAACAACATTACAATGCTATCTTGCCAATTCACTATAACACTTTCACTTTGTCACTCAAGTAATATACCTTTTTTTAATTTTAATCTTCTTTATCAAAAACGTATAACTATTTTTAAATTTTAACTTCTTTATCCAAAAAGGAAAATTGTCAAATAAATTTTTAATTTCAACGAACACTTACACCTTAACAAAATTCACCATCAACTTCATTTTATCCAGTTGCCGTTGCTGCCTTATTTTCTTAGTTTATTACCGATTATTTTCAACCAGTACTGCTTTTATAAAAAATTTTATTAACTTTGTTTTGTCCAGTTGCTGCTGTTGCTTGATTTCCTTTGATTTTTGCGTCTGCTTTTCCAAAATTGTATACTGATGATTCCCATCCAGTCCTTCCTTTATAAATATTTCCGTTGGGCGCCAATTATAAATAATTATAAAAATCCTGTGTTTTATTTAATTATTTTAATATTTATTTTGCACGTATGTGTTAGTTTGAATTCTGTTTAGAACTCAAAATTATAATTAATACAAACTTAAACCCAAGCCATCCGCACTCGCGCAATCTGCTGACTCGGCACTTGTTATATGATATTTTATTTAAAGCGGATGTTTGCAGCAGCGTAAGCATTTTGGTCGGTCAATGTTCTTATGTCGCAACTGATTTTAACTAAGTATTTTGGTAGGTCAATGCTTTTATGTCGTAACTTATGTTAACTTGCACGTCAGGTTTTTGAGATATTCTAACCTAAAGTGGAAAAAAATACAATTTCTTGAGGCTATGTAGCATGTCGATTTTTTTTTTTTTTTCTAAAAACTATATGTGAGATCTTAAAATACAAGTCTTCCTCTTTCAAATACCATTGAGCTTGCACAAATTTTCTTTTTTTTGCCGAGATATCGCATTTTAAAACTTTAATGTTTGCGATTTTCCCTATCCCTGAAAATTCATTAGTGACACGCGTATATGAAAAATTCGTGGTGCTACATAATCTGAAAGAACGGTGTTTTTTACACATTAAGCTAGAATATCTCAAAAACCTGACATGATAGAGCAATTCTGATCCCGGATTTGGTTTCAGCGGTTTGGCATTCAAACTGCAAACAAAAAAAAAAATTTTTGGGAGCTTGTGTTATTAAATATTTCTTGCTGCTGATCAAAAAATCATTTTCAAATTGAGATGACCTTTTTTTCAGACCTCTTTTACAAAATCGATTTCATATAGTGTCTGTTCGATTCAGAAAATCATTTTTGTATGGTGTATTCCTCTCAAAGCCAATTTTACGTAGTGTCTATCCTTTGCAATATCGTTTCTATATAGTGTCTGTCAAAAAATTTCAGGTGGGGGTTTTCTATCCCCTACCATCTGCCCCCTAGATAGGGCCCTGTTCAAGGCTTCAAAGCCCACAACAGGAAAAGTGACTTTATCTACACAAAATTTAGTCACAATAACCACATTGTGACTCGCACGTAACTCTGTGACCATTTCGCGCTAAATGGCATTCTTCTTTAGGCTTGTTACAAAAATAAGAGCTGCGACTGGCCATCGATCGTTTCTGCAACTCAATTTACAACCTAAGCAGACGAATGAAATCTGGTCCAATCGTTCAACTTGTTTACTAATATTTAGTTCTTCACCGAGATCGAGGCGAGGCGAGATTCGAGTTGTTCTCGCTCTCGCTTCGTTTTATAAATTTGAGTCTCGCCTCGCCTCGTTCTCGGCCGAGAACTTGCCATCACATATCTCGCCTCGCCTCGTCAAAACCTCGCCTCACCTCGGTAAAAAGCGAGGTTTTATGAAAATGAAAAAATTTATATGAAATTCCCCATTACGGACAGCCCCATAACCGGACAGCTCCTATAACCGGACATATTTCGGCGACACTCACTTTCATTAACTTTTCCATACAAAATCAATTCCGATAGCCGGACGCTCCAATAACCGGTCGCGGACACTATATTCTGTGTCATTTTGATCAAAATATCTCTTTTAAACGGACTGAATTAAATAAGAATTCAATTAAATTTTTACTACTTCCTTTTTTTTACAAATTCTAATTCGTTTTTGTTTTGAAAGCAGCGAATTTGGTGGTTCCCTTAATAATGCTAATATACCTACACATTAATGTCAGAAGTGTTGAGTAGAGTTGGACTTTTTCGTTCATTCTGGTTCACTGGTTTTGATGAATTTTCGAAAATCGATCAAAATATATTAACTGAATATAACAATAATTAAGTTCAATTTGAAAATCACAGCGCCACTCCAGAAATAAGCGTAAATTTGTTCAACAAATTCAATAACATTTTTTTGTTCCTGTCCCATAAGCTGACATCTCCCATAACCGGACAAAAATACTGCGACGGTGGAAGTCCGGCTATGGGGAATTTCATTGTATATGTATCAGGCCTGCATATGTACATTCAACTAGCAAAGCCCGACACGCGTTGCTACGCCTCAAGAAATGAAATAAAATATGTGGTTTTATTTTGGGTGGATTGAATAATATATGATGATTGGTGAGATTGATCAATTTAATTGTTTTCTTATATGGGACGGCGTGGTATTGCCCATTTTTCCAAATCAAACTAAACTACGAACTTTTTACAAACTATAATAATTATATGTATCAAATCTTATCCATCTACGTGATATAGTTACTGAGATATAAAAAAAAGTTTTATTCACCTGTGCCAAGTAGTTGATAGCACTGGTCAACAGTGGTTTTGTCTGCCTGGATGTCTCTGCGGATTTCTATAATTTCAGGTACCCACATTACGAATATATTCATGAAAGTACTGAATTGGCTCTAGTTTTTAAGATATTGATCTATTTATCTATAAATATATTAAACAAAGTCGGGTTAGTTACACTCTGTATAACTCAAGAACGGCTGGACTGATTTTAATGGTCTCAAATTTTTTGGATTTGTCTCCGCCCCGAAAATGACATTGGCTAGAAAAATTTTATTTCGGGTGGCCCTTATACAAAACTTTTTTAAAATTAATGATCTTTGATCTGTTGGATTTGTGTTCGCCCCATGAGTATAAATGTGTTTTGTCTTTTCCACGTAAAGAAAACATTACCCAGTAGAAATTCGTGCATCACTGATGTAAATAAATAAATAAACTGCGGAAGCATTGCATGGCTACACAAAAAGTTATTAAACTCAAAATACACCAATAAAAACAAAAGGTACTTTTCCGAGAATTAAAACTTTTTTCCCGTGAATATGAGTTTTGTTTACACAAATGATGCACACAAGAGCAGTTTTTTTAGCCTCTCATTTTTTTTACAAGTCAAAAATACATGTTTAAAAAATTGCCTTTCGCAGAAATAGTGTCTTTGACCTGAAATTTTCACAACTGGCATCGCGCAACTATTTGCGCACATTTGTTTTGTTTCTGCACGTTTAATTCCGGCTGGGTCTCTTGCATATTCATTTTTCAAACGAACCAGCGCATAGAAATCAGCAACTGCACGGCGGGATGAATGATGGCATGTTTCATAGCTCGTGACCGCGGGTGGGTAAATGACCAACCCTAGCCTAAGTTATGCTTCTTGATTTAAAAGATGCGTGGTGTAAATTTCATGTTATTCGATTACGTGGTCCTTGTGAAAATGTTATTTCAAAAAAATTTTTGCATGAGAACCAACCTAAATATGCACCCCAATTAAAAGTCTTATAGCGTAAGCTATGCCAAAAAAAAATTTTGTAGCCAATGCCATTTTCGGGGCGAAGACAAATCTAACAGATCAAAGATCATTAATTTTAAAAAAGTTTTGTATAAGGGCCACCCGAAATATTTACCCTAAATAAAATTTTTCCAGCCAATGTCATTTTCGGGGCGGAGACAAATCCAAAAAATTTGAGACCATTAAAATCAGTCCAGCCGTTCTTGAGTTATACAGAGTGTAACTAACCCGACGTTGTTTAATATATTTATAGATAAATAGATCAATATCTTAAAAACTAGAGCCAATTCAATACTTTCATGAATATATTCGTAATGTGGGTACCTGAAATTATAGAAACCCGCAGAGACATCCAGGCAGACAAAACCACTGTTTACCAGTGTTATCAACTACTTGACACAGGTGAATAAAACTTTTTTTTATATCATATGACGTAGATGGATAAGATTTGATACATATAATTATTATAGTTTGTAAAAGGTTCGTAGTTTAGTTTGATTAAATTGATCAATCTCACCAATCATCATATATTATTCAATCCACCCAAAATAAAACCACATATTTTATTTCATTTCTTGAGGCGTAGCAACGCGTGTCGGGCTTTGCTAGTTGAATGTACATATGCATATGCATTTTTCATTTTCATAAAACCTCGCTTTTTACCGAGGCGAGGCGAGGTTTTGACGAGGCGAGGCGAGGCGAAATGCCAGTGTGTCTCGCCTCGCCTCGGTCGAGCGAGGCAAATTTATTTTTTCACCTCGCCTCGTTCTCGCCTCGCTCTCGCCTCGTAGAACGCGGTTGCCTCGCAGCCTCGGTGAAGCACTACTAATATTCAAAAGATCTTCCGGGAAGATGATGCTCGCAGTTTTGTAGTAGTATGAAAATGGAAGCGCCTTAACTGCTTTGGTGGCACCAGCGATTTTTCGTGAGCGCCTAAGCTATGCTAAGTTCCCGAAGTTTTTTTCTGAAGAAATGTTGATTTTCGGATAGTTTCAACAAAATATCTGATCGCATATGGGGCATTGCAGGAGAAGCGGACAATGAAAATAAAGTGAGGTCGTGATTTTAGTTTATATTTCGCTTAGTTATACATCAAGTAGACATAAATGTGTCCACACAATTTTTTTTTTTGTTTGACGCTTAATTGCCGAGCTATGGGCTTATATCTTTAAG
The DNA here is from genome assembly GCA_963662105.1 of Meiosimyza platycephala. Lineage (NCBI taxonomy): Eukaryota > Metazoa > Arthropoda > Insecta > Diptera > Lauxaniidae > Meiosimyza > Meiosimyza platycephala. The sequence continues at coordinate 49,759,197 of OY759209.1, read as the reverse complement.
TCTGAGCTTCAATCTAAAAAAAAGAAGGCTGTCCAAAACGTTCGTTCTGGACCAAAAAACTAAATCGTTTATCCCTTTACTACCAAAATGTAAGGGGTATGCGTTCGAAAGCGCATGACATTTTTTTATCTACTCAGAACTTTTCTGAAGATATTATAATTTTTACCGAGACTTGGCTTAACAGCTCTTTTCTTAATCAGGAACTGTTTGATAATAGCTTTAATGTTTTTAGAAGAGACAGATATATGGACGACTCGTCTCCTGTTGGAGGGGGTATATTAATTGCTATAAAAAATAGTCATACTAGTTCTTTAATTGATATTTCCTGTGCTGCTAGTATTGAACTTTTATGTGTTAAGGTAATTTTTTCTAAGTCCAATTTGTACATCCTTAACGCCTACATTCCTCCCAATAGTAGCACAGAAGTCTACGAGCACCTTTCGAGGGCCGTAGAATTTGTTATAGATAAACTTTATACCTTAGGTCATTTAAATAAATCCATACAATTGCATTCATGCAATTTTATGCTTATATATTTATGATCTGAGTGGGTATGTTGAGAAAGTGCGACAAAGCTAAGAAAAAATTATAAAAATATAACAAATTAATTTGCATGTATAATTTTTTCATTTCCATAATTTATTAATAAGCTTTTTACTTGGTTTAAAGCTTCAAGCTAAATTGCTAAGAAGGCTAATAGCTGTAGTAGCTAAACTCTATTATTATTGTTATTATTATTATTATTATTATTATTATGAAGAATTGGCGAAGTTTAAGCACAACCATTTTTGAACGCTGTTATTGGAATCGAGGAATCTATAATAAAATATAAACAATAGCGCTTTAACTAGTAAAAAGAATATTCTTTTTAATATTTTCTAAATATTTTACTTAAAAAAAAGGCTAAAGGTTAAAAAATTAACGTGATCGCTATAACTTAAGGAGATATATAAATTAATTTATATATATTTATTTAAATTTTAGTTTTCACTTAAAAAAAAAAATCGAATTTCGAATTTGATTTCATAATTGAAAAAATCAGTAAATTTCCTATAGGAACCACAATGTTTAATATTTTATTGAAATTTTGTTAAGTTCGAAAAACTGCTTCCGAAAAATCCGTTATTCATATTACGTCAATTTTTAGAAGTCCATAACTTGACAACTAAGCCTTATATGAAAAAAAAAAAAAATGTTAAGACCTTCTAAAAGTACACTTAAACTGAACATAACAATAATTTTAAAAAAACTGTATGCTCTTTCCGATGGGCTAGGTCTCGCTTCTGTAAGATTTTGTTTTCACGAGATATAGAGACAAAAATCTACTTAACCATTTCTTCCCATGCAAATCGTATGGAAAAACCCGATGAGCCACCAGTAAATATTAATATTATAAGCTCAAATTACACCAGAATTCTTCTTTCGTGTACTTGCTACTATTAACCCTTTGACGACCATTGGGACACCGGTGACCCTTTTACGTTCGTATTTTTGCTGGAAAAACTATGAGATCGATTTTCGTCAAAAAGGTATTATGCCATAGAGAATGAATGTGGCTTTCAGAAAGTACATAATTATTAAAGGTATATTCGTCCACTTACTTACCAGGCCACTCGAAAGTCGAAATATCTTAACTTTTTCTTCCCCATTATCATGATGAAATATTTTAAAAGTGGGTGGAGCTAAAGCTCTAAAATTTTAGGACACGTTGCGGGCAACCTTCTTCTTTCCAAAAAAAACAAAATAAAACAGATAGTTCACTTTGGCCACCCACGCGACCACCCAATCTGTTGGGACCTCTATGTCGCAATGGTCGTCAACGGTAAAAATCAAATTCGAAGTTATTTATTTGGAACAAAAGTAAAGTTGTTTACCTTTTTGTTCTTTACATTGAACATTCAGTTAGGGGCCGTCCATTAATTACGTGAAGTGTTTTTTAGTGAAAATTCGGACCCCCCCACTCCCTTTGGTGAGATGTAAATGTACTTTTGAACTAAAAAACTTGTAAGTTAGTGGATTTCAAAGCTTTTTTAATATTCTTTCAGATTATTATAAATTTTAAAATAAATGCAATATTTTTCTTGGATTATAATCAATTTTTTGTCGCTAATTCTGACTGACACGCAGGCATATTTAATATCATATATTTCCTATGCCCGGGATTCCCGATTTGAAACATGCGTCGTCAAATATCATTTGGGGAGTTTCATCCTTGCGCGTTTGGTCAGTTGTGATATCTGCAACCCATAAGAAGCTAAATACAACTGGGACGTGTGATATCGTCCAGATATTTCCTATACGTTAATAGTGAGTACAAAATTGACACTACAATATTTATCGAAGAGAAATAGAACATAATCTATTTTTTGGTCCGATATCACACAGAAGCTAAATCGCACGTCCCAGTTGTGTTTAGCTTCTAAATCGATGTTATTGTGTTCAACACTAATTGCCGACATGCCAAACAAACCGAATTTATATGATACAATCTGTTATATGCTATAATAATGTAAATTCTCTGTATTAGAAAGTTGACGTGAGGTTTTTCTTAACCCCTCCCTCCCCGTTGGTGAGATTTTGCGGGACCCCCACCCCCTATTTTGACTCACGTAATTAATAGACGGCCCTTTTCATGAATTTAAGTAAATAAATAAAAGTTCATGCGTAATATAATACGTTTTAGTTCTGAAAACAGCCGCATACATTTTTACCGTTAACGACCATTGGGACATATAGGTCCCACGATTTTTCACACCTTTGCAGGTAAAATAATTTTTTTTCGCAACACTTTTGTTTAGTAATTTGGGGTCGCTGAATACGAATCCGGTGTCGGATTTTAATATTTCCCCGCGGTTCAGGAGCGGACGTCAAAGGGTTAAACCTGTTTGAAATAAAAAGAAGAAAGGTTAGAAGTAAAGAACGGTATGCATGTTGCTAGACTAGTCTTCTGTTATGTTATGTTAAGGTGGTGGAGAGTTGTGTATTAGAGTGGGCCGAAAAAGTTCAAACACTTTTTTTAAAGTCGTAATACCGCGGAAAAGTTGCGAACTGGGGAGACTAAAAAGGGGTAAAAAACAAAATGAAATCGGTTTATATCTTCCCGTCGCGCAAGTGGTCTAAAATTTGTAGAAATTTGGAAAAATTTACATAATTTTGCGATAATTTTTTTTTAACTTAACTGACGAAAATTTGAATTTAACTGTTCAACCTAAATTAGAGCGTTGTGCGTTGACTTTGCCTACGCTATGCTTTTGAGTTGAGCGCTAAGCCTAAATAAGAGCGTAGCGCCAAATGTCATGTGGAGTTTATTTGTTTACTTTTTTTGAAAGGAAAAAAAATCAACACTATGAAACCATGGCATAATCATATAAGGTAAAAGCATCTTGTCAAAAAATGAAATTGCAACACTGAGAGAGAAGTGCTGGAAAAGTCAAAATCATATAAAAATAAAATAGTTGTTGTTGTTGACAAAATTATTACGTGTTGTTTGACATTTCCAGCACTCGAAAAAGAGCCAACATTTTTCAGTGCAGTAACCATGTTAGTTAAATCATGTATGAAACTATAAATTATTTGTCAACGCTCTGTCAAAATTGGAAAATCGAATACGCTGGCGTTAGAGCGTTGCTTATTTCGGTTGGCTTCATATAAAATGTATGTGCATGACAGAATTTTGACAGTTAAACGACGCTGGCGCTCCAATTTAGGTTGAACAGCAATAGCTTTAGTCGACTCTTACTCAAACCAATAATGATTAAAAAAAATGGTTCAAATCGATTAAATTCTTCCACTCGCGCAACAGCTGTCAAATCATTGCCGAACTTGCAGGCAGCCCACGTAAACGCAACCTAAGTCGCTCGCAACGACCACGACTCTTTTCCCACCGGAGGAGCTAAAGTTTGTTTACGAGAACACTCAATAGGAAAAATTGGAGGAGTAGACGTATGTATGTGAAACCACAAAAACAAAAGAAATCATTGGAAAGAAAATCGTGTGACTTCCACTTAACTTTAGGTGATGAATCTGATCTGAAACATTCGTGCGCAAGTCTGACGAGTTTTCACTACAAGGTTTCTATGGGAGAGAGGACGAAACGTAAGTGGTAAATTTAGCTCATTCGAAAAGGTTTTGTAGAGTAAAAATAGAAGAGCAATACTCACTGGTTCAGGCCATATTACTCAAAGCACTGCAGATGTTGGCACTTCTGTTCTTTCTTATCTGTTTGGTCGTGTCATTATTCTTGGAGAACTAGTTGTCATAGGATGTGATGGCACTGCTGTTAATACAGGGTGGGAAAATGGTTTGATTCGCCAAATCGAAATATATTTGGGGAAACCATTACAATGGGCAGTGGTGAAAAGCTGAGTGGCTACGAAAAACTTCCAGTGAGTGGCTTCAAAAGTATTGGCTGTCAGATCCCCATAATAGACAAAAGTACTCTTAGTAAGAAATAGGAATATCTACTCGATATTTGCATGGCAATAAAGTCGGAAAACTGTAAAGAGGATTTGGCTGTACGAGATCCTGGACCCTTGTCACACTCGAGGTGCTTGACAACAGCAAATCGAACTCTCGGATCGTACTGAAGTGAAGAAAGTCCCACACCTGAGCTACAGGAAATAGTAGCATTTATTTTGAAGTCATATGGGTCGTACATACTACCCTTCATGCTGTCCGTCATGCTTGACAAACCTCAATGTTTGATCATGTGAACTCTAGAAACAGGCGCTTGACACTCATGTTGGATGGATTTCAAAATATTTTGATTTCTCTGCTGGCTTCAACAAGAAATTTTTCATTTCAAATAAGATTTCGTAGAGTGAACATCGATGAGTCAAGTGAATAATAAAAAGTTTTGCAAGATTTAGGTTTTTAGGGACACATCCTCGTTGTAGGGAGTTGAAATCAATTTTTTTTATTATTACACCTCCGAAAAATAAAAAAACATAGAATTGAAGTGAGTAATTTGAGAGATGTGTACATCTCAAATTTTTTCTGCAAATGATGTTTAACAAGCGTGTTTGATGATGTAAACGCAAAACGAAATTTACAGTTAGTCGGTTTGTCAAGCCAAGTTGGACAGCATGAAGGATGATGTGAACTCCCCTATACATGCCAATGTGGATTAGTATTAGATCAAGTAAATACTTTACAGAGAGACCAAAACTTGTGTACCAATCAATACAATCTTCAAGGTACTTGCCTGAAGATTTACGTAATATTGTCGATCCTGTGATCGAACGAAATGCTTTTTCGCTCATCCAGAACACTTAGTGGTTGCTATGACACAAGATAATATGAAACAAATAAGAGACCTCGGTCTTCGACAAATTCTAAATTCGATACAGCTAGATCAAATGACAAGACCTATCAGAACATTTATGCTGCCTACTTTATGCAGTCTACTCGGAAATGATTAACTGGATGGATTCTGATTTATCTTCACTCTCATTATTAAAAGATATCAGTGACGATGAGATTAAATCATATATTCAAAGTGACTCAGCCCCTAATTTCAAGTTCACACACACAGGTAGTAAAAGTTTGCGGAGCTGAGTCTAGGAATGGTTTTATTAGAACCACTCTGCTGTCAAGATCTACCATGCCTAATTTTGCCCGTAAATCAAATTTCAAAGTGCCTCCAACTAACATGATTGCTTAACATGATTTTCTTGGTCTTAAGACTCTTAACATAAATACTTAGTGTTTTCAATATAAAAAATCTGTTTTAATAAAGGAAACAAAAAAAAACATGTAAGTTGATAGTATTTTTTTCCTTGAACTGTGATCTACTTATATTATGTATTTAAATAATATTTAAACATTATTTTCTGTGGTTCTAATACATAGGAACTTAATTATTACTTTCGAAAGAAGCTAATGTAAAAATGTAAAAAATTGTCGTAAAAAAGGGAATTTTTTAAAATTTTGACAAACTTTAGAGTACATGCGCAACCGGAAGATATAAACAGATTTCATAACTTTTTTCACCCTTTCTTGATCTTCCGCATTCACAACTTTTCCGCGGTATTACGACTTAAAAAAACATTTTTAATGTTTTCGGCCTACCCTATTGTGTATTCAATGTCAAATTATACCCAATAGACAAGGGCAGGAGCTAGCAGTGCTTCTAGCAGGCCTTCCTTGGTAAGATTAAGACCTTGGCACCTCCTTTCAAACTTACTTATATGAAATGTCCCGATAAAACAGGCCTTCTAAGAGCGCTTGCCTTAGCAGGGGTCACAGAAGTATTTGGGAACAATGAAATTTTAATACGTCGTGAGACGACATCTCACTCACTTATAAGATCGGATAAAAAAAAATTAACTCAGAGTCGTCTCATGACGTACTAACCCATATTCGGCCACGAAAATTCAAACAGCTTCTTTTTATGTGAAACCATGCAACTTTTATGGCCAGAAAATTCAAATCCGTTGTCTGATTTGAGTTAACTAGTCTGTGAGCCCTGGAAGGAGGTGTTCGCAAGTGCGAAAGGAAATCGAAATTTCAAAGTGTACTAAAAAAAAAGTCAAATAGTGGCCAGTGTTCGTGTTTGCGAATTATCCCCATCCTAATGTGCATTAACTCTGATGTAAATGCACAAAGTCAAAGTGAATTTATACTGAATTTAGCTATTTCAATACGGCAACACAGCCGATAATTTTAAATTACTAATGTCATTGTGCATGTGTCATTATGTGTGACACATTGAGTTTATTATTGACATATATTCAAAAACGAATCCAAAGACAGCGAAGGTAAGTTATTTCAGTTATATTTAAGCTTTTTTCATATAAATAGTGGTTTTTCACCAGCAGCATAGCTGTTAATCGCAATTGTTGCCTTCTATCCATTTAATATTGATAAAAATGGTAAAAAAATTGTTAAAGAACAATTCAGCTGTTTTCTAAATGCACAAAACTGTCGTATGTCAGGGTAAAATTTTAATTTGAATTAGTACATTTTTAATGCACATTAACGCTGCCGTCTGTCTACGCTATAAGTGAGTTAGGTGACTCATCACGAATTTTTGACTCAAAGTCAACACCTAATACAACTATAGTCTAACAGGCTCTTAATCAGGGAATTACCCTATCACTTAAGTCGAACTTCCGCAAAAACATTGTATTGAAAATTATTAGTCAAGAAGTCGATTGCTCTGCTGTAGTAAATCTATATGGTATTGATGAATAGTATGTAATCTGCATATAACGACGGCCGCTTATAACGACGGAACTTTTCGCTCCCTTCGATGTCGCTATAACCGGATTTAACTGTATTTTTAAAACTTAGAAAGCTTTCTCAGGCTTGTGTTAGAAAAAGACAAATTCTATAAATAGATATTGTGTTATACCTTGATTACTTGATTTCAGTCAAGGTTTTGTTTTTAAAAATGTTAAATTTTTATTTTACAGCTGTTGAAGATATGATAATAAGAAAATACAATATTACGCAAGAAGATTTTAAAGTCATGGAAACGGTTGTACTCAAATCCGAACCACACAAAGCTGGTCAGCAATGGAAATTCACTGGAGCATTTTACTATGCGACAACTGTACTAACCACAATTGGATATGGTCATTCAACACCCAGCACCGTTGGCGGAAAGCTTTTTACGATGTGCTACGCAATCGTTGGTATACCTTTGGGCCTTGTGATGTTTCAAAGCATTGGAGAAAGAGTGAATAGACTGAGCAGGTATTTGAAAATGTTTAATTTATCCAGTTATTTTATCTATTTTTTAGATTATGAGTACAATTTAGGATGGGAATAAACTATAGTATTGTAATAATATTGAAAAAAAAACTTGGAAACTAAGGAAGCAATTCTTAATAATCAATCAGTATGCAATAATCTTTCTGATAATTCTGATAAAAGAGTTGTATGTACAATTAAAAAAAAATACATAATATTTCTCGTGAATCATGAAAAAAATAATAGTCCTTTTAATTACTTACAAGCAATATTTATAAACGTTTTGGAAAGTTAAAATCACTTTATATTACCCTGCAAGAACGTAACAATTATATATCTCTTTATTTATGTGTTATTGCTGCTGGTTATAAATCTAAAAACATTCAATTATTTTGTATAGAGCCTTAAGACAAATCTAGCTCATACTCTTTCCTAGGTGTGACTTTGTATCCCTTTCTGTCACATGTGTCGTTATTACAGTGAGTTACTATCTTTCGCACTTATCATTAATAACCAGTGTATAACCAATTAGATACTTTATGATTTTGGTAAGCAATAAAGGTTAATAATGTCTCATAAATAAGTCTTTATATAGCCATCATACTTACCAAATACTTCCACCAAACTTTTTGAGGAAAAAAATTTTTTTTTTCAAACTTATGAGACACTGTTTCTAAATATTGGTTGACCTTCAGATAAGCATAACAATCAAGATTTGAACAAATGTTCAAAAAGTTATAGAGCAAAAACGAACAAAAATAGAACAAAAGTGTTTATATAAAATTTTCTTTTTCCTACTTACGGTACACTGTTTCCAAATGTTAGATCACCTTCAGTTATGGAACAAAACTTTTTTATCATTTTTGTTCGTTTTAGTTCCATAACTTTTTAAAAATTTGTTCTTAACGAGGTACCAATGCAAAATCTTGATTGTTATGCTTATCTAAAGCTGAACCAATATTTAGAAACAGTGTGCCATAAATTTGAAGAAAAAAATTTTTTATTATGTGGGCAAATCCGCGAAGTTGTTACTTTTTGAGGGAGAAAAAATAATAATTTCTGTTGAACATTTTTCCACAGTATATTGTACACCTAAATCTACCAGACAAGCAAGGTATTAAAGTTGTTTAATTAAATTCATGAATGTGCTATTGAAAAATAAGAAATTTTATTGCCAGGAAATCGAATATGTACCATATATATGCCCTAATATTTTATTTATTTTTGAAGGCACATTCAATTTTGATAACTAGAATTGTTTATTTTGAAGAAAGAAACATATTTATAGAAGAAAATTCGTGATCAAAAACATGTTCAATTTTTTATAGACCAAAATGTGAACATAATTGAAATTTACAAATAAGTAGAGACACTTATGTTGGAGGCTAAATTTCTGAGACCATTGATGGCACAGTCTCAACACTCTAAGTAACATATAGGTTTGTGTGCCTCTCGTTACCCAAATTCCCGAGACGATATTTGAAATGTTCAAAAAGTTATCAACGAGAAAATATTGTGACATGTTGAAAGAGACACATTGAAAGTGGAAAATTTCGACGTTTTTATACCTAAGTCATCGTCATATTCATACATTTTTTGCAAATTAAATTTTTTTCGAAAGCAGGCTCTTTAAAATAAAACACTGAGATTTTATTTCAACTCACTTCAATATGAGAGCAGGTGTCCCTCAAAGTAGCTTACTAGGACCGTTTCTATATGTATTGTATACCTCAGACTTACCAATTAATGCTAACACGACCATCTCGACATTCGCAGATGATTCTGCAGTCTTAAGTTGTAACCGTTGCCCGTTAGAAGCTTCTCGAAAGCTCCAGCTACATTTAAAATCAATAGAAGAATGGTTGTCGATATGGCGCATAAAAATAAATGAGCAAAAATTTAAGCAAGTTACTTTTACCCTTAGACGTGGTGAATGCCCTCCAATTGTTCTAAATAATACTTCAGTCCCACAAAGTGAAACTGTAAAATATCTAGGTATTCAATTAGATCGACGACTAACATGGCGTAGGCATATTGAAGCCAAAATAACTCAGTTAAAGTTAAAAACCTCCAGTTTTCACTGGCTAATTAATCATCGTTCCCCTTTGAAGCTTGAATATAAAATCCTTTTATACAAAACAATTTTTAAGCCAATTTGGTTATATGGTGTCCAACTTTGGGATAACCTAATACAAAGGGCTCAGTCCAAAACATTAAGAATAATTACAGGTGCACCATGGTACATAAGGAATGAAAATATTCACCGAGATCTATGCATCCCATTGGTAAAAGATCAAATAAATAAAAACAAACAAACTTACGCCATAAGGTTGATGCATCATCCTAACCCATTGGCTCGAAATTTAATAAACATAGAGGAATCACTCCAGACTGAAAAGAATGGATTGTCTTTCTATGGAAGTTGTGCATACTGCACAGCACCGAACTGAACCTATCAGCTCTAACGTCATCGTGCAATCATCGTGAAGCAGATGAGGACTCTGTACCAGCACTTAGTTCGTCTCGGGCACAGTCCTCCAATACAATCCGACCTCGGCAACTCATCGCAGCCAGCTCCTCTTCCGATGAGCACGCGTGAACGAGACCTAGTTCGTCTCAGCCGCTGTCCGACGAATTGGAGAGTGCAGCAACAAGAGACCTAGTTCGTCTTGGCTACCATTAGCATGAAAATATTTAAATAACTGCTGCTTTCAGGCATCTACCCGACCAGATGAGGTCAGCCGTTAGCGCAGACACTTAAGTCACTGCAGCCCTCAGGCATTAGCTAAACAACTGCTACTTTCAGGCATCTACCCGACCAGATGAGGTCAGCCGTTAGTGCGGACACTTAAGTCACTGCAGCTTTCAGGCATCTACCTGACAAGATGAGGTCAGGCGTTAGCGCGGACACTTAAGTCACTACATCTTTTATTCATTCTACCGACCAGACGAGGTCAGCCGTAAATAAATAAGTCCCTGCTAACTTTTTGTTTCTGGAGACGAGTTCATTATTAAATTATATATTAATTATACATAATATTAATCTATAATAATGTTACTTAGTATAAGATTTTAAAATTTATTGTTAGTCTCAAAAGAGAAGATTCAATAAAAACAAATGAAGTTAAAAAAAAAAAAAAAATTTTTATTTGGTTGGATATGTGGCTTAAGTTCTGTCCTTTCATTTAACCATAGTATTGGTTACCTAAAAAAAGTTTTTTTCGACTAGAAAAGCAAGTGACAAGAAAAGTAACAACTTTACGGATTTGCCCATATAACAATAGTATAAAGTTTATATAAAAATATTTAAATATTACATTAATAACACAGGTCAACAAATCAAAAAAAACTGTTGGTGCCGTGAAATCGTTTGTGGTTTTGTATTAGGTGTGCCCTGGCAACATTAAAAATATTTGTAATCAGTACTTCTGTGTGCATGATTTGCTATTTTATAGATAGATTTCTATAAATGAATGGATTTTTATATCATGCCTTCATCGCGAAGCAGCTGTCTCAATGATTCAAACGTGTTTTGTTAGATATGTGGTGAATACACAGCGAAAATTTTCAAAAAACCTATAACAGATTTTATAAAGTGCTTATTTTGCTTATTTTAAGTCGGAAATTGTGGATGAATACAAGCCGTGGATACCCCAAATTGTTTGTAAAATGTGCTATGAACACTTTAAACAGTATATCAGTGGTCAGAGAAGCCATATGAGGTTCGGAGTACCAATGCAATGGAAAGATCAAAAAGATCACTTCGATGAATGTTACTTCTGCTTTATTAATTTGGGTGGTGATAACGTTAATAAAATTGACTATTCAGACTTCGATTCTGCTAGAAGTCCCTGACCACTTTCAGAGGAAGTACTTGTTCTATCATTTTGTTCAATTCGTGAATCACGGTTTGAAGAAATTATTAATGAAGTGAGTAGCCACAGCGATTTCGAAGAAATACCATCTACAGAGCCAAAACCTTTTACCCAAGAAAGATTTAAATGATTTGATAAGAGATCTTGAACTATCTTAAGAAACTGCAGAGGTTTTGGCTTCTAAATTGAAAAAAAACTTGTTGGCGTCAGGTACAAAAGTGACGTTCAAAGAGCGCGACTTCGTTTATTGAAGTTACTAAAAACTTTCTCGGAAATCACAAGTCAAGTAACTACTCTGATATTGTAAATGACATGTTAGAGAACTTTAAAAACTTAGGATGTAATATGTCCATGAAAGTGCACTACCTTTACAGTCATCTTGACCAAGGCCGATGGGAGTGACACATGATGGCTGACTATTGCTAGGGGATACAACGTCATAGTCCCACTAAACCTCATTCGCGAAAGTCGCAAAAAAAAAGTTTTTATTTAAATAACAGTGTAATAAATGTTGTATTTAATATAAACTTGTTTTTTTTTACAAGGCAAAATCTAGAAAACTACACGTAGGATATCAAAATTTTTGCTGGTAATGTAATCAGTATAAGGTCCTTAGTTAAAAAAAAGTACAGCTTCTCAGCACCAAAACTAGTGTTGACCGGTGTAATTTATTCAGTTCAGTTTTTGCTGCATAAATTTCCTTTGGTTAGCTCTGTTGTGGCTAAGCTGAATAGTTCCCTTATATTTCTTTGAAAGTGGGTGCGTCCTTCTGTCTTGAATACATCTGAAGGATGAAGATCTTATTGTTGAAAAACAAAGCATGCTTTGTTCCCAAAATCCCCTGTTGGAAATGGGGAGCAGTAAACGAGAACAAATTATGCCGCCATTGCTTAAAAGCAAATCGCCGAAAATGCTACGTCAAGATGAATTGCAGAATCAACCCCCTCCTCACAGGTATAATACGCACGTACACGTAGGTTAGGTTATTTCCGGAAGATGACATGTCATCATAACTTAGACCACGGATGGGCCCAACTACTTACTACTACGTACACGTAGCAAGCAGTTAACTAAAACAAAATCGGAAGTACAAAGCAAAGTGTCAATCAAGAGCGAGATACTAAATACAGCTTCGGCCTGCTAACGCAAACGCTGACTATAGGTATCATCTCTGCAAAATATCCTTACATAGCTGGCATGCCCATAAAACCGTAAACAAAGGAAAGCTGATTACTACAAACAACCGGAAGCTCCATCGCCATTCTACTGAAGATACGCGGAGGGTTACGGAGCTAGCCGTTTCCGCCTTAATCTTACTTCGCACATAAGGTGTCATAAATACTTTTAGAAGAAATATCGGTTTGATACTTAGGTCATAACTTCCAGAAATAGAGAATATGATGTCATGTAAAATTGGGCGTGGTCTTGTGAGGGCCTATCAATTTGTATTGCGACAAAAATATTTTTAAATAGTCAAATGTTTTTGAATTTATTTTCTTTTTTTTTTCTCAATTTAATAATTTATTCTTTTTCCAATTAATAGAATAGTTGGTAAAAAGTTGCATGTAAAATAGTTGGAAATTTCGAACATAAAAACTTTTGAAACACCACTGGCGTGTTTTCTGCTTTTTATTCTGAACTTTCCCAATTTCGAATTTCGATAATACTGAAACATAATTTTGTAATGGTTTCGAATTATTGCATGGGTCATGTGTTGAGATCCAATGTGGCTCTCTTTCCTTTTTCAACAAGACCATCACAAGCTGCAGTCGACTTGCTGATCAGAGAGATCTTAAAAAATCTAATCAGATTTTAATAAATCTAACATAAATTCGAGTTACGTGTTTTCTGAAAAGTAAGCCTAAAAGGAAAATAAGAGAAGATCATATCTTCAAGAGTTCTTTATTTACTTTTTCCTTCAAAAGTTCTTTTTTTTTCATTTTTTGCTTTAGTTTTTCAAGCCTTCGGCAGAAACCGCATTGGCAACAAAGCATTGCAAACGAGCATATCCAACAGCTCCTACGCACATCAAACATTACTTAAATTTCAAAGTGAAAATTCCGAAGTTTTGGATAGGAGATTTGATATAAAAAAAACCAATAAAACCAGAAAAGTATAGAAAAGACAATACTTAGTGAAATGCTAGATAAGAAAAAGTGTTAAGCATACGAAAATTTATAAAATAGATTAAAGTTAAATCTGAAAAAAAAACATAAAAATCCTATTGATTTGCAAATACAGAAAACATGCAATTAAACATATAAAGAAAGACAGTGAGAAAAAAAGCACAAAAACAAATATACAAGCAATATAAAAAACCACCCACCTAGTTGGAAAAAAAACAACAACAACAAAAAAAAGAGTTATTACTTAAGATAAAAAAAAAATTTATTTAGTAGAAAAAGTACAAAGTTACGATAGGAAATTGGATAGAAAGAACAAGAAACATAGTAAAAAGACATAGTAGTGAGATACTAGAAACCAAATCGTGAATTAGAAAAAAATTAAAATTAAGATTAAAATTAAATTTGAAAAAAGTGTTAAAATCATATTAGTTCAAAAAAAAGCAATTGCAAACATATATTTAAACAAAAAAAAAAAAAATACTAAAGTTAAGAAAAAAAAACACATAATTGGCAAAATCGCCGAAAATGATTTTAAAATTACTGAGATTGGCAGACTAAAGAAAAATTAATGAGTAGAAGTTAAAAGTATGCATGTGTTATTGCTCTCGTATGTTGCAATTGATTTTTTTTTATTTTTATTCTGCTTTTGCATAATTTGGTAACATTGGTATAACATTTTGAAATAATTTTGTGTAAAGATTTTTCGCGCTGAGTTAACTTTAATTTTATTTAGTTCGCTTGAAAGCAATGAATTAAAAGATAGGAGTAGAGTTTTGAAATTAGAATCTTAGTGTTAGATATTAAGAGTTTTTGAACAGGCTTATAAATAATTTTTCCTCAGTAAAGTATGGTTAAGAATAACATGAAAAAAGGAAATTATTTGTAAACATTATTAAGTTTAAGCGAAGTTGCATAAAATGTGAACCTTGTTTTTTTTGTTCAGCAACCAAACACTTGTGCATATAATTATAAGTAAAAAAAAATATGAATTTTGTGAAATAAAAGAACAGATAAAAGAATGAGATAATTCTTTTTTTAATTTTGCACATGTAAGGCATCGGAAGGTAGGGCTAGTGATTTGCAGAGGGCTAAAAGGAGAACGCAGAAACTTTTAGCAGGATGGGTGGGTGAAGAACACGGTGGCCATAACATCTGGCGTCACTATATTAACTTTTGCGGTTGGTGGTTGTTAACTTAAAATTAGTCAGTCTTTCGGCCTCAATAATTTTATGTTTTGTCGATAAATCTCTGTTTTTTTTTATTTCTCGTAACCTACCTCAATAATCATCTACGGAGCAAAACCCACCCCAATGCCCTGAGCACGGTCGGCACCCAAAACAGAGTACGCTCCTAAAACAGGTCAAGTAGTCGGTACGTTACAGATTTTGGCGCCCAACGTGGGGCCGATAGACCCTTTCTGACACTTTGTCAGTCCCCTACCGTTAGCATTTTTTTGTAGTTTCAGATTTATGGCTTGAAATTTTTCCATTATTGGATTGCTGTCAGCTGGATATTTTTCGGTGTCAGACCAGTGGAATGTTCAGTCAGATTTTTTTTTCGCGGTGTGTTTCAACCATAGATATATTTTTTCGTGAATGTTGCGATTGACTTTATTTCGATCTCAAACGCAAATAATTTTCTATGGAAGCAATATACTTAAATAAAATTTTTCATTTGTATATTTCGTTGGATTTTTGTAATGGATCTCTTTCGTTTCAATACCTCGAAATTTCATTTGTAGATGCAGTTAAAAGTTAACAACCTAGAATCAGCAGCGAGTTATAGTTTTTTTACAAGAGCAACTCAGTCTTACCAACTTCGTATAAGTCCTTGCATGTGTAAAATAATTTTGATTAATAATACCGAAACCTTATATTTTTATTTTAAACCACAAATCTTTAAACTTTGTGCAATTTTGGGTTTGAAAATATTTGTCTTTAAAGAATTTTATTTTTTTTTTCGTGAAAAATATAATAATTTTTTTTTC